>CM077093.1:99825468-100246260 GCA_039513925.1 Platanthera zijinensis
AATCAAGATAAAGAGGTTGCTCCTTCTGAGACTGCTTATGAAAGTCCTGAGCTTGATCCTAACTTTAGGATGGCTCGTTTTCACGAATTGGTTGGAGCAGCTCAGATCAGAAAAGCAAAAGCTGAAGGGAAGGACACCACTGGCTTAACCACTATGTCTTCATTCAGAAAGAAGGAGTTTGAAAAGTTCCAGGTTAATCCTGAGGTCTTTGACCCTTCAAAATATATGGAAAAGCACCCGGAAGCCGTTGTTCCAAGGGCTGCAGAAGTAAAGATCATTGGTGTGCAGGACTTGAAGATGTCAAAGAAAGAGGCTGATGATCCTCTGAGGAAAATTTCTTTTGTTCCAAGTTCTTCTGACTCTTTGCCAGATTCTGTAGACTCTTAATCTTTTGATTAACTGCTGTTTTATATCTATCTGTTTGATAATTGCTAGTTAATTGCTATCTATTTTCTGTATTGATTATAGTTTTCTATAGCTAGCTCTATGTTTAGTTTTTTAAGAGACTTAACTCAAATAGGGGGAGATTATTGGTACCCTAGTTTGATTTGAGTTTAGTCTTGTCTTTTTAGTCCCTTGACCCAAGAAATATTTATGGTCAATGGTTAGTAGTCTAGCTGTAGAGTCCTCACTTTTCCAGATTGAGAATTTGGTTAAGTAGTTTGTTCGTTCGACTATCGTCGAACGCCGCTCGACTATCGTCGACTAACTGTTCGACGATCGTCTATCAGTTGTTCGACTTTCAGTCTGCGTGGATAGTTCGACTATCGGTTGATAGTTCGACTATCTGTTTGTTTTTGATAGTTCGACTATCTGTTGATTGGTCGACTATCTGATAGCTCGACTATCTGTTGATAGTTCGACTATCTGTTCTGCGTTGATAGTTCGACTATCTGTTGATAGGTCGACTATCTGTTCTCGCTTGGTAGTTCGACTATCTGCTTTGATAGTCCGACTATCTGATAGTTCGACTATCTGTTGATAGGTCGACTATCTGTTTGTTTTTGATAGTTCGACTATCTGTTGATAGGTCGACTATCTGATAGCTCGACTATCTGTTGATAGTTCGACTATCTGTCTTGCCCTGATAGTTCGACTATCTGTTGATAGGTCGACTATCTGATAGTTCGACTATCTTCTGGTAGTTCGACTATCTGCTGTGATAGTTCGACTATCTCCTTTGATAGTTCGACTATCTGGATCGTTCGACTATCTGTCCGATAGTTCGACGATCTCCGTGCGTCGGTCGACGATCTCCGAAGGTCGTTCGACATTTTCTGTCTGCCTTTATATTTTGTATTTATTTATTATATTCAATTAATTAATACATTATCTGGCATATCTTTTCAGTTGTTTTATGATAATATTTCCAGGCAATATTTGCTCCATCCCTTATGCCTAAGTAAAATCTTTTCAGATAAAGTTGTTTGTCTTATTAGCTGACTTTGTATTTTACTTTATCTACTGACAGTCCTTTATAGCCGTTAGACTGAAAAGTCTTCCTTCTGCTATAAAGAGTTTTTCTCTGATGTGACTTTATTTAGTCCTTCTGTTATTTGATTTGATCCTGCAGCTTCTTAGAAAGAGGTTCATTCCTTTTATAGGATGTCTTGCTGCAGAGTTTGTTTTGCTGTGTGTTATTTGCAGCCCAGGTCTCAAGTTTCAGAAGAAGACAAGTAATTCAAATTGAAGAGAGCAGTTGCTTGCTGCTGTTATAAAAAGGACCCTTTGAAGAAGGATTCAAGCTAGCTAACTAGTTAACCTGTTCATCTGCTTTCAAGCCTTCATCAAGATCAAGTCATCTGCTCTCAGCAATACTCATCCAACTGAGAAGTGTTATGATCTTCTACTCTTCTTCAACCTGAGTTCTCCTGCTTTCAGGAAGTTAAAACTCAGAGTTCTTTTGAAGAAGAAGAAGAAGAAGATAGCTGCTTGAAGATCTTTAATTTTATTATTTATTATCTTCTTGTAGTTTTTTCCTTCAGAGCTTTCTGAAGAGTTTTCTGCACTGAAGCAAGACTTCACTTGGACATCTTTGAGCCAGGGGGAGCCTTGATTCTTTAGAGCTTTTTAGCTCAGTGCAATTTTTTGTGCTTCTCTAATATATTGTAAAATAGAGAAGACATCTTAACCTTCTTCCCCCTCCTGTACAGGGTTATTACTCCCTTCAAAAGTATCCCTTGGTGGCAGGGCACCTGATCAAAAACCTGTGCTTGGTTTTTAGACACCTGATCAAAAGTCTAAAGGGTTTCTGGATCTACCTGAAGTAGATCTTGTTGGTGGCAGGGCACCTGATCAAAAACCTGAGTGGACTCCTACCTTGTTGGTAGAAAAGTGGACGTACCCAAGTTGTTTGGGGAACCACTATAAATTCCTTGTGTCATCTGGATTGCCTTGTTTATTTCCTGCATTGTGGCTGTGAATAGATATAACTAGGTTGCTAGTTGCTGATTAGGATTTCCAAGCCTTAACTGTAATTACAGTTAGCTTGAGTTTGTGCACAACACTTGTGTTAGGCTATAGGGTTAATTCTATATCTATAATCTTTTAATTCCGCAATTCACTCCAAGGGAGTTGGGTAGACCTTCAAGTTTTGTCTAGTGCAAAATTTGATAACTCTATTCACCCCCCCCTCTAGAGTAGTATCTATCCCTTCTCTTTCAACGCCAACTACCTCGTCCAGTCTATCCTCGACGCTCCCTTTACCATTGTGCCTGGGGTGGGGACGACGAATCCTGTGCATGAAATCACTAATTATACCCTTGTACTTCCATTATATCTCGGGCAGTGGCTGTAATAGTTTCCCCAAAATTCTTTCACTTAGACTTCAACAACTAAAGGACCTCACCGTGCATCACAAAATCCATGACACTTTTATTCACTCCAGGGGGTAAATGTTCTGAGATACACCACACTTCCGGTAATTTAATTTCTCATTTGTGTGTGTAGGCAACAGATCTATAAAATCTCCACACGATCATTGTCCTATTCCTTCGAGTACGCCCGAAATCAATCAATTCAACCTTACGGGTTATATTTATGGTATCCGTCTTTCAATATATTGTTTGCTCACATCGTGTAGTTTCCTAGAGTCATCGTACTTCTGATGATATAACATAGCGATCTAGTCTTATCTTCGCCCGAACAACGTCGAATTATGTCAAATTCAATCTCACTAGGTTTGTTACGCCACATTCCTAAATTCGGGCTAAGGAAACCTAAGTCAATCCTATTTGCCCAATAAACAAAAGACAAGCCCCCAATAAACAAAGGATAAGCCCCTATCTTCCTTGGTCTAAGTATCTTTGATATTACCGTGTTATATCCGTCCTAGTTGGGTGCACAATTTCTAGGGCATCAATCTTCGACTTGGGGTTCCACCCTGAAACTCGTTAATATACTCCATACTTTAAACTCTCTGAGTCACATTTACGACAACTTTATCCGGGTCAAAATGTTCCCAATCCCAAATGGGTATCTTCAAACTTGAGTTCCTACCCGACCCTCAGTGTTGTCTCGGTGGTTGCCTCTAGGTAATTTTATTACCGGTATTGAGGGTTCAGACTACTTGTATTTTACCATTCTGTTAATGTATTATTGGTCTCAATTCTCCTTAAAGTAGTCTACCGCTTCGAATAATCGTTGATTGAGATAGTAGGGACACCAGAGTTTTACGTCTTAGGGAGTCATTCCCGTGCTAAACTCCTCCTTTATTCTCTTTGGGTATCTCCTTACCTTAACCAAATTCATACCCAAGGTCTATTTTGAACTAGGGCATACTATAGATTGTCCTGGTTAGTCACGAGTCCTAGTTGGTTGAGTCTACGTCGTTGGTTAGAGGATGATAAGATGAGATCTTCGCAGCCGGAGGTGTTCCCTGCTGGGGGCAGGGTTTGCCGCAGGCTACAAAGAAGGATTTCAATTAATGATGAAGTGGACTTTCACATGTGATTTCCCTCATGGGCACACCACTGCTTCCGCTGCTTAGTTTGTCCCCAAACTAAACTCGAGCGGGGGTGACCCAGGGTTAGTGGACTGCTACTTTTCCGATCGAGGTTCGCTCTGATACCACTTGTAAGACCCCCTTTTTTTTCTTTTTTCAACCACCGGGGTCTTAGCCCAGAATTGCCCCTTTGCGGTGGCACCGAATCACGGGAAGGTCGCCACAACAAAACGCCAATTCTGCCGGCCCTTTTTCGATCGCAGAATAATAACATAATAAGTAAGAGCAAGTCCACAATAATCACATGTATATAAATAAATCTCCAGGAAGGGAGTGTCCACAATATATCAGAGTACTGCAAATACGGGCTTATGCCCGGTACATCATATCCTCACTACAAGTCACTCGCAGAAGCAAAACTAAAACTATGCGTCACCGTAACTGTCACTGAACCGAGAGCACCCAAGCTGGACTGGCCCGTCTCCACCGACTCTGTACTCTGCTGGTATTGCATCTCTGGGTGCTTCTTCCTTTTCGGCCTGCCGTCGCCGCCTCGCGATCCACGTCTGCGTCTACGTCTTCGGCCTCCTGGCTGCTGAGCTGGTGGGGTCCCACCCATCAAGGGGCATTTGACCCGTGTATGTCCCGGCTGGTGACAATGGTAACACGGTCGCGGGGCCAACTCTGTCAGGAACTGCAATAGCCGTGACCCTTCCATATGGTACACCTAAAATGTTGTGGTTCGAAAACCGTTATGACCCTATCATCCCCTACCCCTTCTCCCATGGCTCCTAGGTACCGAGCGGAGAGGAAGAAAGGGAAGGACATGAAGGTGGAGATTAAATCAAATAAACAGGTGACAGCGGACCTATGCTAGCAATTCTATAGTAAATAAGATAGAAATAGAATGTAGGAAATGTAACCTTAACTTATGTGTGGAAGTGCATAAGCCGAGGGATCTTTTGCAGGGCTCCCATCGTATAGAGTGTCCCATACCACTTATACGTTGGGGTGTCGGTTGTCAAACAGCAAGGAATGGCAAGTAAGTGAAAGTACAAGAAATATAACCATTGATTTATAGGGATTACCCCTATAGACCAAGGGGTCATTTTGTAGGGCCTATCGTATCAAACATCCCATACCATTTTATACGTTAGGTGGCATGTTTATTCTATGACACACAATTATGCTATGAAATGCACAAGCAAGTGCAACACACCCACACGACTCTATGCGCACAGACCTTTAGTTCCCCCTATTCGGGAGGCTAGCTTCACCCCCAGGAACCTCCGTTGTGGAAAACGGAGACAGTGAGTCGGGCCCCCCACTCCTAGGCGGGTAACCACACTACCAGGCCTAGCCCTTCCGTACGCCCCTAGAAGAACACAACCTAGAGTATCCGCGTACTTGTGCTGGCTGTACACACCAGGCTTTTCGCCGAGTCAACGTACCGCTGTCGGTGTGATCGATCGCCTAGTACCGATGACCCACCACTTATATGCACATGCAACCCTGACAATTATATTTGTACAAGTTCTCATATTACCGAGCCTCCAGCTCTCTAGGCTACTAAGCCTATATCATGTCCCCGAGCATCCCGCTCCCTGGACTTCCAAATTACCAACCAAACCATAGTAATTACTAGTAGGCCCTTAGACTATGGACCTACTCTACCCATTCCATACTAATTCTTCTTCCTAAGTGTGCAAGTGTAGGTGTGCGGTACAACTATTATTAGGGTTACTGATGATTACAATTATGATAGATTTTTATTGTAATAATTGTAATCATGTCCGCTGTTTTCTACCTCTTTATTCAAGTAATTGCACTAAATAATTGAGAATTGGTATTGTCATGAATAGTAGAGCATAGTTTAAAGTTGTTACTATTTTATGTATTGAACTTCTCCCTTACTATGTCATTTTTCTAATGCAGGTACGACTAGCCAGTGGAACTAAAAGTCTTGGAGCAAACATGGGAGTTTACGGGGCCAACAGGACTGATCACAGGAGAAGAATTGCTCAAACACGGGTAGGAACACGGCCGTGTGCCTACCCGTGTTCCATCCCAGCTGAAACAATTTTCCAGCCCCCGTGTCTGAAGAACATGAAGAACAACACGGTCGTGTTCCAGAACACGGCCGTGTCAGTACCCGTGTGATCCAACACGGCCCATGATCAAACACGTCTTTTCGTGTGGAACTGCCCTGGAACTGCCGACACGGCCTGCAACACGGCCGTGTCGGCACCCGTGTTCGACCATGTTTGCTATTGGACTATAAAAACCTGGAGAAAATTTTATTCTGCACTTTTTGGATTATTTTGCTTGGAGATTTTTCTGGAGAACGAAAGTGGAGTACCCAAGAGAAGGAAGGCTTGAAGGAGATATTTGTATGCATTTATTCTTTAATTTATCTCATTTAATCTTGTATCTCTCTTGGTAATTCAACTTTATTTATCTTTTAATTTTCATGAACAATGTGTTTGAACAATTTAGTAATCATGTATCGTTTTGTTTTAGTCAATTTCATTGTATTTTATTCGTATATGGGCTTGCAAACATTGAGAATTATCCTTATTATGAATGATTATTTATTTTTACATGAATTCCAAATGTCTAGATTGAGAAATTAGATTGTTTGGATGATGGATAAATCTTCATATTTATGTGTTATTTCTCTTTGTAATTCAAAAATCATGATCGAGAGACATGTTTCTTGGAAAATTAGAATACAAATGAATGGAATTATGGTATTTTAGAGATAAAGCTTCATGAATCCATGTATTAGATAGGGTATTTCATTCAATAAACATTTGAGTATTGTAAATTGTTCGAGAGAAAATTTACTTAACTTAACTTAGATTTTAAATTGCTCGAGAGAGAATTTAATAATTAATTTAACCCTTTACAATACAACGAATTTGATAGTTTGGTTATTTCATGATTACACAAAGTGATTATGTTCATTGAATGCTCTTAACTTTCGACTTGAAATTATTTTTGTAACTCTCCAATACAATTTTTATCCGAATAGTCATAGTTAGGATTAATCTATGTTAGAACGCAATTTTAAGTTTAGGTATGATAATAGAGTGAGAGTGAGTACGAATAGTTGAAATGACCCTGTGGAATACGATACGAGATGTAGATTTCTCTTATACTATGATTGATAGGTGCACTTGCCTGAAAGATAATTTAATCTAGCTTATGCCCAGCTACATAGTTATGATAAAATGTAGAATGAATCCGCATCAAGTTTAGACTTAGCGAAAATATTCATCAAGTTTTTGGCGCCGTTGCCGGGGAATCTTTTCAATATTTTGAAAGCTTTAACTTTATTAATCTACCATTATTGTTTACTAATAAATCTTTGTAGATTAGTTTAAAGTAAAATTATATTATTTAATCTCTGTTTTGTAGTCTGTTAGTCTATGACCAGGGCAAGAAATTCTGGGTTAGAACCATTTCATTCTGAACCGGAACGAATTATTCACAACACCAATCACAGAGACATGGGTATTAACACCACAGATATTATAGACGATCTGAGAGAAGAAGAAACAGTGAATCAAGGAGAACACCATCCTGAAGATCTAGATACCATGGCCAACCAAAATGAGCAAACCATGTCTGACTTTGCTAGACCCAATCTCCAAGGAACTGGGTCAAGCATTGTTCGACCACCTATTCCAACCAATAATTTCGAACTGAAACCGAGCGTGATACAAATGGTCCAACAATATGTTCAATATGATGGCTTACAAGACGAGGATCCCAATACACACTTAGCCGGATTCCTAGAGATATGTGATACTTTCAAGATTAATGGTGTCTCCAACGATGCCATTCGATTGAGATTGTTCCCATTCTCTTTGAGGCATAAGGCAAAGCAGTGGCTCAATTCGTTACCTAAAGGATCCATTACTACTTGGGACATGATGGTTGAGAAGTTTTTGATGAAGTATTTTCCACCGGCAAAGACCGCAAAGTTAAGGAACGACATCTCTACGTATGTTCAAGTGGAGGCTAAATCATTGTACGATACTTGGGAACGATTCAAAGAATTATTAAGGAGATGTCCCCATCATGCCTTACCTTCTTGGCTTCAGATTCAGACTTTCTACAATGGTCTAAATCCAGCCACCAGACAGATGATTGATGCGGCTAGTGGAGGCACCTTGAACAATAAGACACCTGACGCAGCCCAGCAGTTGATAGAAGAAATGGCAATGAATAACTACCAATGGACTACCGTGCGGCCGAAGTCTACCAAGCCCGCGGGAATGTATGAAGTGGATGCCGTTAAAGCCTTAGCAATACAAGTGGAGAAGCTCCATCAAAAGATGGACAACCTTTCTTTAGCGCCACCCCCAATGGTACCTCAACAATGGGACCCCTCCCTTGTTGGAATCCCTAGTGGTGAACCTCAAGTGCAAGAATATGTAGACTACATGGGTAATAATCCTAGACCACCTTTCAATCCAGGAAACAACCCATATAGTTTTACATACAATCAAGGATGGAGGAACCACCCCAATTTCTCTTGGGGAGGGCAAGGCAACCAAGGTAAACCACCCATGTTTGGACAACAACAACAACAACAACAATTGGAGCCAAGGAAGCCAACATTGGAAGATGTCCTTGCAAAGTTCATGCAAACTACCGATGTTGCCTTCCGTAATCAAGAGGGTTCTATTCGAAATTTGGAGAATCAGATTGGGCAGTTGGCAAGGATGGTATCAGAGAGACAACAAGGAACACTTCCAGGAAATACTGAGACAAACCCAAAGGAACATGCAAGAGCAATTCAGTTGAGGAGCGGGAAGGAGTTACAAGACCCAAGGCTTGCACCGGATGCACCTCAAGAGGAGTCTAGTGGAGAAGCACCGAACGTGACACCGATGGAATATCAACCAGCCGTACCATATCCAGCAAAGATGAACAAGGAGCGCATAGATGCGCAATACGGTAAATTTGTTTCTATGATTAAACAATTGCATGTTAATTTACCTTTTTCTGATATTATTCAAATGCCTAAGTATGCTAAATTTTTGAAGGATTTAATTTCTAATAAAAAGAAAATAGAAGAATTATCGTTAGTCACACTTAGTGAAGAATGCTCTGCTATTTTACAAAATAAATTACCACAAAAACTTAAGGATCCCGGTTCTTTTTCAATTCCATGTTTAATCGGTTATTTGCAAGTTAATAAAGCTTTAGCGGATTTAGGAGCTAGTATAAATTTGATGCCTTATACATTATATTTGAAACTAGGCCTTGGAGAACTTAGCCCGACTAGGATGAGTATTCAATTAGCAGATCGGTCGGTTAAGTACCCAAGAGGTATAGTGGAGGATGTATTAGTTAAGGTAGACAAATTTATATTTCCTGCCGATTTTGTTATTTTAGATATGGACGAAAATATCGAAGTTCCACTTATACTTGGTCGCCCATTTCTAGCCACTTCTAGAGCTCTTATTGATGTTTTTGATGGTAAATTAGTTTTGAGAGTAGGGGAGGATGAAGTCACTTTTCAAATTGGCAATACTATGAAACAATCTTTAGATAGTGATGATTGTTGCTATTTTTCTCATGGTGTTGACAACTTATTGTCTTCTATTGATTCTAATTTTTATTATAAAGATCCTTTAGAAATTTGCATTACTAATTGTTTTCTAGAAGACGAAACTAGTAAAGATATTGTTGATCATTTACTTTTTCTAGATAACTCTGTTTCGATGAATGGAAATACTGAATATAACTTACTTACAAAAGGAGATAATGAAGTTCATAAGAATAATACTAAGGATCCACCTGTAGTTGAATTAAAAAAATTACCGGATCATCTTGAGTATGCATTCTTAGGAACTAACTCTTCTTACCCAGTTATTATTTCTTCTAATCTTTCTGAAATTGAAAAAGCTAAATTAATAACTGTGTTAAAGAAATGTAAAGGTGCAATAGCATGGCAAATCTCTGATATAAAAGGTATTAATCCTAGTTTTTGCACTCATAAAATCCTTTTGGAAGAAAACTATAAGTCATCTATTCAACCGCAACGTAGGCTTAATCCTAATATGAAAGAGGTAGTTAAGGCTGAAATTGTTAAATTATTAGATGCTGGTATGATATACCCTATTTCCGATAGTTCATGGGTTAGTCCTGTCCAAGTGGTTCCTAAGAAGGGTGGTTTAACTATGGTAGCAAACGATAAAAATGAATTAATTCCAACGCGAACAGTAACAGGTTGGCGTGTCTGTATAGACTATAGGAAATTAAACGACGCCACTAGGAAAGACCATTTCCCTTTACCCTTTATTGACCAAATATTAGAACGCTTGTCAGGGCATTCATATTATTGTTTTCTAGATGGACTTTCTGGGTATTTCCAAATCCCAATAGCCCCAGAAGACCAAGAGAAAACCACGTTCACATGCCCATTCGGTACCTTTGCCTATAGGCGTATGCCATTCGGTCTTTGTAATGCCCCCGCTACTTTCCAAAGATGCATGTTAGCTATCTTCAACGAGTATGTTGAAGATATCATGGAAGTGTTTATGGATGACTTCTCCGTCTTTGGAGATGCATTTGATTTATGTTTGAATAATTTAGAGAAGGTTCTAAGGAGGTGTGAGGAGACGAACTTAGTACTTAGCTGGGAGAAGTGCCATTTTATGGTGCAAGAAGGGTTAGTACTAGGTCATAAAATCTCCAATCAGGGAATTCAAGTAGATAGAGCGAAGATAGAAACGATAGAAAAGTTACCACCACCCACATCCGTTAAGGCAGTGAGAAGTTTTTTAGGCCACGCCGGATTTTACCGCCGGTTTATTAAAGACTTTTCAAAAATTGCTAAACCACTTACGAGACTATTAGAAAAGGATATACTGTTTCTCTTTGATCAAGATTGTCTACATGCTTTTGAGTTCTTAAAAGAGAGATTAGTTAATTCTCCTATTATGATAGCGCCTGATTTTACTCAGCCATTTGAAATCATGTGTGACGCTAGCAGTTTTGCGGTAGGAGCTATTTTAGGACAACGCCGAAACAAACATTTTCATCCTATATTTTATGCTAGTAAAACACTTAATAATGCACAAGAGAATTATACTACTACTGAAAAAGAACTTCTAGCAGTAGTCTTTGCTTTTGATAAATTTAGATCCTATTTAACTTTGTCCAAGGTGGTATTTTATACGGACCACTCTGCACTTAAATATTTGCTAGCCAAGGCGGAAGCTAAGCCTCGTTTAATCCGTTGGGTACTTCTATTGCAAGAATTTGATTTGGAAATTAGGGATAAACGAGGAGCAGAAAACTTAGCGGCAGACCATCTTTCACGTTTAGAAAATCCATTACGAGAAACGTTAGATGAGTCTGAAATTTCAGATACGTTCCCTGAGGAATCGTTATTTGCCTTATCTTCGAAAATTAATAATGATTATCCATGGTTTGCAGATTATGCAAACTATCTTGTGGCTAAGGTCCTCCCAAAGGATTTTTCATACCAGCAGAAAAAGAAATTTTTCTCCGACTTGAAATATTACTTTTGGGAGGACCCTTTTCTTTTTCGGATATGTGCAGATTCCGTGATCCGAAGGTGTGTATCCGCCGAGGAAGGGTGGAGAATCCTGGAGCAGTGTCATTCAGGTCCTACTGGTGGTCACTATGGAGCAAATCGCTCTGCGAAAAAGGTTCTTGATTCGGGTTTTTATTGGCCCCTTCTATTCAGGGATGCCCAAAGGTATGTGCTTTCATGTGATTCTTGTCAAAAATCAGGTAATATTTCTAAATTACATGAAATGCCGCAAAATTTTATTCTTGAATGTGAAGTATTTGATGTGTGGGGGATTGACTTTATGGGTCCATTTCCAGTTTCATTCGGGAATAAGTATATCTTTGTGGTCGTAGATTACGTATCAAAGTGGGTTGAGGCGCAAGCTTTACCTACTAATGATAGTAGAGTAGTAATCCAATTCCTGAAATCTCTATTTGCGCGATTTGGCACACCACGAACACTTATTAGCGATAGGGGTTCTCACTTCTGTAATCTACAGTTAGATAAGGTATTGCAGAAATATGGAGTCACACATAGGATAGCTACACCATATCATCCCCAAACTAGTGGTCAAGTTGAAGTATCCAATAGAGAACTTAAGCGCATCCTAGAAAAATCTATAGAGGGGATTAGGAAACAATGGTCTAGGAAACTAAACGATTGTTTATGGGCTTATAGGACCGCATTTAAAACGCCTATAGGTACCACTCCCTTTAGATTAGTCTATGGTAAATCTTGTCACTTACTTATAGAATTAGAGCACAAGTCATATTGGGCAATACGCTCTCTAAATTTTGATACAAATTCTATAGGGGAAAAACGCAAACTTCAACTTAATGAACTAGATGAATGGAGGACTATGGCTTATGAGAACTCCAGAATTTATAAGGAGAAAACCAAACTATTTCATGACCGTCACCTCCGAAAAACCAAAACATTCAACAAGGGTGATCAGGTGCTCCTTTTTAATTCTAGACTGCGTCTATTTCCAGGGAAGCTTAGGTCTAAGTGGTCCGGACCGTTCCAGGTTAAAGAAGTTTTTCCCTATGGCACCGTCGAACTAACTCACCCTGAAAAGGGAGATTTTAAAGTTAATGGGCACCGGTTAAAGCTTTATAACAGTCCACTTTGCCAGGACTTTGCTCGACTAGAATCATGCCTTCACCTAGACTAAGAGAATATATAGAATAGTATAGTATCTTGTCTATATAGGAAAATAAAAATTTTTAATGAAACTTTAATTAAAAATAAATAAATTCCGTAATCAGGAGAAATCACTAATTAAGAAGTGTACACGGCCATGCACACGCCCTTGTGCATGGCCGTGTCTAGCACACGCCCTATCCACCCAGCCATGTGATCACCCGTGTCGATACGACGAATTTAATTGTTTCAAGTCAGAGAAGTACACGGGTTTCCACCAAGCCGTGTACATAGCCGTGTGTAATATACACGGCTGTCCACCCAGCCATGTGCTCACCCATGTCAAAACGACGAATTTAATTGTTTCAAGTCAGAGAAGTACACGGGTTTCCACCAACCCGTGTTTTTGGCCGTGTCCGATCCAGGGTTGACCACACGGGTAGGGGACACGGCCGTGTTGTTGACCGTGTCCACCTGACACGGGCAGTTTCCCGCGATTTGACCACACGTCTCCTTGAAGACCGTGTTTCCTGCGCAGAACGATTCCTCAACACGGGTACACACACGGCCGTGTGTGCACCCGTGTTCGGCTTCTTTTTATAGGGGGCAGAATTTTCCATTCTCTTCATCACTCCCACTTTCTCCTCTTCCCATTCCTGCATCCATTCCAGCCGGGAAATCCCTCTTCTTCTCCAAAATTCGCGGAATCATCTCATTTCTTCGCACTCAACATAATCGGTAAAACTCCTGGGTTATTTCCATCCAATCTCCTCTTGATCATTTCTATTCCTATTTTCCGTCTAAATTTACTTTAGATTTTTTTTTTATTTATTTATTTTCAGATCATGGCATCATCACGTAGCCAAGGTGGTCGCCGACGTCGCCCGGATCTTCAAGCATTATCTACTGAGAGGCGTGACGTCGCTCAACCATTAGTTTTCACAGATCCTATCCATACAAACCGTTATAATCGCCTACAAGCAAAAAAATATCAGGACATACGAATCATAGACTGGGATGTCCTAGAAACTATAGGTCTAGCGGCTTTTATGAGGGATTTAATTTCTGTAGTGGGGTGGCGAGAGTTCTTTGCCATAGAAGAGATAGGATTTAGAGAACTCACACTCGAATTTTTATCCACCTTCTATGTGAACCTTCGCTCCTGTGTGGCCGATGATGGAAGACCAACAGAGGGGAATATTTCTTTTCGAGTGGGGGGCACCTTCTACACTCTTTCTCTCTACCAGTTTACACAGCATTTAGGAGTATACGACGAGGCATTCCTCCTTAGTGCCGCCTACTCTGATTTGAAATTTGATCTCCCCAGTCGCGTCCAGGCAGGTGATGTTTGGCGACGTCTATCCTTCGACACCAACGCCTAAGAAGCCAAGAGATCTAAGGCTTCAAAATTGGTTTCCCCCGCCGTACATTATATTCATTACCTACTTAGCCATACACTGAGCGGCCGGGGTGAAAGCTCCGGTGTTGTGAGTCGACAGGACATTCTTTATCTACACAGCATGATAGCCCGCTACCCTATCCATTTGGGCTATATGCTAGCTCATTTTATTCTTCATCAGGCGGAGAATTCCCGCGTCGGGTCTATCTGTGTAGCCCCCTACATCACCCGTCTAACAAAGAATATGGGCATCTTTTTACCTCTTCCCCCGATGGCAGTGGTATCGAAAACTGTACCTATCACCATAGCCAGTCTTCGAGCCATCCGCCTCGTTACTGCTCGTCAAGGCCGAGGAGGGACTATATATACCATTGCGGCTCATGGCCTTCATATCCACGACGACGACGACGATGAGGTCGATCCAGATCTCGATGAGCCCCTCATTCCACCTGCCCGCTCGACGCATACTCAGGGGGAGTCATCATCTGCCCAGCCTCAGCGACAGTCTCGATTTGCTCAGGAGTTGCAGCGTTTTTATGACACTCAGTTGTCGCCGCGCCTTCAGCGTATCGAGGAGCAGCAGCGACGGACTGAGGACGTCATGTATCAAATCCGGCAGCACATGGGGATTACCAGCCCACCGCGACCAGCTCCTCGTCTATCTCACCCTCAGGATGATCCGACTGATCAAGATGACACACCTATGTATTTCTGATACATCTGGCTTTGCATATCTGGCTCTGTAGTGCTATATCTTTAGTATTGTTTTTATCATCTAGTATTTGTATGATCGGTATATCTATAAAAAAAAATGTTTTATTTCAGATTTTGCTCCTGTTTCGTGCTGTGATGCTTTATATTCATGCTCATCAGTTCTTTATGTAGTGCAATTTATGTCCCCTTGTTTTAATTTTTGTTTGCAATGAGGACATTGCAACTCAAGTCTGGGGGTATGCTGTATTTTTATAATGAGTATTGACAGTGGAATACATGATTACAATTACTTATATTCTATTTATCATAATACTCTATATTTCTTTATACACCCCCTCGAAAAATTTGATTACTTCTCTTTAAGCTTTCATTACTTCACTCATTGGGAATATAACTATCTAATTCACTTTCGCACGCTGATTAAACCGAATTCGTGTTCAAATTTGTTGATTAGTAACTACATATAGAAATTCATTAGATTACTTTTCTCCATATAATTTAGTTTAAAAAGATTGTCCTTTATATTATTAACTAATAATCACTCCATTTTAGAAAAAAAATATTTATCTATACTAAAGTGAGTCGATGAGTGTAATATTTTGATAATTTTGTATTAGTAGATCAACAATAACAAAAAATTTCTCTATTGGTGTCTAGAACTTACTAGCGATCCTCAAACCTTTTGCACATGTTAATTAGTAAAGGTGGAAATGACTTAGGCCTCCTTTTGGATAGATTGAGCCGTTCAATCCCAAAACCTTAAACATTATACCCTTGCTCACCCAATTTGGACTTTATCCCTTTATTTTTGTAATACTCCACCTCTAAAATTCACCAAGGCCAATTCTCACCTAGTAGCACCTATCATTAAGATCGTCATGAAATGAAGTTGTTTTTATGGGTTGTATTTCTTTCATAGTGATATGTGGCCTGAGTGAGCGTGTACATATGCACCCATTCGGAATGATCCCTACTATGGACTCTTGGTTAAGAAAAGAAAAAAAAAATGTAGAGTATCCTTCCTCAAAAATAAGGGAATTATAATACGTGCAAAGTCTTGGGGTGCTCATAAAATATCAATGAATGTTAAAGGTCTTTATCATACAAAGGGCTCAATAGTGATCTAGGTGTGAAAAAAAAAACATCGAGTTCTCTTTTTGCTTACCCCACCTATAATCACCTATCCTAAGCCAAAACAATACACCACCATACAAGTCCTAAGGATCCAACTTTACTAATTCTCATTATTGCTATGGAGAGGGTGTGTAAAGGAAAGTGTATGATTATCAATAGGGAGATTTTTAATGTTTTGAAAGACTAATGCATATGTTATCAAGATTGTTATTTTCTCCTTACAATAGTTATGGATAACTATAATTATAATTCTAAGAAAGAGCGAAAAGTAGTTAAGATATGTATTGGAGAAATTTTTAAGAAAAAGTTATATTTAGAAAAGTCTGCTAAACTATTTCCTATACAATTGCAGCATCAAATCTCTATTCGAATTCAAAACAATCAGTGTGCGGAAGAAGAATTATGTATTGGTAACCCAATTGTTTGAATTAGTTTGCTTAGGGACAAGCAAACACTTAAGTCTGTGGATGTGTGATGATTACAATTATGATAGATTTTTATTGTAATAATTGTAATCATGTCCGCTGTTTTCTACCTCTTTATTCAAGTAATTGCACTAAATAATTGAGAATTGGTATTGTCATGAATAGTAGAGCATAGTTTAAAGTTGTTACTATTTTATGTATTGAACTTCTCCCTTACTATGTCATTTTTCTAATGCAGGTACGACTAGCTAGTGGAACTAAAAGTCTTGGAGCAAACATGGGAGTTTACGGGCCAACAGGACTGATCACAGGAGAAGAATTACTCAAACACGGGTAGGAACACGGCCGTGTGCCTACCCGTGTTCCATCCCAGCTGAAACAATTTTCCAGCCCCCGTGTCTGAAGAACATGAAGAACAAAACGGACGTGTTCCAGAACACGGCCGTGTCAGTACCCGTGTGATCCAACACGGCCCATGATCAAACACGTCTTTTCGTGTGGAACTGCCCTGGAACTGCCGACACGGCCTGCAACACGGCCGTGTCGGCACCCGTGTTCGACCATGTTTGCTATTGGACTATAAAAACCTGGAGAAAATTTTATTCTGCACTTTTTGGATTATTTTGCTTGGAGATTTTTCTGGAGAACGAAAGTGGAGTACCCAAGAGAAGGAAGGCTTGAAGGAGATATTTGTATGCATTTATTCTTTAATTTATCTCATTTAATCTTGTATCTCTCTTGGTAATTCAACTTTATTTATCTTTTAATTTTCATGAACAATGTGTTTGAACAATTTAGTAATCATGTATCGTTTTGTTTTAGTCAATTTCATTGTATTTTATTCGTATATGGGCTTGCAAACATTGAGAATTATCCTTATTATGAATGATTATTTATTTTTACATGAATTCCAAATGTCTAGATTGAGAAATTGGATTGTTTGGATGATGGATAAATCTTCATATTTATGTGTTATTTCTCTTTGTAATTCAAAAATCATGATCGAGAGACATGTTTCTTGGAAAATTAGAATACGAATGAATGGAATTATGGTATTTTAGAGATAAAGCTTCATGAATCCATATATTAGATAGGGTATTTCATTCAATAAACATTTGAGTATTGTAAATTGTTCGAGAGAAAATTTACATAACTTAACTTAGATTTTAAATTGCTCGAGAGAGAATTTAATAATTAATTTAACCCTTTACAATACAACGAATTTGATAGTTTGGTTATTTCATGATTACACAAAGTGATTATGTTCATTGAATGCTCTTAACTTTCGACTTGAAATTATTTTTGTAACTCTCCAATACAATTTTTATCCGAATAGTCATAATTAGGATTAATCTATGTTAGAACGCAATTTTAAGTTTAGGTATGATAATAGAGTGAGAGTGAGTACGAATAGTTGAAATGACCCTGTGGAATACGATACGAGATGTAGATTTCTCTTATACTATGATTGATAGGTGCACTTGCCTGAAAAATAATTTAATCTAGCTTATGCCCAGCTACATGGTTATGATAAAATGTAGAATGAATCCGCATCAAGTTTAGACTTAGTGAAAATATTCATCAGTTACTCTTGATCATTTTATTCCTACCATTTAAGGTTAACCTTGGACTTCCCGAGGGTTACCTGGTGAAGGGCTCGCAGCGGTACTAGGAGCTATGATGGGGTGAATCCCAAAATTCCCTTTCCAAGGCACTTATTATACTTGATTGGTTCCCTTAACCCATTCCTTTCTCGCATTACAGTGGGCTATTCCTAGGGTGGCTTGACTCTTCCTCTTCTCGGGGAGGACGGTCTTCCGTCGAACCCGAACACTACCTATCGCTAGTCAATCTCACACCCTACCCACCCTGACTTCCAATAATGAACTTGATTTAACTCACCCTATCCAAACCAGCAAACTACCAAAATTCCATCTCCCAAGCTCATTACCCACTCTAGTTCAACTTCTGCAGTTTTACTAAATGCAGACCATCCTAAGCTTCATGAGGTATGCAAGGGGTGGTACTCCCAACTGTCTTCCAAATCCCATATAATATTTACTGGAGGTCTTACCATGACCTAATTAGTCTAAATCCAGAAAATAATAATTTCCCTATTTCATTTGGCTTTTAGTTTAATTATTTTAAGATCCCAAATGCCCTTGTATGAACATGAAGTGCACTAATGAGTCAATAATAAATCATCAAAAAAATCAGTAAAAATCATATCCAACATTTAAACAGCAATTCCAAGTTTTGAGAAATTCCAGAGATGTTTATGCCTATATTTCCTAATTTAACATTTTAGGCCACTTTTACTATATCATGAAGGAAGTACTGTAAATTATTATCCAAAAATTCCAACAAAATTATATAAGCTATATAGTGATCTAAAACCATCATAGACCAAGTACCATAATTTTTCTCCATCATTTGAATTCTGAATTTATTTTAATGTAAGATACTAATTTTCATAACTTAATGAAGGAGGTACTGTTTTTATCCATCTAAAATTCCAGAGAAAATTACCAGGTGACCATCATAATTTAAAACACTCACTGATTAAATTTCATAATTTTCCAATCAATAATTAAGCAGTATTTGTATTTTTGACTGTATATCACATTTAGCACATTAAAGAATAAAGTACCCAAAATATTCAGATAAAATTTCCAAGAAAATTACAGAAAATATAATATGCTATAAGATGTCCTAATCCAAGATTTCATAATATTCCAATGAACAGATATTCTATAATCATCAAAATAAATATCTAGGGCACCGTTAGAGTTGTAAATGAAGTACTGTATAAATTAATCCAAAAATCTCAAAAAAATTATATTATATGTACTTGGACCATAACCTCACTCTACCCAAATTTTTGCTTGATTTGTAGTTCATTTAATAGCTTAATAATTTAGATTAAGGTTGGTGACCTAAACTAGGGTTAGGGTTTTAGGTGAGCTAAAGGTCTCCAAATATCCTAAAATTTTGTCCAGAGAACTATACTGGTCCTATGGTTCTCTCCACCAAATTTCAAGTCAGTCCAAGGTCATTTGACCCAATGACCTTCACAACCCTACAAATCCCCATTAAGGGACCTACCCTAGGGTTCTAGGGCTACCCTACACCAAACCGCTCCAAACTCCCTTGGAGGGTGTGTCATGCCCTAAAATTCAGTGACCAAAATATCAGCCCTTGTGGAAGCGATATGGCCACTCAAACACCAAGGGGGTGTTTGATCCTAAGTTATCCTATAAGGATCATCCTTGGGTTGAACCCAACCCTATTCAAAACATCTCCAAATGAGATGAAAGTTTTACCAGAACCTTATGATAAACCCAGGGACCACTCACCAAAATTTGGGAGGGTTTGGAAGTCATTTAGCCATCTAAATAAATTAAGCTAGGATTATTGAATTTTTCTAAAAACTATAGACAAACATTCTCCAAAAATTCTCATTTTTGGATAGCACCTAGATATAGGTAATATTAGGCCACACCCCAAATTTCAAGTCATTTCGATTAAGGGATTGGAGTGGGGAATTTTTCTAAGGTCAAGACAGCCCTATGGACAGACCTCACCAAGAAGGGTGTTGTGGTCTAACCAGGACTCCAAACCGAGTGAAATCAATTTTGAAGTAAAGTAGACTTTAATGGCTACATTTTCTATGTTGACCATTTTTCCTGTAGAAGCTTCTAGTTATTTTTCCCAAATTATTTAATGTGATAGATATTTTTATTCAGAAATTGCTTAAAAATAGAATTTAATTCCCATGGCACTGTTCATCTTCTTCAACAGCCCGAAACCAGAAGCCTGAAAACTCATTTTCCTGTAGCTTTTCCAAAGCTATTTCCCGGCCATCCAGCCATCTCCCTGGCCGGCCACCACCACCACCACCTCTGTTGAGGTGAGGGCTATCGTCGGGCGGCGGCACGGCCGCCGGAGAGGCGGCTTCCGGCGAACCCGCCCCCATGCAAATTTCAGAAAAGCATGGAAACGCTCACCCGATCCGGCTCTTTTGAGCCCGATATCTCTCCTAATGATTTCTAAGATCTATCCATAGAAGAAAGAGTAGAGGAGGACCTTATTCATGGTTTGACGGCGAGATGGACGTTGGACTGTCATAGCGCGGTGGTGGCGTCGTCGGAATTCTTCTACAGCACAGTAGGAGGCTCGAAACTTCAGGTAAGGGCTGGGAAACTTCATCCTTGAGCCTAAGGGGCCTTTTTAAAGGGAAGAAAGGCGGGAGGGGAAAGGCTGAAACGTTCATGGCCATTAATATTTCTCTTATCAACGTTTCGGTTATGATGCAGGGAATTTAATTGCTGGAAACGAAGAGACGTTTGCCAGGTGGCGAGTACCTATTGGACTAACATTTCCTTATTTATTTAAATAATTAAAGTAGGAAACGGCCCATAAATACTCCTGGTGTAACTTCCCATAATCCGAATTGATTACAACGTCGGTTACCGAAATTTCCAGTCTGGCTGACGTTTCGGCCTTTGTCACGGGCGTGACACATAGGTCACGGGCGTGACAGGCCCGGATAGCCAATTTTGGGTTCGACGATCGTTGAACTGAGATCGACGATCATCGAAGGGTGGTCACAGGCGTGACACCTGGGTCACGGGCGTGACAGGCCCGGGTGGTCAATTCTAGTTCGACGACCGTCGAACTGAAATCGACGATCGTCGAACGTGGTCACGCCCTATGTCACAGGCGTGACATTGTGGGTCACGGGCGTGACAGGCCCGTGTGGCAAATCTGGGTCGACGACCGTCGAACTGAAATCGACGATCGTCGAACGTGGTCACGCCCTATGTCACCGGCGTGACATTGTGGGTCACGGGCGTGACAGGGTCATGAGGTAAATTCCGCGCTCGGCGATCGTCGCGGTGAGATCGACGATCGTCGAAGGGGTCACGCCCTTGGTCACGGGCGTGACACCTGGGTCACGGGCGTGACAGGGCCGGGTTGAAAATTCTGCGCCCGACGATCGTCTCCCTGGGATCGACGATCGTCGAAGGAGTCACTCCCCAGGTCACGGGCATGACGGGTCGGTCACGGGCGTGACCAACCTATGACCCGAAATCTCGGTCGATTGATTTCAATTTCTAGGCTTCCTAGGGTCCTGTCACGACCAACCGACTCCTAGGGGCCTAGCCGGAAATGGGATGTTACACTCCATCGAGTGACATCAAGCCATATCAGCTTGATGGGAGCCTGACAGCGGGATCTGCTCAGGGTCTGGGTTGACTCTGCCGAGTGATATCCAGCCTTGCCAGCTTGATGGGATCATGGCAGTAGGATCTGCTCGGGGTCTGGGTAGACTCCTCCATATCTCAATTTGCTAATTTTTGGGAAAACTCCGGGTTCGATGCCTCCCCGTCGACTTCTCTTGCCGCCCTCTCCATAACCTCTTAGTAGGAGAGGGACGACACCCTTTTCTGCTCCATCTAGAAGAAACCCTGTTGCAGACCTACGGTGAAGGCCATCATCATTGAATGCCCCGACATCTCTTGGACTTGGGTGACCTCCTCATGGAAGCGATCTACGTAGCTCCCTAAGGACTTGTTCACCTTAATGTGGCATAGGAACTCCAACTCCTTCTTCTTCTTCTTGAAGGTGGTGAACTTAAGCATGAACCGCCGACGTAGTTCCTCGAAGTAGTAGATAGAATTGACCGGCAACTGGTTGAACCACTTTCTCGCCTTTTCCTTGCGGGTGATGGCGAAGAGCCTGCACTTGAAACCATCTGATATCTGTCATATCAAGACCATGTCCTCAAACCACTGGTCGTGCTGAACCGGGCCTCCCTTACTTGTGTAATAGGACATCTCGGGCTACCTGAACCCCTCTGGAACCGGAGAAGAAGAAACCGACTTATTAAAGGGGCTGCCTCCCCCTATCGAGCGAGCTGGGGTGTCTCGCACCCACATTTTGCCGCACCTGCCACCGCTTGTCGAGTTATGGAAGAGCACCTACCCAGGGAGCTCGCCTCCTCTCCCTTCCTAAGTGACCTCCTTCCCGGCTCGCCTGTCGGAAGGGCCCTCTCCAAGGGCTGGAGCCGCGAGAACAGGGACTGCTTAAGTCGAGCACTCAGCACGTGCGCCATGTGCGAATATGTCCAAGCCGAGTAATTCCTGCCGGAAGTCCTCTAACATCCCCATTGTGGCGAGGAGGGGGAGGGGGTGGTGAGTCGGACCTGTACGATCCTTGCCTTTCTCCTGCCATTGAGATCGCTGAAGATTTTCTGTGCTGACCACGCTCCATGCTCACCACACCAGAATGTTGAAACCGAAAATTCTGTCTCGATGGTGTTCACCTTTGGGGAAGGGTTGATCGCACACCTACATCTCTCCTGCAAGAAAAACAACAAGGAAAAAGAATAAGGGACTGGACCAAGGTCCCGACGCGGAGGACCCATCACAAACCCGGAAGATCACTGAGCGCTTCCACTCCATAACCAAATGTCGGGCTAATGTACCTGAGAAAGTGGTAGAAGACAGGGAGGCAAGTAAGCGTGTCTTCAAAGGTACCCCTTGGGACATATTTATAAGATTCTAAAAACAACATGCAAATAGCCAACCTCCGCTGTTCTGAATAGCTTTATACAACCAACTAGGTCTGCTAACTGCGTAACTTCGTTGTTCTAGATGGAAATTGGCACCCCCTGCAGGGTCAACTTTGTAACTTGGCCTCTGGCCCCCACGGGGAAAGGTTTCCTAGCCTCCGAGTCAACTCACAACAACATCGGGCGGGAGCGAGCTGGGGCGGACCCGCCTAGGAGGCGCAGGACGGGGCTGAGCCGCCTAGGAGGCGCGGGCCGAGGCTGACCCACCGAGGAGGCGCGGGCCATGGCTGACCCTCCTATGAGGCATGGGCTGGGGCTTAACTGCCTAGGAGGCGCAGACCGAGGCTGACCCACCTAGGAGGCGCGGGCAAGGGACCGACCTAGGAGGCGCGGGCTGAGGCTGAATCGCCCAGGTGACCTCTCAGGCCTTGAGGAGAGCGAATTGCACCTCTAGGAACATCTGACCAGTAATACTGGCGCGGGTCGGAGCTGGCTTGCGTGCCCATCTGGATCTAGTCGTCAAACAATGGGTTGTACTGCAATGCCTTTGATAGTTGTTTAAAAAACTTAGAAAAAGTCTTAAGAAAAATGTGAAGAAACTAACCTCTCCCTAAATTGGGAAAAATGTCTTTTTATAGTGAGGGAACGGTTAGTTTTGGGTCATAAGATTTTTGTGAGAGTAATTGAAGTAGAAATAGTTAAGATAGAAGTTATCGAGAAGATGCCACCGCATACAAACATCAAAGTTATAAGAAGTTTCTTAGGACAAGCTGGTTTCTACCGCCGCTTCATAAAAGACTTCTCCAAAATCACCTAACCCATTACTCATCTTCTGGAAAAAAATGCCCCATTCATTTTTGACAAACCTTTCCAATCTTCCTTTGAAACAATTAAAGATAAGTAAATTAATGCCCCTATTATGATAGCTCCGGTGTGGGAACTTCCCTTTTTTAATTATGTGCGATGCGAGTGGTTTCGCGGTGGGAGCCATATTAGGACAACGAATATCTAAAAACATCCACCACATCTATTATGTAAGTAAAACACTTACATCTGCACAAGAGAATAATACCAAAACAGAGAAGGAGTTCCTAGCTGTTGTTTTCTCTTTTGATAAATTCCATCCTTATATTACGCTTTCCAAAATTATAGTTTTTACTGACCATTCTGCCCTCAAGTAACTTCTTGCTAAGATAGAAGCCAAGCATCGGCTGATTCGCGTGGTCTTACTTTTCCAAGAGTTTAACATGGAAATCCGTGATAAGCGAGGAGCCGAGTATTTGGCCGCCGACCATCTCTCGCGATTAGATAATCCCTATATAGAAAAATTAGGTGAAAAATCTTTTAATGATTTATTCCCCGATGAGAAGATGCTTTTAATTAACACATCCCTTTCTCCTAGGTTTGCACAAATAGCCAACTATTTAGTAGCTCGTGTGCTACCCAAAGAGTTCTCCTCTAAACAAAAGAAGAAATTCTATTCTAAGTTGAAGAACTATTTTTGGGAGGACCCGCATCTTTTCCGAGTCTATGCGGACCAAGTGATAAGGAGAAGTGTCTCTTTTGAAGAACTATTAGATATTCTAAAACATTTGCTTGAAGGACCGACTGGTGGTCACTATCAAGCTGCTCGAATCGCCCACAAAGTGCTCTGCGTGGGTTTTTATTGGCCTAGCCTGTTTAAATACGTGCAAGCCTTTGTGAGTAGGTGTGATAGTGGCCAACGGTCGGGAAATATTTCCAATAAAAATGAAATGCCGAAAAATTATTTCCTTGAGTGCGAAGTTTTCGACCTCTGGGGAATTGATTTTCTTGGCCCTCTTCCTTCTAGCTTCGGGAATAAATAAATTTTAGTTGCTGTAGATTATGTTTCCCGATGGGCTGATGCCAAAGCTCTTCTTAGTAACGATGCCCGAGTCATAATTATGTTTTTGAAAAAATTATTTTCTCGATTCGTTAAGCCGCGAGCCTTCGTTAGCGATAGGGGTTCACACTTTTGTAAAGCGCAGTTTTCAAAAATTCTTATTAAATACGGCATTACACATAAGCTTCCAACTTCCTACCACCCCCAAACAAATGGACAAGTTAATGTAGTGAACAGAGAGATAAAAATAAATTTAGAAAAGACTGTTTCCACGTCTTGAAAAGACTGGTTAGCCAAAATAAATGATGCTCTATGGGCCTACCGAACAACATACAAAACCTCCTTCGGATGTACGCCGTATCGGTTTGTTTATGGAAAATCATGCCATTTACCCGTTGAATTAGAACACCGTGCTTTTTGGGCCTTAAGGTTTTTAAATTTTGATCCCCACTCTGTCGGCGACCTTAGAAAATTTCAACTTAACGAACTCGACGAGTGGTGCTCTTGCGCATACAAAAATAATAAAATTTATAAAGAGCGGATGAAATGTTTTCACAACAAACACTTAAGGCACCCAAAAACCTTCAAGTTGGGCGACCAAGTTCTTTTATATAATTCACAATTACATTTATTTCAAGGAAAGTTAAAGCCGCGTTGGTCTGGGGTGTTTGCTGTTACAGAGGTTTTTCCATATGACACTGTTTTAATTTCAGAACCTGATAAGGGTGATTTCAAAGTGAATGGGCAGCGTCTTAAGCTTTATTAATGTTGTGATGATGTCAGTCAAAACAATGTAAATTTTATTCTACATGAACTTTAACTAGCTTAAGACATTATTTTTGTTAAAAACTTTGAATATTATTTTAGTTATTATTTTTATTGGATAACATTATTTTTGGACAATATTATTTTGTTATGTAAAGCTCAAATGATGTTTTAAATAAAGGGCGCTCTTGGGAGGCAACCCAAGTTATTTTTCTGTTTTCTTTATTTTACAATTTTTTGTCCTTGATTGCTCCGACAAGCTGAAGCTTGTGCGATCTCCTGCTCCAACGCTGCTGAATCCATCACAAAGTCAAAAGAATTCATTTCATGAAGATCCAAAGCGCAAGTATGGGGGAGCGACATCAATCAACCTTCCGCGACTCGCAAATCCGGGGAAGTAACTGTTTTCAATTTTGTACAATTTTTTATTTATGTTTTTATTTTTCTCTCTCCTTCCCCTCTTTTCTCCATTAAGGACAATGTCCATTTGAAGTTTGTGGGAGGATTTCCTCCTTCTCTTTTCTCCATTTTGTTTCTCTAAAGAAAAAATCAAAATAAAAAAAATTTAGTGCTTTCTCCTTTTTCTTCTAAAAGAAAAATCTTTAAAAATCCAAAAAAAGAAAATATCATTAAAAGTCCAAAAAAATGAATATTTCAAAATATATGTTATTTGTTTAAGTTAAAACTAATTTTGGTATTTCAATAGTACACTTTGCTTTTGTTTTGTTTTTCTCAAAATTCCATATAATAACTTAGCTAATTATAATATTCGTAATCAATCTTTTTAATTATGTTTCGCAAGTAAAATGTTGGTCATGCTATGTTTCTAATTCGTGATAGCATGTTAATGTGTAGCATTTTTCTAAAACTCATATTTCTATTTTGGTTTTTCGTTCTCTATTTTTTTTACTTTCTTAAAAATATTTCATCCACTATTTTTCTTTTCGTTGTTGCATAATTTTTATAATGTCAACTTTTGATTAGCGTAGTAGATGTGAACGATCCAATGCGCCTATTATTTCTATTTTCAAGATATTTTCATTAGTCTCCTTTTATTATCTCGGCCGTGCATTTTGAAAATTTTCAAAACTAATGCTTTAGATAAATTTAGAAGCATGAAAATGATTCATGCAATTTTTGTTTTCGTTTCAGCCTTCTTGCCAACCTAAAATTTTTTATCCCTATTTAGCCGCTTTTGAGCCATTTTCCTATTCCATTTGATAAGTCCACTCATCATTTTTCACCAAATATAAAATGTTGTAACCTATCTAATCATACTAACCTTTTGGGTTTCATTAAAAGTTTTCATGATTATGGTAGGGTTGTTTTTGTGATATGTTTGAAGAACTTTTTGAAAAATGTATTCTCAAAAGAAGTGTTTACTTTTGTTTGGATAATTTCAAAGCGAAAAGACAATATTTATGGCCTTTATATTGAAAAGAAGAAAGAAGAAAAATTGAAAATGAAAAAGAAAAAAGAAAGAAAAATATTTTATTTATGATGAAAATTATTGAAACTCTTTATTTTGGTTTAGTGTGATTTTAAGCCTTCATGTTTTTCATTGAATTCCAATTCTAAGTATATGCCTAAACCAAACGTTTTAGTCCTAATAAGTCCTTTTGATTCATGTTTTTGAATTTTATTTATTAGCTAAGTAAAGAAGAAAAGTAAAAAAGTAAAGTTTAGATTTAAATTTAGGTTTTTGTTATTTGATTGATATAGTTATAATATGTCCCTTGGATCTAGTAACAACTCAATGCATTTTTTTCATTTTTTTGCCTTGCTTAAATTTATTTAAAGAATTTTGCTAAAATTTTGGATGATTTATTTTTGTTAGTAAAGTTTAAAAATTGTTAAACCATGTTTAAGTAATTGTTTTAGGTTTAGGTTTCACCTACTCCCTACTTAGAATTTTGCATTATACTTGTGTTAGCATAATTAGAATTTTCCTGATTAGTCACTTTTATGTTAACTAGTTTTTATATTTTTGCTTGAGGACAAGCAACGCTTAAGCTTGGGGGAGTTTGATAATACATTTTGTAGTTTAAACTACTAGGGAAATTACAAGTTTTTATTATAGAAATCATGTTTTTTAAGTTTTATTTTGTTCTCGTGTTGTATATATTTTAATACCACTAATGTTTTGTTCTCTTTTGCAGGTTTTCAGTAAATTCGTCGAACTCAGAAAATTTCATCGACCATAACAAAATTCGTCGACCTCATCAAATTTGTCGACCTCAGCAATTTCGCCGACCTCAACCTTCAGTTCTGCAGTCAACGAACATCCTCAGCATTCATCAAGCTTCGCCTTCAGCCCTAGTTCATCGAGCTCAACATTCGTCAAGCTCCGCCACTTTCGTCGATCTCAGCTTTTCGTCGAGCTTAGTTCATCAACCTCGCCTACCTCAAATTTCTAAAACCTCGCCTTCAGCAAAATTCATCGACCATAGCCAGTTCGTCGAGCTCATTCTGTCGAGCTCATTTCGTCAAGCTCAGCCTGTTCTTCGAGCTCAGCCTTCAGTTCTGTAGTCAACAAACTTCCTCAGTATTCGTCAACCTCGCCATAAGAAAATTTCGTCGAGCTCACCTTCTCTCCTTACAGTTCGTCGACCTCATTTTATGTGTTCGACGAATGGTTCTTTTTGCCAGAATTCGTCGAGCTCAGCCTTTTCTTCGAGCTCATCCCCCTTCTCAGTTCGACGTTCATCGATCTCATTTTTTTAGTTCGACGAACGGTTCTTTCCGTCATTTCGTCGACCTCATCTTTCTACATTTGATGTTCGTCTACATCCTCTCCACCTTCTCATTTCTGATTTTGTCGAGCCCTCTCTCCTTCTTTCGTCGAGCTTACATGCTGCCAGATGACAAGTCATTACAGAAAACTGAAATAAAAACTAAACAGAAAAATTAAAACAAAAAATATGAGAAAGGAAGATAGTTAGGGAGAAATGAAAATGGCAGCACTTCCCCTCTCCCAAAATTTCTATATATTTTTTCTAAAGGGCCGGGACTCTATTTGTAGATTTTCAAGGAGCAGGAAATGCCTTAAGCCATGCACAGGAGTTTATCTTGGTATGGGTTCTTGCGTGAAATGATCATTGCTTTGGTATGGGTGACGTGCATTAATGGCGGCAACATGCTTTTGTAAAAATATAGTTTAGTTTAGTTTAGTTTCAATTTCAGTGTTAGTGCTAACAAGTTTTTCATTTTCCTGCAGTGTAAAATTTTTGTATTCCAAGTGTAGCTATCTATTTGAATTTAATATAAAGCTTTTTTTCTTGTCTCTGTTTTTGTTTCAATGCACACCTACTCATCTATCCTCCTCCACTTCACCATGAGTAACTAATCCTCCTTGTACTCGATATTGATGATCTAAGGTTCGAGTGGATAAAGTTATGATGCTCTAGTTTGCTTTTTCTTTGTAAGGTTTAGACCATGAATTTCTCTTGATTAATCGTGTTTGGAGATATATCATCGATGTATATTTTCCATCTTTGTTTCCACTCTTATCAAGCCAGGAGGCTCGTAGTTTGGAGTGAACACTCAAGAGTAAATATAGTTGCGCGTACACCTCGAGAGAGGAAGATGTTAAATCTCCTGGATTGGAGTGAAATCCAATAACAAGCTTTAGGCCTCTGATTTGTACGAGAGTTCGGTCGGACCATCCTAAACTCAGGTTGGCACGACTTCAAGAGGAGTGTGTTCATGCTTTAGGAACCTCCGCGGTCAAGGTCCCTTGCCTTATTAAGTTAGAGTTCATTATCATATTTTTAATCAACTTTTGCTGAGGTGATTCTCGAACGAGTGCTTTTCTTAATCATCTTTTCAACCCCTCGTTTTAAATCGCTAGTTATGCTCTCTCTGATAAAGTGCAAGTGCTTTTCTTTATGCAAGTATTCTTCCCTTTTAATTTAGTTAACAAACCCTAAAACAATCCTTCGATAAGATAATAGTCTTTGTGTGAGTAAGATTACTCAACAGTTCCCGGATTTTAATACGACACTTGTGTCCCCTTGCTACAATTCGATATGTATACTTTCCTTGTTGGATTGCTAGTTCGGTTTTATTCTCTTTGCAAATATTCCTTCCATCAGGCACGTCCACTATCCTACCTCGCCTATCTACCATGAATGGCTAGATTCGGCTACTTCACCATTATCTCAGATTGAACACAATCTTACACCTCATAGTCTCAACTCCTGCAACTCAAAACAACTCTCCTACCACTCGGAGAACAACCTCTACTACAAAATAGAGAACAACATCTCCTAAAACTCGATCCTAAAATAAGGATCTACAACTTAAAGGCCAAACCATCTATAATAGTATAAAATATTTACACACACAAATATTAAAATTAATCTTCTTAAGATTTGAAATCTTCAGTCTTCCTTTCCACTGAAATATACTTGAAAATCTTGAGGAGAAAGAGGATCTGAAATCTTTAAGGTCTTGATTTAAACACACAGATCTACTAGATATGAGTAGTATGAAAACCTTTAGAGATGAAGGATCTATTCGACATTCTTGGTGAAGAACAAATCGTGTGTCACGTCATTGACGACCGAGAGATTCGTGAAGAACGAAAATGAAGCTGAAAGGAGCTTTTCTTTGAATTTCACGATTTGAACTTAGAAATGCATGATTAGGGTTTCTCAAAATCCACCCTAGGTATTTATAAGAACTTCTCTTCTTTAATGTCTAGAAAATTCCTTCCATTCCGAGAAATCCACGAGTTTATACAAATGACGGTCTGGACGATACGAGTCAGAAATTTTAAATAGGAAAATAAACCCTAAGTATAATTTATCGAGTACATATGTGTATACTCGTCGAACTGCCTCAAAACTCGACGAAAATGACTTAGACGATTCCAGACAAATCCAACAGGTAACATGACGCTTTCCTGAAGAGATACTTGACGAATTCGACGAATATCGACTAGCTTACTCGACGAATTCGACGAGTATCGACTGATACTCTCAACGCATTCGATGTCTAGGCAAAGTGATATCCGACGAATTTGACTTAGAGAAATCCAGAGAAGTAAATTTGAGAAGTAAAGGCATATCTAGTGAGTCTCAATAAATTCGTAGTGTATCGACATATATATTCGACGATTTCGACGAGTATCGATAGATACAAACGACGAGTAAACATTAAGATACACGATGAATTTTACTTAACTGATTTCCAAGAACTTAGAGTTTATTCCATAAGTAAATACGATGAGTGTAAGTAAGTATACACGACGAATTTGTCGAGTATTCATTAGTATACTCGACGAATTCGAAGAGTGTTCACTACTATACCTGACAAATTTTACTTAGAGAAAAAATTATGATCTTCTGAAAGCAACAACTTGTCCTTCCATGTTTCTCCTAGTGTACTTGAATCGGAAGTACATCGTAATAGAGAGATTAAACGTGGGTCAACACATTGGCCTATAAAATGAAGGATTACAGTTTATAGTCCCTTGTTTCATGACCCACTGTAACCTGACATTGGGTTATACATAAAAATATAGTCCTGCTGGCACATAACTAAATAAAAGCATCACAAACAATCTCAATTCATCTTAGTTCAAGGGACACTTCTTCCAATCAAGGTCATTGTCTATACAATACCCAACAACTGATGGCACATTAGTGAGACCAAAAGGCATCACATTAAATTCATAATGCTCATAGCATGTACCAAATACAGTCTTGCGAATATCACTTTCCCGAATTCTTAACTGCTAGTAGGCGGACTTCAAATCCAAGTTTGAGTAGACTATCGATCCAACCAGCTGATCAAACAAATCATCGATTCCCGGAATCCGATACTTATTCTTCTCTGTCAGCTTGTCCAATTCACGATAATAAATGCATAGACACAAGCCTCCGTCTTTCTTCTTCACAAAGAGAACCAGTATACTCCAAGGTGACATACTTGGACGTATATAGCCATGCTCTAGCAATTCTTTCAACTAAACTTTTAGTTCTGCCATCTCCTTTGGCGTCATTTGGTACGGTGAGCGATACACAGGTTTTGCTCCTGACACCTGCTCAATAGCAAATTTGATCTCTCGTTGATGGGGAATACCAGGGATATCATTAGGAAACACACTCGTAAACTATGATATATTAAGAAAGTCACCCAAACTTGGCTTCGGCTCTAAAACCTCCAATAGCTTGAATAATAATTTTGCACCCTTTCGAACCGTCTTGAATACATGAGAGCAGACATCAATATCTTGCTAGATCCTCGAACACCTGTGAACTTAGTCTCACGTTTGGTATTTTACGCCAGTATGACTTCCTTAGAGTTGTAATCATTATAGACACACTATTCCGATAGCAAGTTCATACCAAAGATCACGTCAAACTCAAATATCGATAACATAGATACTTCCAAGTCATCATAATGACTTCCTATCCACACCATAACATAGAAGGCTCTATCCATACACATCAAGCACCTATTAGGCAGCTACATATTAACTTTATCTGTCGATACAAAAGAAGGCACTCTGATACACACCACGAAGTCCTCAAACAAAAAGGAATGAGAAGCTCCGGTATCGAACAGTGCTCTCGCCGGATATTACAATATCAAGACAAATCCTAACACAAACAAATTGTACATAAGCAACACATAAGGTACTGATGCGGTCTACGGTAAGTGCACCGGTCGCGCAAGTCATATAAAATGGGAGAATTTTCCAAAGTATAGATCTCTCAAGGAATACACTAAGGTTGAGTTAATTATAAGGAGGACTTCAAAATAAAGTCTATAGGTCGGTGTCTACGAAAAGGAGTTTTGATTGTTTGTGGAAAAAGAAATTAAAACACTAATAAACTACTCCTATGTAATACCGCTATGAAATCCTGCTATGCAATGCTTCGCCAGGCAGATGGAAAAATACATGGGCCGCTATGCACCGAATCGCTAGGCAGATGGACGAGTAAGCTTGCGGATGAGGTGGTGAAAACGGCGAAATGACTTCTCCTATACAATGCTGATATGCAATGCTTCACTAGGCAGATGGAAAACTACACGGGTCGCTATGCACGGAATCGCTAGGCGGATGCACGAGTGGGCTTGCGGATGAGGTGGTGAGAATAGAAGAATTATGGTCATGAGCACCTCTTCGCTACACATGACACTAGCAATTGCTAGTGCGGCACTGTGTGGTGGAGGATGGATAATGGCGCACCTTCAAAAAATAACGTTAATATAAAATCACATAGACATGATTGTACACAAACATATATGAAATTAAACACACTTTATCAAATACAAAGAGATAAAACTACACTATCAATAACAAGAGAAGAAGAAAGTGCGAAATCGACAACATCCGAAGTCTTGCTGAGGATTCACGGGAGGAATCGTCGGGTTGTCAATCCACGTCCTAGCTCGTTCCTCAATTGCGTCCGAGGTAGAGGAGGCTGTCAATAACTCCCAATGCACCCATCTTCTTCATGTCACGATCCAGTAAAGGATGACACCAACTCCCCCGAGCATGATGGTGAAAGCTAGGTCAAACCCTTTTTGAAGCTCAAGGATGATGGAGGAGGCCGAGAGGAAGCTCTGGCTTGAATTTGGCATTGAAAGCTTGCCCGAAGTCCTTCCCTAGGGTGGAATATATAGGAAAATGGCAGAACCCACCTCGAAGCTGTAAAAGGCCGAGAAAAAGTCCAGAATTTGGAGTAAGGGCAGAACCTGCGAATTTATAGATTGCAGAAATTATTTGGCACATGATCAGTGGCGCACGACTAGTGTTCATGCACACTATGTCTAGTGATCGTGTGTATTGGCATTGCAGAACTCAAAGAAAAAATTTGATAACGCACAAGAGCAGTGGCGCACGACCAGAGGTCGTGCGTACTATTTCTAATGGTCGTGCGAATTCCCCATACAGGACTTGGAAAATGGATAATAGTGTGCACGATCAGTGGCTCACGACTTGTGGTCGTGCTCTATAGATCCATTGATCGTGCACAGTGTTCCTATACAGTTTGGTGTTCGACGGACAGGTCACGCATGACCAGTTGTCATACTCTAAGGAGTCTACAGACCGTGCGCGTGTAAAAACGCACAATCAGTTGCCCTTAGGCAAAAAGCATTCTCAAACAATCCCGGAACACACACCACCATTGTACCAATCGTGAAAAAAGGAGAGCCACCGAAACGGGCATACCATATTCTCCATACACAGAAAAATACCAAGTAGGGCAAAAGTGCAAAAACTACAAAATCTTACAGAAAATAGGCCAAAATTGCACCTTAACATGGAATGAGCGTAATAACAAATATGAACAATTATGGCTCTAAACTGTAGTGTGATGAGTCTGATATTTATAGTGTTTTTCGGACTCATCTGGGCTAATTTTAACGCACTTGCACTTCACTTTTAGTATGTTATCATTGATATTTCATTTATTCTGTTTATCACGCTAAATGAGCTAATTTGGCCCAAGGGTGTGCAATTGTGCATTCTTTTGTTGGGGGTAAGCACATGGTGTTCCCCATGGTTCTTTTTATTTATTTTATGATGTATGTTGTTGCTGGGAGCTTGTGCTCTGGCCTGGTTTTATTGCTGTACAAGTAGTCGGGACGTCCCAGATTCATTTTCCAGTTTTGTGTAAAACGCACAGTCATGCGAATTTGTTGTGCACGGTTTCTGTGCAATCGTACGTTTCACCCAGCTATTTTGGGACTTCTATTTCTACTTGTGCATTTTGTTCCCGCACGATTTAGGCCAAACCATACAAGAAGGAATCGTACGATCTGTATTATTTTCTCTTGATTCCTGCATTCTTGGGTAAATCGTGTGTTTCTTTCACGCACGGGCAACCGTGCCCGTCCGCGAGTAAAACGCACGGTTCCCATGTTTCTCTTGTTTTCCTGTGCTCTGTGTTTACCCGTGCGATTTCCTTCACGAACGGGTGGAAGCGCTCGTGTGTGAGTAAAATGCATGGGTCAACGCATCTTCATTCACGATCCAGATCTGAAAGTTAATAGCGTGCGGTGAGCACACAGTCGTGCGCGGGACCGTGCGTGCCTAATTTTCGGTCTTGTATCTATTTAAAGCGCAGATTTTCTGCAATTTGATCCAGCTCATTTCCCTGCCACTTCTTCCGCATTTCTAGGGAGAAACTCTATTTTTCCACCGTAGGGAGGAGCTCCGTGCATGCTTTCACCGCCAAATCCAAGCTGGAGCTTCCTCATGGCTTCCTCCTTCATCCTCTAGCTTCAAGAAGGGTCTTGACCTAGCATTCTCCATCAAGCTAGGAGAAGTTGTGCCATACTTCACCGGCTTGTGACACAAAGAAGACGGGTCCATTGGGAGTGAGTGACAACCTCCTCTACCCCAGACACAGTTGAGGACCGAAGTAGGATGTAGATTGACAACCTTGCGAATCCTACCATGAATCCTCGCCAAGACTTCGGATCTGGTCGATTTAGCACACTTTTCTTCTTTTTGTATTGATAGTTTAGTTGAACTCTTTGTATTATATGAAGTAATCTTACACTCGTTAAACGTTCATATGTGATCATGTCTATGTGATTGTATGTGTTCGTTATTTGCATTAGGTGCGCCTGTGTTTTCGTCCTCCAACATAGTTGTTCATGTTGCACTAGCTATTATTAGTGGAGTGCGTAGAGAATAGGTTCTTATAACCCTCATATTCATCTATTCATTTGGTTCTTATGATTGCCTACTCGCTAATCCGCCTAGCGATTCGGTGCATAGCAACCCATACAGTCTTCCATCTCATCTGGAAAAGAATTGCATAGCGGCATTACATAGGAGTAGTTGTTAGTATTTTATTTTATTCATCCGCAACTACCAAAACCCCCATAGTTAACTCAGACCCAAGAACTTCAATCTCAAGTCCTCCTCAATATTAACTCCCCCCTTGCTGTGTTCCTTGAAGAGATCAATACATGGGAAAGCCACCCATTTTATATTACTTATGCGACCGGTAAACTTGTCGTTCAAACGCATCAAGTTTTTGGAGTCGTTGCCGGGGAACACAGACGTTTGAGTTTTTTAAGAGGGGGATAGAAGATCGAAGCCCTTTTCCATTTGTACATTTCATGTTTCTTTTTTTTGCTTAGATGTTAGAATTTTTATTTTTAATTTTGCTTATTTCTTTTTGCCTTTTTCTATTTTTTTTAGATAGCAGATCCGTGCTATTTTCATTATTGTTGTGTAGCACTTTTGAGTAATTATTTTTTATTCACGATGTATTCTGTAGGCAAGTACAGTATACTTGACGCTTTGCGCTGAGTCATCGATGTCATGGCTGATATGAGTGCCGAGCATTGTATTTATTGTGTGCTATGTCAAGATGTGGGCCATATGGTGAAGGATTTCCCTCGTCTGTACGAGCCTTCTCCCTCTGTGAGCATGCCTGCAGCACCCTCTCGTTCATAAAAGACTACTGTAGAAAGGCTTACCAGGGTGTTGCCTAGCTCATACACTGACATAGCGGACCTTGCTTTCTCTTTGCCCGTTGAGATTATCGAAGAATATCTCGCCGCATACAGCTCTTGCATGGGTCCCTCGGTCCCTTCTTACGAGCTTCCATTGAGTGATGATGATCACTCTTGTGGTAGCCTACAAGAAGTGGATCTATAAATCATGGATTCCCCAGAATGGGATGATGAGATTGTTCCGGTCGTCAACGGGATGGCGTCTGCCGTTAATTTATTGATGGGGCCTACTCATTCTATGCCTGATTTTGAGTGCAGCCTTGGCACTCTGCAATTTTTGCCGGATTGTGCTATTCTTATTTCTTGTGAGTTGTTTGATGATGTATTATTCGAGGATAATTCGGTGCCCGAGGTTGCGTCGAAGTGGGATGATGATTCCTCTATCTCTGACAGAAAATGTGGATCTTCGGAACACTTTTACGCACCCCGGTGGGATGAGGAATATTCCCTTTCTGATGCGGATGTTTGCACCTCTTTATTGGACGAGGACGTTCGTCTTGCCACCTCAGATCTAGAGTTATCAGATTCCCCATGATACGACTCGTATGATACCGACGATGATCTATGCTTGGATCTCGCTGAGAATGAAGCTGGAGTCACTCTCCCATTTTCTTATTATATTTGTTCTTCATCTCTTTTATTACTTGATCCCCATTCTTTATCTGAGCCTAGGGAGGATGAGTCTACATGGGTATGCTGGGATGATGATGAGCCTTGTGTTCATGCCGTTGTCATCGCTTCCTATACATCTGTGGTTGATGATGCCTTGCTAGGCGAGGATATGTTTTGTGATAAGATGAGCGAGGACCAGCACTCGTCCTCCTATTATTTACTATTTCCTATACCTATGTTAGGTAGGTATTATTATTTAGGAATAGGGGTACCTGCTCTATCTCCGTATCGAGACCCGCTATAGCAACGGATACTGTAACAGTTACCTGTGCAACTTTCTTTTCATAGCCCATTAGCTAGAAATGTATAGAATTCAATAAATTGTATTGGGATGACAAAAACCCCTGTAGTTATCTTATATTTCCTACACTGATATTTTTCATGTTTATCTTAGTTTTAGTATTACTTTGTATTTTGTATATTTTTCTTTTGTTTTTGCGGAGCTCACCAATGCAGGTATTCATGACAACTTATTGGCGGGGTTGTGATTCTTCGTATGGCGGGCCTGCCTCGGTTTTTAAGGCATCTTCTAGTATGCCCATTTGCTGAGCATTGGTTAACCTTTTCCCACGTCTCTATCAGGTTTTAATTTAAATAGCATGTGATGTGTAGCTTAGCTTATGTCTTGGAGAGAGCAGTATTGTTACCTTTTGCGCACGCATATTTCATGTGCATACTAGAAGCTTTTATTGTTTTATTTTGATTTGTCATTGCATCTCACACCAATGCACCCACATGAGTGTGTGCTTAGCTATTAGCGTGCCGCGAGTTAAACTCATTTCTTTTGTATGATTTGGGAAAATTATTGTGCTGCATAGGATTGTGAGATGGAGTAAAATATTGACTCATGTAGTGCTCCTAATCAAGTGCTCTGGTCTCGCATTAAAATTTGATTAGATTGAATTTTTCTGTACACTTTTAGTTTTATATTTTTCTATTTGCGTAAATACTCTTTATTCTCTTTAAAATTGGTGAATCCGGTGTGAATCAAACGGTAGTGTAGAGATCTGTGCAGCCATCACAAGACTCATTTTGCTCGAGTCAGGAGGAAGGATCATCTTTGTCGGTGGCTAAGAACTTGCCCCAAGCTACTTTCGAAGAATTGGTGCATTGTTAGTCGAGTGTGAGCGTGATGTAGGCCTTCGTTTTGGCCCAATTGAGCTTTGTATCGTTCCTAACATTGTATCCTCTCTAATCCCTGTTGTGCCTACCCATTCTTTTGATTCAGCTCCACCATTATTTCACCAAAGCCTCATAGCCAATCCTAGTCGTACACCCAAGTTGAGCTTTAGTGTTTTACGTTTGCATTTTGGGATGTGATGTGGTGGTTTTCATGTGAATATGTGGATGTGCTCCAAGGTTTATATTTGCTGAAATTGTAGAAATAAAAAGATGATAAAAAAATATGTGAAAAGAAAAGTGAAAAGACAAAGTTTGATTGAAAATCTTTTTGGAGATGTGATTATATTTGGGGTAGGCGGTGCACACACCCATATGTTAAAAGTTAAGTAGGGGGTGTCGTGTACCCGCGCATATTTTGGTTTGGTAGAGGGATTCTTTTTATGATAGCTCATTTGGGTTTGGTGGATATCCTTCCTGTTTATCCTGGTTTACCTCACCGTAACACAAACCCCATCTCTTATCCTAAAGTCCTACAGATTCACGCTTGAGTCGAACTAGTACTGTGGAGAGAGTGTGAATGGGTAAGCGTATGGTCCCTGACATTGGTGGATTCCTTTGGAGGTGATCCTTAGCCCTGATCTTTGGCAAAGCTCACCATAGTGTCCTGACTACTTTCTTCATACACATGATCGGTAGATTCACCGTGATTCCATATTTGAGTAGTAATAAAGATTTGATACGCATTGTGAAAAGTATAAACTATTTTATATACTTAGATATTTCCTCTTTTATATTTTTATGCATACGAGCATGCGACTTCGCATGGTACTCCATATCAAAATTTCAATGTTAGCTAAATCATTTTCCCTATCTGCATAGATTTTGTTTGCTCGGGACGTACAAACAACTAAGTCTGGGGGTGTGATGTGTTCGTTATTTATAGTGTTTTTCAGACTCATCTGGGCTAGTTTTAACGCACTAGCACTTCACTTTTAGTATGTTATCGTTGATATTTCATTTATTCTGCTTATCACGCTAAGTGCACTATTTTGGCCCAAAGGTGTGCTATTCTGCATTTTTTTGTTATGGGTAAGCACATGGTGCTCCCCATGGTTCTTTTTCTTTATTTTATGTGTGTTTGGTTGTTGGGAGCTTGTGCTCCGGCCTAGTTTTATTGCTGTGCAGGTAGTCGGGACGTCCCGGATTCATTTTCCAATTTTGTGTAAAACACACGGTCGTGCGAATTTATTGCGCACAGTTTCTGTGCAATCGTGCGTTTCACGCAACTATTATGGGGACTCCTGTTTCTACCCGTGTGTTTTGTTCCCGCACGATTTCGGCCAAACCGTGCGAGAAGGAATCGCACGGTCAGTATTATTTTCTCTTGATTCCTGTATTCTGGTGTAAATCATGTGTTTCCTTCACGCACGGGCAACCGCGTCCGTACATGAGTAAAACGCACGGTTCCCTTGTTTTTGTTGTTTTCCAGCGCTCTGTGTTTACTCATGCGATTTCCTTCACGCACGGGCGGAAGCGCCCGTGCGCGAGTAAAATGCACGGTCAACACATCTTCATACGCGATCAAGATCTGATAGTTAATAACGCACAGTTAGCGCACGGTTGTGCGCTGGACCGTGCGTGCCTTTTTTTCTGACCTGTTTCTATTTAAAGCGCAGATTTTTTGCCATTTGATCCAACTCGTTTCCTCGCCACTTCTTCCTCATTTCTAGGGTGAAACTCTGCCGTTCCACTGTAGGGAGTTCCTCCGTGCAATCTTTCACTGCAAAATCCAAGCAAGAGCTTCCTCTTGGCCTCCTCCTTCATCCTCGAGCTTCAAGAAGTGTCTTGACTTAGCTTTTTAGATCAAGCTAAGAGAAGTTGTGCAATCCTCCACCGGCTCGTGACACGAAGAAGAAGGGTAGATTGGGAGTAAGTGAGGCCCTCCTCTACCCCTTACGTAGTTGAGGACCGAGCTAGGATGCGGATTGACAACATGGCAAATCCTACCGTGAATTTTCGGCAAGACTTCGGATCCGGTCGATTTCACACACTTTTCTTCTCTTGTTGTTGATAGTTTAGTTGAACTCTTTGTATTATACGAAGTAATCTTACACTCATTAAATGTTCGTATGTAATCTTTATTATGTGATTTTATGTGTTCGTTATTTGCTTGAGGTGCGCCTGTGTTTTCAACCTCCACCATAGTTGTTCTTGCCGCACTAGCGATTGTTAGTGGCGTGCGTAGCGAAGAGGTGCTTACGAACCTCATATTCCTTTATTCGTTTGGTTCTTACGCTTGCCTACTCGCCCATCCTCCTAGCAATTTGGTGCATAGTGGCCCGTGTAATCTTCCATCCCTCTTGGTGAAGCATTGCATAGCGGCATTGCATATGAGTAGTTGTTAGTATTTTATTTTCTTCATCCGTAACTACCAAAACCTCCATAGTTAACTCCGACCTAGGGACTTCAATCTCAAGCCCTCCTCGATATTAAATTCCCCCTTACTGTGTTGCTTGAAGAGATCGATACTTGGGAAAGCCACCCATTTTATATTACTTGTGCAACTGGTACACTTGACGTTCAAACGCATCATAGTGCATCAACGAGAAAACTAGCCCAGATGAGTCCAAAAATAAGTATATTAATAGGACTCATCACACCCCCAGACTTACCTATTTGCGCGTCCCGAGCAAGCAAAATCTATGCAGATAGGGAAAATTAATTAGCTAACATAGAATTTCAGATACGGAGTAACATGCGAAGTCGCATGCTCGTGCGTGGAAAAATATAATAGAGGAAATTCCTAAGTATAGAAAATAGTTCATACTTTTCACAATGCGTATCAATATTTCATTACTACACTAAAATGGAATCACGGTGAATCTTCCGATCATGCTTAGGGACAAAGTAGGCAGACCACTAATGTGAGCATTGCCAAAGACAGGGGCTTAGGATCACCTCCACAGAAATCCATCAATGTCGGGGACCATACGGTTGCCCTTTCACACTCTCTACACGATACTTGTTTGACTCATGCGTGAATCCCTAGGAATTTAGGATAATCATGGGGCTTGGGTATGTACATAGGTAAGGATGCACAAGGAAAAAAATGACAGCTAAGAACAACCCAAATGAGCTAGCATAAAAAAGAATCTATCCGATAACCAATATGTATGCGGGTACACCATACCCCCAGACATAATTTTTAAAATATGGGTGTGTGTACCGCCTACTCCAAATACAATCTCATCTCAAATAGAATTTTCAATTATACTTTTCTTTTCACTTTTCTTTTTCACAATTAAATTTTATATATTTTTTCAAATCAACCTTTTATTTTAACAATTTCAGAAAATAAAAACTTCGGAGCACATCCACAAATTTACAAGGAATATCACCACATCAACACCCCAAAATGAAAATGTAAAACACTAAAGCTCGACTTGGGTGTGCGACTAGGATCAGCTATGAGGCTTTGGTGAAATAATGGTGGAGTTGAATCAAAAGAAGGGGTAGGCACAACGGGGCTAGCGAGGATAATACGTTAGGAACGGTACAATGCTTAATCGGGCCAAAATGATGGCATACATCACGCTCACGCTTGACTAACAATGCACTAATGCTTCGAGACTAGCTTGGGGCATGTTCTTAGCCACCAAGAAAGATGATTCTTCTTACCGACTCGAGAAAAACGAGTGTAGTGACGGCTACACACATCCCTACACTACCGTTCGATTTACATCGGATTCACCAATTTTAGAGTAGAATAAAAAGTCTTTACGCAATTAGAAAAATATAAAATTATAAGCATACAGAAAAAGTAAATCTACTCCAATTTCTACACGAGATGAGAGTACTCGACTAGGAGCAATGCATGAGTCAACATTTTACTCCATCTCATAATCCTATGCCAACACAATAATTTCCCAAATCATACGAAAGAAACGAGTTTAACTCGCATCATGCTAAAAGGTAAGCAAGCGCACATGTGGGTGCATTGGTGTGCGATGCAATGAACTAATCAAAATAAAACAATAAAAACTTCTAGTATGCAAATGAAATATGCGCGTGAAAAAGGTAACAAATACTGGGTCTCCCCCAGACTTAAACTAAGTTACACAACATATGATATTGAATTTAAAATCAGATAGAGACAAGGGGAGATGTTACCCAATGCTAAGCTAGTGAGCATACCAGAAGACGCGTGAAAAATAAAAGTAGGTCCACAAAATGAAGAATCAAAACCCTGCCAATACGAATTTGCAAAGAATACATGCAGGGGTGAGCTCTGCAAAAACAAAAGAAAAATAGACAAAATACAAAGAAATACTAAAATTTAAATAGACATGAAAAATGAAAATGCAGGAAATGTAAGATAACTACTGGGGTTATTGTCCTCCCAGCACGCCTTAATTGGCTAACGAAAAGTCCTTGCTGATGGGCCTATGAAATAAAAGGTGCACAGGTAACTGACAGAATATCAGTTGCGGTAGCGAGTACTGATATAGAGATAAAGCAGTTATCCCTCTACCTAAATAATAATACCTTCCCAACCATGCAGATGAAATAAGAAATAAGAAGAGGAGGAGTACAGGTCCTCGCTCATCTCATCACCAGCTAAATCATTGTCTAGCAAGGTGTCGTCCACCGCAGGCCCGCATGAGGTCATGGCGACGACAGGGACTTCCACTGCGAAGGAGGTAGAAACCTTCTTGGACTGGCAGATACACTCACCGTCGGCATGAGCAAAAGACTCATCTGAAAGTGAAGGGATAGATACTACTCTAGAGGGGGGGGGGTGAATAGAGTTATCAATTTTGCACAGACAAAACTTAATATTCTACCCAACTCCCTTGGAGTGAAGTGAGGAATGAAAAGATTATAGATATTGATTTAACCTTAAAGCCTAACACAAGTGATGTGTACAAACACAAGCTAACTGTAATTACAGTTAAAGCTTGGAAAACCTAAACAGCAACTAGCAACCTAGTTATATCTATTCACAGCCACAGTACAGGAATTAAACAGTTGAATCCAGACGACACAAGGAAATTTATAGTGGTTCCCCAAACAACTTGGGTACGTCCACTCTTCTACCCAAACGGTAGGAATCCACTCAGGTTTTTGATCAGGTGCCCTGCCACCAACAGAATCTGATTCAGGTAGATTCAGAAACCCTTTAGACTTTTGATCAGGTGTCTAAAAACCATGCACAGGTTTTTGATCAGGTGCCCTGCCACCAAGGGATACTTTTGAAGGGAGTAATAACCCTGTACAGGAGGGGGAAGAAGGTTAAGATGTCTTCTCTATTTTATAATAGATTAAAGAAGCACAAAAGCTTGCACTGAGCTAGAATGCTCTAAAGAATCAAGGCTCCCCCTGGCTCAAGAATGTCCAGGTGAAGTCTTGCTTCAGTGCAGAGAAAACTCTTCAGAAAATTCTGAAGGAAAAGCTACAGGAAGAAAGTAAACAATAAAAAGAAACAGTCTTCAAGCAGCAATCTTCTTCTTCTTCTTCTTCAAAGAAACTCTGAGTTGAACTTCCTGAAAGCAGGAGAACTCAGGTGAAGAAGAGATGAAGATCTTAACACTTCTCAGTTAGATGGAGTTTGCTGAGAGCAGGAAGCTTGAGCTTGATGAAGGCTTGAGTGCTTTTGAATATGTGTGTAACACTAGCTTCAATCCTTCTTCAAAAGGTCCTTTAAATATTATCAGCAAGCAACGGCTCTCTTCCATTTGAATTATTTGTCTTCTTCTAAGCCTTGAGACCTGGGCTGTAAATATCAAGAAGACAGAAAAATCTCTGCAGCAAAACATTCTATAAAGGAAATAAATCACTTTCTAAGAAGCTGCAGGCTTAAATCAGATAACAGAAGGACTAAATAAAGTCACATCAGAAACAATCTCTTTATAGCAAAAGAAGACTTTTCAGTCTAACGGCTATAAAGGGCTGTCAGCAGATAAAGTAATTTAAAGAGACAGCTAATAAGACAAACAACTTTATCTTAAAAGATTTTAACTCAGGCAATAAGAATAGAGCAAATAGTGCCTGGAAACTTTATCATACAGCTTAGAATAGAGTGCCAGAAAATGTATTAAATAATTAAATATAATAAATAAATACAAAATACAAAGGCAGACAGAAAACGTCGAACGACCTTCGAAGATCGTCGAACGACGCACGGAGATCGTCGAACTATCGGGCAGATAGTCGAACGATCCAGATAGTCGAGCTATCAAACAGATAGTCGAGCTACTGCAGCAGATAGTCGAACTATCAGGACAGATAGTCGAACTATCAGATAGTCGATCTATCTAGGACAGATAGTCGAGCTATCAAGCGCACAGAGATAGTCGAGCTATCAAGCAGATAGTCGGCCTACCTCAGAAAACAGATAGTCGATCTATCAAAAGATAGTCGAACTATCAAAACAAACCAGATAGTCGATCTATCAACAGATAGTCGAACTACCAGCGCAGAACAGATAGTCGACCTATCAACAGATAGTCGAACTACCAGCGCAGAACAGATAGTCGAGCTATCAACAGATAGTCGAACTATCAGCGCAGAACAGATAGTCGAACTATCAACAGATAGTCGAACTATCAGCGCAGAACAGATAGTCGAACTATCAACAGATAGTCGAACTATCAGCGCAGAACAGATAGTCGAACTATCAGCGCAGAACAGATAGTCGAACTATCAATAGATAGTCGAACTATCAGCGCAGAACAGATAGTCGAACTATCAACAGATAGTCGAACTATCAGCGCAGACAAAGCGTCGACCAACTGATAGACGATCGTCGATCAACCGATAGACGATAGTCGAACGGCGTTCGACTATAGTCGAACGAAAAACCTACTTAACCAAATTCTCAATTTGGAAAAGCGAGGACTCTACAGCTAGACTTCTAACCATTGACCATAGATATTTCTTGGGTCAAGGGGCACAAAGGAGAGGACTGAACTCAAATCAAACTAGGGTACCAACAATCTCCCCCTATTTGAGTTAAGTCTCTCAAAAACTAAAACAGCTAGCAATAAAACAAACAAAATAAATTCATCAAATAGTTAATCAATAAACTGGCAGATTATCAATCAGATAAACAAATAATCAAATATATCACAGCAGTTTAATCAAACTATTAAGAATCTTTAGGGTCAGGTAATGGATCAGAAGAACTAGAGACAAAAGAAATTTTTCGAAGAGGGTCATCTGATTCCTTCTTTGACATCTTCAAATCCTGCACTCCAAGGATCTTTAGTTCTGTAGCTCTGGGGACAACAGCTTCAGGATGTTTTTCCATGTACTTTGCTGGATCAAATATCTCAGGATTGACTTGGAATTTTTCAAATTCTTTCTTTCTATAAGCTGACATGGTAGTAAAACCAGTCGTATCTTTACCTTCGGCTCTTGCTTTTCTTATTTGGGCTGCTCCTACAAGCTCTTGAAAGCGAGCCATCCTAAAATTAGGATCGAGCTCAGGATTTTCATATACGGGCTCAGGAGAAGCAGCATCAGCTATTTTATCTAGATAAGACATTAGAATAAACTTAGCAAAAGGGACTTGCTAGAAGGTTTTAAAACACTGTAAACTATTTACCTTTCGAAACACTTTTCTCAGATTGAACTGGAGAAGGAGGTGGGGAAAAAGTTGGTCTTTGGGCCACAACCTCCTTCACTTGTCTTTGAGAACCATAAGATGATTTGCCTTGAGAACTTTGATGACCTTGTCTTGGTTGGGGCTGAGCAGACGCAGATTTTCCATAGGCGGCAGATTGATTAGCAGGTAGATTCCCAGAGGCTCCTGCACCAGGAGGTGGAGGAGGACCTTTGGGAGTCCATCTGGAGACTGGGCTGTCATACCTCTTAGTTCTCTTCCTTTCTTTTTGCTGATTTTTCGAAAACCACATCCAATGCTTAAAATCCTTGGATTTGGGGTCAATGCCCTTCAAAATATAATAGGGAATGTCATTATCCTTATTTGGAGGTGGAGGAGGAGCAGCTTTTCTTTTCTTTGCAGCAGATTTCTTTTTCTTTGACTTCTCAGACATATCAGAATCATCATCATCATCAGAATGGGATGATGGAGGGTTCTCATAGGGATCATAGGCTTCTGAGACAGCCTTTTCTTTAAGCTTTGAGGCAGACTTTTCTTTTTCTTCTTCCATGGCATCCATAGCCAGAAGGGAGTCTAAATCTAAACTAGGAGAGTCATCCCAGATGGATGACTTTTCAAATTGCAAATCTTTCTCTTTCTCTTTTAAGGATTGAACTCTTAAATTCCATGCTGCTCTAGCTTGAGCTTCTTCCAAGCTCAGAACAGAAGAGTCAACTTTGACTTCCTCTTTCTCAGACTCATCTTCTTTATTATCTAAGAAGGATTCCAACTCAGGGTCTACTTGAGTAGCAGGAATGCTTGGGTCAGCCTCAGAAACTACTGCTATGATTTGAGCAGTTAAATCTTCTTTAATAATATCTGTAAAATTATGAATATATATCTGCTAAATAAGCTTGAATCATTCCTTCAAGGTATTCACAAACTATCAAATTAATCTACTTATCAACAAAACGAATGAAAGAGTTACCTTCATATTTAACCATTTCCCATGATTTATTCAGATAAGAAGTTATAATCCCTTCTAAGAATCTGGCAATCATAGGAGTGGAAAGATCTTCTAAGCATACTTTCACTGCAATTTCTGATAGCAGGATTCCATCTGCTATTTCCTTCTCAGTCAAAACTGGAGCTACAACTTGCTCAACTGGAGCAATCTCTTCCTCAGCTGGAGTTACCACTTCCTCAGCTGGAACAAACTCTTCCTCAGCAGGAGCTGTCTCTTCCTGAACAGTCATAACAACATCTGGAACTTCTTCTGGCTCAACTTGAGCAGATTCTGGCTGGGCAGACAAGACTGAATCTTTCTCAACTGGAGGAGAGGCAGGAAGGCCTGAGACATCTTCATTGAACATCTCCCCCTGCCTGATTTCAGTGGGTACTGAAACCAGGCCCCTAGAGGAAGATGGCTCAGCTGATTTGGAGAGGGATTTGATGGAAGCAGATAATAGATCAATGGAGGCAGCAAGGGGAGCGATTGCCTCTTCAATCATGGTTTTGATTGATGGGGTAATCAGCTCCACAATGCGCGAGATGAAATCAGGAGTGATTTCAAAAGATGATGGAAGGGAGGTGGATGGAGCTGCAGCAGATATGGTAGATGTGCTGGGATGGAGGATGGTGTGAACAGGGGATCGAGCAGGAGATGGAGCAGGTGATGGAGCAGGTGATGGAGCAGGAGAATTTATTGGGGAATGAATTGGAGATACAGGAGGAGTAGGAATCTCTCTGATCCTAACAAATCAAAGCTAGGAGCAGATATCCTAGCCAGATGAGCAGGTAGAGGAGAGGCTGGAGGAGACAGAGGAACAACCACAGTTGTTTCAGGTGCAGCAGAAGAAGAGGGTCGTACCTCAGCAGAAGTTGATGGTACTTCAACTGCGGTAGACGGCAAAACAGAGGAGGAGGAAGGAATAGCTGAGCCAGCTTCAACAGGTTGAGGAGCGACTGATGCAGTCCTTGTGTCCTCAGATGTGGCTGGAGCAGATTTCACAAACGTCCTCTTCCACTTAGAGAACAAGTGGGGATCCATCTTCTTGCTGGCGTTGATTGTAGTTGCGGCAGAACTCAGCAGCTGGGGGAATTTCTCCTTAAGGAAAATTCCAATAACCCTTCCCAGGGTGACTTCCTTCTTTCCTGTCTTCTTCCTGATTAAATCAAACAGAACAGCAGCCCAATCGATCCTCTTTCGATTAACAATTGCACACATAAGTGCGAATTGCTGTCTTGTTATGTTATCATGGGCAGAGTGCTTCCCTAGGAGCACTTTTCCGACTACCTCAGCGAGGAACTTGATCTTGAAGGGGAAGTTTACCTTGAGCAGCTTGGTGGGAATGCCCTCGGCATGTCCCAGCTCAACAAGCATCCTTCCGAACTCCTGAGCATCTTGCTCATAATCTTCGTCACCAATAACTAAACCAAAAACATCAGAAAGAACGGCCGGAGTCAGGATAACTTCTACTCCGCCGATGGTACCGATCATCGATTCGTCTGTGGAAGACGACGTGAAAGCCCATTCTTTTATTTCTGGAATGTTGATCTTGATCCTTTCAGACATCAGCTTCTCTAAACCTTGATCCCTGCAGAGCTGGAGAACTTCCACGATTCCGGCATCGCAACTGCTGAAAGCTTCGAAATCCACACTGAATCCGGCGTCAAACTTTACTACGGCTAGAACAGCTGGGGAAATCGCCATGGATTCGCCGGAGAAAGCACGAGAAAGCTGGAGAGAGAACGAGAAAGACGAAGCGCCAGAAAATCGCAAGCGGGAAAGCAGAATGCGAAAGGGCACGCTCCGTCGACGATAAAGCACACGATCTTTTAACCTAGGTCGACTATCGGCTTTATATTGGACCGGAAATAGTCGATCTATTAAAAAGATCTTGAACCGATAGTCGAACGGCCGTTCGACGATCGGCTCAGAAGCAGAATAGTCGAACCATCGTTCGGCTAATTCTGGCTTCACAAGCAAGAAGCTGTCGTCGAGTAGAGATCGACGATAAGCTCAGCCTGTTCGACGATGGTCGAACGTCGATCAACGATCTTCAAACAGATAAGCTATCATTAACCAGAGGTCGACGATAGGCTCAATCCGTTCGACGATCTTCGATCATCGTTCGACGATCTTCAAGCAGACCTCAACATAGGCAGATATCGTCACACTTAGTCTCGTCCATTGATCATGCCTAGTTGGACTAAAAAGAACAGATGCTTCTGTTCATCTAAAGGCTTGGTGAATATATCACCTCTCTGAAACTCAGTGGATATGAACTCAAGACAGATCTTGTTCTTTTCCACACAATCTCTCAGGAAATGGTGCCTAATCTCAATGTGCTTCGTTCTAGAGTGGTGCACTGGATTTTGTGCAATAGAAATAGCACTGGTACTATCACACATGATCTTGGTGTTCTTGTGTGAGTAACCATAATCCACAAGCTGGTTTTGAATCCACAGGATCTGTGAACAACAACTGGCAGCTGCTATATATTCAGCCTCTGCAGTTGAAGTTGAGACAGAAGCATGCTTCTTACAGAACCAAGAGACCAATCTCTCTCCCAGGAACTGGCAAGTTCCTGAGGTGCTCTTCCTGTCAACTCTGCAACCAGCATAGTCAGAATCAGAATATCCAATTAATTCAAACTCTGACTCAGCTGGGTACCAAAGTCCTAGATTTGGACATCCTTTCAGGTATCTCAGGATTCTCTTTAGAAGAATCAGATGAGATTCCTTGGGGTTGACCTGGAATCTAGCACAAAGGCATGTAGCAAACATTATATCTGGCCTACTTGCAGTTAGATATAATAGGGAACCAACAATGGCCCTATAATTCTTTTGATCAACTGGCTTGCCGTGATCATCAGAATCAATAACTACATTAGTAGCCATGGGTGTAGGCATTGCTGAAGCATCAGCCATCCCAAATTTCTTTACCAATTCCTTGGCATATTTGGATTGGGAGATGAAGATACCATCAGCATCTTGCTTAACTTGGAGACCAAGAAAGTAAGACAGCACACCCATACTACTCATCTCAAACTTAGAATGCATCAAGTTGGAAAACTTTTTGCACAGTTTGGGATCAGTGGAGCCAAAGATAATATCATCTACATACACCTGAACTAACAGGATTGTGTCCTTGTGATGCTTGACGAAAAGGGTTCTATCAACTACTCCCCTAGTGAAGTTGTGCTCTAACAGGAAACTAGCTAAGGTCTCATACCAGGCCCTAGGAGCTTGCTTTAGTCCATAAAGAGCTTTATGCAACTTAAAAACATGAGAAGGCTGAGTTGAAGAAACAAACCCTGGTGGTTGTTCAACAAACACCTCTTCCTTAAGCTCACCATTTAGGAATGCACTTTTGACATCCATTTGGAACACCTTAAACTTCATGTAGGCTGCATAGGCCAAGAAGATCCTTATTGCTTCTAGCCTTGCAACAGGAGCAAAGGTTTGGTCATAGTCTATACCTTCCTCCTGTCTGTAGCCCTGAGCTACAAGCCTAGCTTTATTCCTTACTATTATTCCATTTGCATCTAACTTGTTTCTATACACCCACTTGGTGCCTATGATCAGTTGGCCTTTAGGTCTTGGAACCAAAGTCCAAACTTTACATCTCTCAAACTGATTGAGTTCCTCTTGCATTGCAATGATCCAGTGGGGATCTAGCTCTGCATCTTTAAAGGTGAGGGGCTCAACCTGTGAGAGGAAACAAGCATGCATCACATCCTGTCTTAATTGGTGTCTTGTTTGTACACCAGCTGATATGTCTCCAATCACTTGAGATGTGGGGTGATCTCTAAGTGTGACAATATCAGCAGGTGGGATGTGATCTTCAGCAACAGTTGGGATTAATTCCTCAGGAGGAATTTGATCTACTGTTGGTGGTACAGCAACAGCTTCAATAGCTTCAGCAATGTCTTCATCACTGTCTGATTCAGTGATCTGAAGAGTTGATAGTTGGAGAATCTCTTGAGGAGCATCAGGTACCTGCAAAGAACTGGAGGAAGGAGAATTTTCTTTCTCCTTGTAAAACATCTGATGCTCATCAAATGATACATGCACAGATTCTTCTATCTTACAGGTTGATTTGTTATAAACCCTATAAGCTTTGCTTACTTGGGAATATCCAAGCATAATTCCCATTGAAGCTTTTGCTTCAAATTTTCTAATATATTCTTTATTATTGTTATGAATATACACAATACAGCCAAAAACTCTAAAGTAATTAATTTTTGGTTTCTTTCCTTTAAGCAACTCATAAGGAGTTTTACACTTAAGTTTGTGTATCAAACTTCTATTCAAGACATAGTTAGCTGTACTAACAGCTTCTGCCCAATAGGATAGAGGCATGTTAGCATCTGCCAAACATGTACTAGCAGCTTCAATTAGTGTTCTATTCTTCCTTTCAACTACCCCATTTTGTTGGGGAGTTCTAGGAGCTGAGAAGCTATGTTTGATACCTTCTCTCTCACAGAATTCTTGCATGAGAAGAGAGTCAAACTCAGTACCATGATCACTTCTGATCAAGGCCACATGAGTAGAGTACTCAGTCTGCACACAAAGTAGAAAGTCTGTAAGGGCTTTGAAGTTATCAGACTTAGTTCTCAAAAAGAAAACCCAACTGAACCTAGAGAAGTCATCTACAATTACTAATGTGTAATACTTCCCTCCTAAACTCTGTACATTTATTGGGCCAAAAAGGTCCAAATGTAATAAATACAGGATTCTAGGAGAATCACTTTTATTAATAGATTTAAATGAATTCTTGGTTTGCTTGCCTAGCTGACAAGCCTTGCATAGACTCTCCTTCTTGTAGGGGCAAGAAGGTAAACCTCTAACAAGGTTGTGCTTAGATAACCTAGATATGTTCTTGAGGTTTACATGACTAAGCCTTTTATGCCATAAAGAATTATTATTAAGGGTTAATTCATTAAACAGGCAGATTTCAGAGTGAGATGAATTAAAATCTACTAAATATATATTGCCTATTCTATTACCTATTAAAATAACATTATTATTTAAAGTAATATTGCAAGAGGAGTTAGAAAAAGAAACCTGGTAGCCAGCATCACATAGCTGGCTAACTGAAATCAGATTATGCTTCAGTCCATTGACATAAGCAACTCTCTTGAATGTAACAGCTCCAATCGTGATCTTGCCATATCCTTCTGTCTGACCACAGCTGGAGTCTCCAAAGATAACCTTTGGGCCGAGCTTAGCTTTGTACTTTGACAGAAGCTCTTTGTTTCCTGTCATATGCTTAGAGCATCCACTATCCAAATACCACTTATTTTGAGTGATTGGATAGGCCTTCACCTGCAAAACAACTATTTAGACAGAGTGGACCCAGGTAACCTTGGGTCCCTTGTTTTTCACATAAGAAAAACTGGAAATATAAGAGAATGCAGGCTGAGGGTGATAACCTAGTGGGTGAGATCTCCTAGGTGGGATTCTCCATGCAGATGATGGGTCAACAAACCTAGGGTTTCTATTTTCATTTAGGTTTCTATGATACTGATTATGATTTTGAAAATCATGTTGAAATCGTCGATCGACGTTCGACGATGGGCGCTCAGATCGTCGAGCTTCGTTCGACCATGGAGCAACCGATCGTCGAGCGGCGTTCGACGCTCTTTGCATTACTTTGAAAAACTTCTTTCTCTTTTCTCTCTTAGCTTTATTTAGGGATTTATTTACAAGGTTTACTTGCTCAGTGTTCTTCTTTCCACTAGCTGAAATGAAGTTCACTGGAGTTGAAAGGTTATTTTTAAGGAGGACTGGGGGTTCACTGGGAGAAGCTCCTAAGCCTAATTTATCATTACCTGACCTAGTGTTAGTCATGCTGGTAATTTCTAACAGCTTAAGGCTTCTACCATTAAGGGATTCTTCTAATCTCTTAGACTTAGCTAATTCTATTTTAAGAAATTTAATTTCTTCACTACAAGTAGTGAGATCTTCCTTTAACCTAATGTTTTCAGAGGCTATTGATTCAGAGTCAGCTAACCTATTTCTAAGTTCTTTTATTTCTTTTTCTGAACTAATTAAATCTAAACACAAAGATTTAAATTCTAACTTAAACTCTTCTGAAGTAAAATCATAAGATGAAAGTACCTCATCTTCAGTAGGCATCTCTTCATCAGAATCAGAACTCTCTGCAGCAGAGTGGTTGCTGCAGGCATCTATTGCCATTAGGCAAATTTCTTTGGCCTTCTTCCCTTCCTCATCTTCACTGGAGCTTGATGAGGATGATTCTTCATCAGAATCACTCCAGGTTTCAGCAATGAAACCTCTCTCCTTCTTCTTGTTTTTGTAGGAGGATGGCTTGGAGTGCTTCCTGTGTTGTTCTTTGTCTTTTCTCTTTTCCTTGTTCTTCTCCTCTGGACACTCTGGCAAAATGTGTCCAGGCTTCCTGCAACCATAGCAAATAATTTCTTTAGCAGGAGATCGATCATACCTTGGTTTGTCTTCATAGCGTGAAGACTTCTTTCTGAACTCCTTTCTCCCCATTTTGAGAAACCTCTTGGCAAACAGTGCCATAAGTTCCTCATTGGATTGGCTGCCTTCAGAAACATCTGCAGCCTTAAGAGCTAGGGATTGCTCTTTTCTTGTTGGAGTGGGGGTCTTGGCTTCAGCTTCTGCTTCTCTGGTCTTCAGCACTTGCTCAAAAGACTTGAGCTTGCCGAGGAGAGCTTCAGTTGAGATCTCATTGGTACTTCTGGCTTCTTTGATGGGCCAGATTCTTAGATCCCATGTGCTAGGGAAGCACATAAGAATCTTATCATTGACCTCTGTCAATGATATGTCCTTGTCCAGGGTCCTCAGTTCATTGATGATTGAGGTGAGCCTGGTGTACATAGCTTCAACTGATTCAGCATCAGTCTTCTTGAAGTTCTCATACTGTGAGATAAGGTTGGACCTCCTGTCCTTCCTTGCATCAGCTGAACCAGCTACAATCTGGTTCAGTGTGTCCCACATGGCCTTTGCTGAGGAGCAGTCAGCCACCTTCTGGAACACCTCATCAGACATTGTCTGAGCCAGTATGTTCATTGCCTTGGCATCAGCAATTTTGGCCTTCTTGTATTCATCATTATAGTCTGGAGGAGGCACTGCACTCATATCAGATGATGAGGCAGTGGCTGCAGCAGGTGCTCTTGGGGGACCTGACAAAATAGAAGCAAAAATACTCTCATCAATAGAGTTCATATATAATTTAATCCTTGCCTTCCAGATGCCAAACTTTGCTAAGTTGCATGCTGGAGGTCTGGTGCTAGAATAATCCTTAGACTGGGCCATGATAGTGAATATCTATAAGCTCTTGGTATCTATCAGGATCTTGTGACTTAGGTGTTAGCCTATACAGTCAGCCAACCTCCCTCTGATACCAATTGAAAGTGAAGGGATAGATACTACTCTAGAGGGGGGGTGAATAGAGTTATCAATTTTGCACAGACAAAACTTAATATTCTACCCAACTCCCTTGGAGTGAAGTGCGGAATGAAAAGATTATAGATATTGATTTAACCTTAAAGCCTAACACAAGTGATGTGTACAAACACAAGCTAACTGTAATTACAGTTAAAGCTTGGAAAACCTAAACAGCAACTAGCAACCTAGTTATATCTATTCACAGCCACAGTACAGGAATTAAACAGTTGAATCCAGACGACACAAGGAAATTTATAGTGGTTCCCCAAACAACTTGGGTACGTCCACTCTTCTACCCAAACGGTAGGAATCCACTCAGGTTTTTGATCAGGTGCCCTGCCACCAACAGAATCTGATTCAGGTAGATTCAGAAACCCTTTAGACTTTTGATCAGGTGTCTAAAAACCAAGCACAGGTTTTTGATCAGGTGCCCTGCCACCAAGGGATACTTTTGAAGGGAGTAATAACCCTGTACAGGAGGGGGAAGAAGGTTAAGATGTCTTCTCTATTTTATAATTGATTAGAGAAGCACAAAAGCTTGCACTGAGCTAGAATGCTCTAAAGAATCAAGGCTCCCCCTGGCTCAAGAATGTCCAGGTGAAGTCTTGCTTCAGTGCAGAGAAAACTCTTCAGAAAATTCTGAAGGAAAAGCTGCAGGAAGAAAGTAAACAATAAAAAGAAACAGTCTTCAAGCAGCAATCTTCTTCTTCTTCTTCTTCAAAGAAACTCTGAGTTGAACTTCCTGAAAGCAGGAGAACTCAGGTGAAGAAGAGATGAAGATCTTAACACTTCTCAGTTAGATGGAGTTTGCTGAGAGCAGGAAGCTTGAGCTTGATGAAGGCTTGAGTGCTTTTGAATATGTGTGTAACACTAGCTTCAATCCTTCTTCAAAAGGTCCTTTAAATATTATCAGCAAGCAACGGCTCTCTTCCATTTGAATTATTTGTCTTCTTCTAAGCCTTGAGACCTGGGCTGTAAATATCAAGAAGACAGAAAAATCTCTGCAGCAAAACATTCTATAAAGGAAATAAATCACTTTCTAAGAAGCTGCAGGCTTAAATCAGATAACAAAAGGACTAAATAAAGTCACATCAGAAACAATCTCTTTATAGCAAAAGAAGACTTTTCAGTCTAACGGCTATAAAGGGCTGTCAGCAGATAAAGTAATTTAAAGAGACAGCTAATAAGACAAACAACTTTATCTTAAAAGATTTTAACTCAGGCAATAAGAATAGAGCAAATAGTGCCTGGAAACTTTATCATACAGCTTAGAATAGAGTGCCAGAAAATGTATTAAATAATTAAATATAATAAATAAATACAAAATACAAAGGCAGACAGAAAACGTCGAACGACCTTCGAAGATCGTCGAACGACGCACGGAGATCGTCGAACTATCGGGCAGATAGTCGAACGATCCAGATAGTCGAGCTATCAAACAGATAGTCGAGCTACCGCAGCAGATAGTCGAACTATCAGGACAGATAGTCGAACTATCAGATAGTCGATCTATCTAGGACAGATAGTCGAGCTATCAAGCGCACAGAGATAGTCGAGCTATCAAGCAGATAGTCGGCCTACCTCATAAAACAGATAGTCGATCTATCAAAAGATAGTCGAACTATCAAAACAAACCAGATAGTCGATCTATCAACAGATAGTCGAACTACCAGCGCAGAACAGATAGTCGACCTATCAACAGATAGTCGAACTACCAGCGCAGAACAGATAGTCGAGCTATCAACAGATAGTCGAACTATCAGCGCAGAACAGATAGTCGAACTATCAACAGATAGTCGAACTATCAGCGCAGAACAGATAGTCGAACTATCAACAGATAGTCGAACTATCAGCGCAGAACAGATAGTCGAACTATCAACAGATAGTCGAACTATCAGCGCAGAACAGATAGTCGAACTATCAACAGATAGTCGAACTATCAGCGCAGAACAGATAGTCGAACTATCAACAGATAGTCGAACTATCAGCGCAGACAAAGCGTCGACCAACTGATAGACGATCGTCGATCAACCGATAGACGATAGTCGAACGGCGTTCGACTATAGTCGAACGAAAAACCTACTTAACCAAATTCTCAATTTGGAAAAGCGAGGACTCTACAGCTAGACTTCTAACCATTGACCATAGATATTTCTTGGGTCAAGGGGCACAAAGGAGAGGACTGAACTCAAATCAAACTAGGGTACCAACATCATCATCATCCCAACGCACCCGTAGAGACTCAGCTTGCTCAGTCTCAGATAATGAAGGGGGGTCAAGTAATAAATGAGAGGAAAAACTAAAACACGCAGAATATGGGAGAGTGATCCTGGTATCACTCTCAGCACGATCTGATCACAGATCATCGTCGGTATCATATAAGTCATATCGGGGGGAATCCGAGAACTTGAGGTCTGCGGTGGTAAGAGAGATCGCCTTATGCAATAAGGAGGTGCAAATCTCCGCATTAGAAAGGGGAAATTCCTCATCCCACCGGGGAGCATCATCGCATTCCGAAGATCCACATTCTCCGTCAGAGATAGTAGAGTCCTCATCCCACTTTGGCGCAACCTCAGGCACCAAATTATTCAAAAATATAGCATCATAAGCCGACTAACATAAAAATGAAGTAGCACCATCAGGCAAAAATTACGGAGGGGCAAAACTGCTCTCGAAACTAGGCATTGAATGAGCAGGCCCCATTGCAAAATCGTCCGCTGACACCTGCCCGCTGACAGGAACAATCTCTTCGTACCATACAGGAGTGCCCATGAGTTCCTGATCCTCTTTTTGCTTGCTAACACCAAAGTGATTGTTATCACTCAAGGGAAGCTCGTAAAAAGGGACCGAGGGACCCATGAAAGATCTTTTTGCTGTGAGAGATTCTTCGGTAATCTAAATAGGCAAAGAACGAGAAAGATGTACGACTTCAGTGTATGGGCCAGACAATACCCTGGTAGGCCTGTCCATAGTAGACCTCCATAAACGGGGGGTTTCTACGCACACACCCTTAGAGGGAGAACGTTTGCACAAACGAGCGTAATACTTCACAATGTGGCCTATACCTTAGCAAAGAAAACACCTAATACAATGCTCTGCATTTAAAATTGCCAAGGCAGAAATGTATCGGTACAAAGTGTCATAGAGACGACACTCAGCTACAGAATACATTGCGAACAAAAATATTTATAGCAAGTGTGCTACACAATGGAAAATAAAATAAAAAGTAACACGGATTCACTTGATAAGCAAAAAATCAGAAAGGGGACAAAGAAATAAACAAAAGATACAGTAAGCAATGAAAATAATAACGAAAACAACAATCACAAGACTTCCTTTAAGAAAACTCACACGATTGTGTTACCCGGCAACAGCACCAAAAACATGATGCGGTCCACGACAAATGCACCAGTCACACAAGTAATATAAAATGGGTCAATTTTCCCAAGTATCAATCTCTTAAGGAACACAGTAAGGTGGAGTTTGTTTTGATGAGGACTTGAGATTGAAGTCCTTAGGTCAGTGATAACGAAAGGGGGTTTTGAGTGTTTATGGAAAAAGAAAGTAAAACTCTAATAAACTACTCATATATAATGCCGCTATACAATGCTTCGCCAGGAGGATGAAAAACTACACAGGCCACTATGCACCGAATCACTAGGCAGATGGACGAGTCGGCTTGCGGATGAGGTGGTGAGAACGACGGAATGACTACTCCGATGCAATGCCGCTATGCAATGCTTCTCCAGGCGGATGGAAAACTACACAGGACTCTATACACTGAATCACTAGGCGGATAGATGAGTAGGCTTGCAGATGAGGTGGTGAGAATGACAGAATGAGGGTCGTGATCATCTCTTCGCTACGCACGCCACTAGAAATTGCTAGTGCGGCATTGTGTGGTGGAGGATGGATAATCACGCACCTCAAGAAAATAACGTGAATATAAAATCACATAGACATGATTGTACACAAATGTATATCAAATTAAACACAATTCATCAAATACAAAGTGATCAAACTACACTATCAACAACAAGAGAAGAAGAAAGTGCGAAATCGATAGGATCTGAAGTCTTGCTGATGATTCACGGAAGGAATCTTCGGGTTGTCAATCCGCATCCTTGCTCGGCCCTCAACTGCGTCCGGGGTAGAGGAGGTTGCACTAACTCCGAATGGACCCGTCTTCTTCATGTCACGATCCGGTGGAGGATGGCACAAACTCCTCCGAGCTTGATGGTGAAACCTAGCTCAAACTCTTTTTGAAGCTCAAGTATGATGGAGGAGGCTGAGAGGAAGATCCGTCTTGAATTTGGAATTGAAAGCTTGCCCGGAGTCCCTCCCTATGGTGGAGAAAGAAGGAAAACTGGGGAACCCTCCTCGAAGACGAAAATGGCCGAAAAAAGTCCAGAATCCGGAATTAGGGCGGAACCTACAAATTTATAGATTGCAAAAATTATAATGCACACGATCAGTGGCGCAATACCAGTGGTCGTGCGCACAATGTCCGGTTATCATGGGTATTTTTATGGCAGAACCTAAAGAAAAAACTTGGATAATGTGCCCGAGCAGTGGCGCACGACCAGAGGTCGTGCGCACTATGTCCAATTATCATGCAAATTCCCTAGACAGAACTTTGAAAATTGAGAATAGTGTCCATGTTCAGTGGCTCACGACTAGAGGTTGTGCGCTATAGATCCAATGATCGTGCACAGTGTTCCGGTACTGTTTGGGGTTTGACAAACATGCCGCACACGACCAGCGGATGTGCGCTAAGGAGTCCACTTACCGTGCGTGTGTAAAAACACACGATCAGTGTCCCTTAGGCAGAAAACATTTCCAAACAAACCCGGAACACACTCCACAATTGTACCTATAACAAAAACAGAAGAGCCACCGAAACGGGCATACCACATTCTCCCTACACAGAAAAACACCAAGAAGGGCAAAAGTTCAAGAACTACGAAATCACAAAGAAAACGGGCCAAAAGTGCACCTTAACATGGAATGTTCTTAATAGCAAATATGAACAATTATGCCTCTAAAGTGTAGTGCATCAATGAGAAAACTAGCCCAGATGTGTCCAAAAATAAGTATATTAATAGGTCTCAATAAGTACCAAGTATAGAAAGCAGTAAAAACTGCAACTTAACACTTACCTATTACGACATCACTTTGTTTTATGGTCTCCTGTTGGCCAAGATTATAAACTCGGGGCAGTGCTTGGGATGAAGTAGACTCCACCACAATCTTTCCCTTTTAAGCATACGCCGCACCCGTCATTCTCTCCACCTTTGGAGGGACACTTCGAAAATTATGGGCTATGTGGCTCGGCTGGACATATGTGTAACAAGTAAATGGACCTCACGCTATCGTCACGTTTGACATAGTAGAAGAAGCTAGTGCCGAAGAATTAGCCTTCTTCCTCCACTCTCCTTGTCTAGACCTTGCTGAACTCAGCACTTTAAACTCTTGCTTCCTTACTTTCAAGTCATTCATACGCTGCACGTGCTTCATATCTTGTTCTAAAGAATGGGATTTATTTACCAAGGTCAGAAAACCTTATATCATCGAACTTTAAAGAAGCAACCATATGTCATCTCGTAGTCCTTCATAAAACGGATTTGTCTTTCGTTCCCCGTCTAAAAACATAAAGCCTGGATAATGTCCCTACCTTATAAAATCTTGTAAGTAGTCATCCATAGAACTCTCTCCTTGAGTTAAACTTTGGAACTAATTTTCCATTACAATCTGCTGTGCAGATGGAAGATATCTTGCCAGAAATAGTCTCGAGAATTCCACCATCGAGATCTCAATCAATGGCCTACCAATAAACTGGCAGGTGCAGCTCCAACTCATCCCACCATAGGCTTTCCTCTCCCTTTAACAAAAAGATAGCAATAGTGACCTTCTGCAACTCCTCCATTTCTATTGTCGTTATGGTTCTCTTTATTCTATAATACTTGTATTAAGCTTGTGTTAGGGTTCTAGTACCCGCAAAAATAAGAGGGTTGAAACTCATCACATGTTTCATTTGTTTTTTCGTCACTCGCCTTGCGACAACTAGCTCAACGACCACTTGTCTCATCGCCACATGCTCAGTTATGCCAACCGGTTCCTAGACCACCGCAGGGGTAGGTGGTTATACTTGGCTTCCTGGTTGCGCATTGATTAATGTGAACATGGCTTTAGCAACCAACCATATCATTTCCGCAGAAGGAGGAGGTGTTGGCGACCTAGTTAGTGCACTACTCTTCGTCGAGCGTTGGGGTTCCCTCTGCCCCACACCACTTCTAGTCGCCTTTAATCATGAAATACACAATTAAGTAACTAATAATATTGCAAAAGCAATCAAAGTAACACGCAGGTTCCACAAACATGTGTGCTTTCATTCCTAAGTGGACATTTATGGCTTTGTTCATGTTATAACGGTAGCGCACACCTCTTATTCCAAATTGTAACACCTCTATCTGTCTCATAGAATATAAAATAAGGTCCGGACAGGATCCCACGCCATATTCCCAAGATAGTTAGCAGATTTACTCAGTGAATCCATTTCATTCACACTATAACATCCAGATTCATGCTAGAACCCTTGTGCGTGTTTTATTTAAGTCATGTTAGTTAACTCAGGCTTGGGGTGCACTAGTTGTCAGGCTTGCACCTGAACCAGGGAAGTGCCAACTTGACGCTGGGTGTCAGGTTGCTACCATATAGTTGTAGTGGGATACCGCTGGCGGTAGTGGCCGTCGAGTGTTCTCGATGAGCTTCGACAATCATTGAGTCGCTACCGCACGACGGTAGTTGGATACCAATGGCGGTAGTATTCATGGAATACACTCGATGGATGTCGAGGGGATTCGACGAGCATCGAGTGCACTCACCAATCATCAAGTTTCTTCCGTGTGACGGTAGTGGGATACTGCGGGGCGGTAGACCTTGTTAACCCTCCATCCGTCTCATAAAATATATCAGAGGGTCTGTCTATGGCCCCACGCCATATCCCACAGACAGTCAACGGGGTTACAAGTTAATATCAAAGACTAGTCGATTCCTAACTCTGAGCATTCTAGAGAAAACTTAAGGGGCTAAATTTTTAACTCAAGAAATACAAATGTCCACTAATAAAAACTCTATTGGAATAATTACAAAAATAAACAAATGTCAAAACGGCCTTAATGCCTTAAAATGGTTTCCTCTTTCACAAGTTTTTTCATACATCGGCACGCAGGTTGGCCACTAATGAAAATAGTAAAATTCTTCGCTTGGCCTACGAGGGCCGGCACAGCAACAAGGGAAACAACCCTATATTTCCTGCTTGGCTCTATAGCACCTACATAGGGACATTACACCAGATAGTGGAAAATAAGGAAACGGTCATCTTTCGGTTGACCAATTTATATCGACCCTACCCCATACCCAGGGAAGTGGTATGTAACATACCCATCCATCATATAACATATGACCGAAGGTTCGGTCTGGGTCCGATGCCATATTCTACATCCAAGTAAAGAGATTACTTATTATTTCCAAATCCAATTTCAACTATGAATGCGTCCTAAATCAAAGCATTCTAGCGGAAGCATTTAGTTTAAGAACCCATAACTATAGGAATGTTCACTACAAAAGCTTGTACATGAATGATATATAGATATAATAAAACACATGTTTTGGCCTTTCAACCTTACAACTATTTAATTTACATTTAGTGGTTTCATACATCGGCACGCAGGCCAGCTGTAAGACCCCCCTCCCGGAACACAACACACGGCACGAGGGGAGTCTTATGCCCGAAATAGCCGCCTTGCGGTAGCACTAACGCACGGGTTAGCCTTTACCACAAGACGCCTATTCCGCCGGCTACAATCCATATCACAACAATTATGCCAACCCAACCATAACAGAAAAGTAAAACTAAAAGCAGTTCAGTTCACAGCTAAGTTAAAGTCCAAAAGTAGCGGAAGATAACAAGCACAACAGGCTTGTACAAAAGAAACAAGAGTCTAGAAATGTTTTGCCAAACGGCTACATGAAAACACTCACTACTGTCACTGACGGTGCCGATGGCACCACCACCTCAGGTCCTATCATCCGGGCCTGGCTGTCCTGCTGCATAGTCCGTTGCCGCTCTACCTGCGGGGTTTCCTCCTAAAAAGGAAGACGTAGCAACCGTTAGTCATAAGACTAAGTGGCTTCACATCCGCTCCCCCAGCGACTCCTCGGCACCGGGCGGAGAAAGGAACAAGGTACAATATATATATATATGCAAGTAAACAAGCAGGTGACAATAAGTATAGTGGAGAATAAGCTACACTACACAACTAGCAGTTCTACAAATATCCATAGTAAATGACAGCAGGTATAAGTAATCAGAATAGTAACTTAACTTATAAGAGTGCCCATACAAACTTATAAGTTAAGGATCGGCTTAGCAGTAAAGTAACTCATCGTATAAGAGTGCCCATACAAACTTATACGATGAGGATCTTGTGTATGCAATGAATGACATGTTATGAATGTTATGCTATGACCGACTCATGCGCACGCACATGCAAGTTGCTATGTCGACACAGACTAGAAGTTCCCACTTTTCGAGCAGGTAGCTAACCTCTCAGGCGTCGTCCGTCGTGGCCAGACGGTGACAGTGGAGCGGGCGTCTCCACTACTAGGTGGTATCACACTACCTATCCTAGGCCCCCGTACGCCTCAACGCTAAGAACACAACAGCGGAGCTCACATGCGTACTACGGCTCAGAAGGGGTCTTGGGTAAATGTGCACCAAGAACACAGCCCAACCTGGCCTTTGATTTCGAACCGGATGGAACCTCGGAAACGCACGAGGTGCAAGCCCAACCGTTCTCATGGCACGGAGGAGATCTCGGGTTATGGACACCAAGTATCTAACCCTACCGCCCAAGGTCTACCCATTGGCTCCCATCGGTGTGACGACTGGCGAACCCGTAGACCTGCCACATTCATTATCTCAACACCACGACACGATGAATCGTCGCACATCACATGCCCCAAAACAACTCACTCGATGCTACCCGTAGGGAGTCTACCACTCTAAGCATCGTTGTTAATAAACCCCTTGGGCTCGGATTACGGTTACAAAATATTCCTCACATAGTGTTCATCATATTCACGCCCCTCTATTCACTGATTTCACCTCAATACTTCGCATAATTAATATGTTCAACATCAAACTATATAAATAAATTCAATACCAATCTCAACTCTTAATTACTAGCCTTCCCATCCAATCCATTTCTCTACCATTGCATAGTTATCCCTTATTACACAATCAAATGAGTAACCATACTAAATTATAGTAACAACGACATTATAGTTATATGGGAGCAAGATATCACATAAGCAAATCACAATCATTGCAAGAGTGCTAACATTATAATTTAACAAGTGCATTAACATAGGATAGTCCAATACTAAAACTGGGATTCCCGGAGCTACAGGAATCCGATCACAATGCACAACCCCTCGTTGGAAAGGTATTCGCGAGGGCTACGACTTTCGTGTTGAGTCGATCACCCAGATCTGGTTGCAACATACCAGAAATTCAACTCGAATGCGTACAGGAAATAGTTTCCTGTACAGGAATTTTCCCGAACGCAGCGGACTCGAACCAGCTTTCCCGTGGCTACAGGTATCGCATGGAAACGAGCAACCACTCGTTGGAAAGGTAATTTCGAGGGCTACGACTTTCGTGTTGAGTCGTTCACCCAGATTTGGCCAGAACACCTCCGAAATTGGCCACGAAGGTCGCAGCGTGCAGAAATCAGATTTCTGCACGCATCTTAAGGCGAGATGAACGGCATCCGTTCATCTTCTTCCTTGCAACGACCTCGCATAAACTTCTCCAGAAATCACCCAACCTTATTTCTCCTTTCAAAGCCAAACCCCCAACGAAAACCCCTCTCATCTCCACTTTGAAGGATGAGAAGGTTGAGGGAGACTAAGCCTAAAACCTAGGCATGGCTTTAACCTAAGAACTCTCCTCCTCACATCAAGACTCTATGCAGTCGATGTCTCTCCTATCATAACTATAGATCTAGCACCAAGGGAGAGGGGAGGAAGCTCACCTCAAGTCCAGCGGTACCACCATGGCCGGCCATGAGCCTCGCACTCCTTCGCGGCGGCATTGTTTTTTCCCTTGACGATGGCGGCGCTTTGACTCCTCCAAAGATGGCTCCGGCAAGCTCTTCCTCCTCCTCCAGCCAAGAACTCTCTCAGGAATTTCGGGGCAGAAGAAAGGAGAATGAATGCTAGGGTTTCCAACTTTTTCCTTTTTATACATCGCAGACACGGGTAGGCACACGGCCGTGTTCCTACCCGTGTTCAGGTGACACGGCCGTGTGGCATGCCGTGTGTAGGGCCGTGTTCCTCCCAGATCCACTTTCTGCCGGGTCAGGGTTGCGGCATACGGGTAGGGACACGGCCGTGTCCCGACCCGTGTCCTTGGCACACGGCTTGGGACACGCCCGTGTCCCAACCCGTGTCCTTGGCACACGGCTAGGGACACGCCCGTGTCCCAATGCCGTGTACCTCTCTGACTGGTAAGCCTATTTTTATGAGGCACACGGGTATGGACACGGCCGTGTCCATACCCGTGTCAGCCAGAAAGGCCATTTTGCCTTGTTTTCCTCATTTCCCGTACGTCCGCACCTGTTCCCCCACATCCCCCATTGGGCTCACCACAGCCCCCTTGACTCAAATACGCAAACAAGGGGCCTAGCGCGAATTGGGACGTTACAAATACTATAAACAAAATAAAAGATTTCGTCCCCGAAATCAGGGTAAGGTTACGGGAGTGAAACACATAAAAGGAAACTATGCTTTCAAATAAAATTTTTACCTGGAGTAAATAATTCCGGGTAGCGCTCTTGCATCAAATCCCTTGTCTCCCATGTGCACTCTTCCTTCCCATGATTAGACCATAGCACTTTCACCAAGGGAACACTTTTGCGGCGCAAGGTTCTTATCTCGTTATCAACGATCCGCACCGGCTCCAGTCGCACAGACCTATCAGACGCCACGGCACCATCCGCCGTGGGGATATACTGTTCAGGTCGCAACAAAGCCTTCCGAAGCGACGATACGTGGAACACGTCGTGAAGGTTCTCCAGCTCCGGTGGTAACTCCAATCGACAGGCCAGAGGGCCAATCCTTTCCACTACAACATAGGGCCCAACATACCTTGGGCTGAGCTTCTTGACTCCACGTACTCGTGACACTCCGTGCATCGGTCGAATCTTCAGGAACACCTTATCACCCACTCGAAACTCTACCATACGGTGCCTTGCGTTGTAATATTTCGCCTGTCGGCTTTGAGCCTCTAGCATTCGATTCCGGATCAACCTAACCACCGCATCCGTGTCATCAATATACTCATTTCCCAATGTCTTCGGATCTTCGTCTTGCACCCAGGACAAGGGTGTTCTACACCTCCTTCCATACAAAGCTTCATGAGGTGCCATTCCAATACTAGCTTGATGACTGTTATTATAAGAGAACTCCACGAGAGGTAAGAGTCTCTCCCATGGTTCTCCTTTATCTAGCACACACAACCTCAATAGGTCCTCCAATGTTCGGATGGTTCGTTCAGATTGCCCGTCGTTTGTGGGTGAAAGGCTGTGCTAAAGGCGAGGCGCGAGCCCAAATAAGCCTGTACAGCCCTCCATTCTCTTGAAGTAAACCGACCATCCCGGTCGGAGACGATCGTCTTGGGCACACCATGGTACCGCACAAATTGTTCCACAAAGAGACGCACTAAGACGCCCACTTGCGCCTCCTTCTTCATTGGGATAAATCGGGCTACCTTGGTCAACCGGTCAACTATCACCCACACAGAATCATTCCCCGAGCGCGAGCGATGTAACCCGTGGACGAAGTCCATGGAGATGTCCTCAAATTTCCATTCGGGAATGGGCAACGACTGTAGCATTCCACCGGGGCTTCTACACTCCGCCTTCACCATTTGGCAAGCCACACAATGAGTAACGAAGTACTTGACATCCCTCTTCATGCCCGACCAACACATTGTTTTTCTCAAATCGGTGTACATCTTCGCGATCCCTGGGTGCACCGAGTACTTGGAGCAATGGGCCTCCTTTAGAATATCCTCCCGAATGTTGTCACCTTCGGGGATGTAAAGCCGGCCACGAAAATGGACGAGGCCGTCTTTTAGGGAGTATTCTTCCGTAGTCCCATCCTCCATTGACTTGAAAGCTGGGGTTAAAGCCGCATCCTTCTTTTGTTCCGTACGGATCCGGTCTCGTATGTTGCAAACTATACTCATCGCGGCCAAATATTCTGTATACTCTTCCGGTTGATTCTTAAAGACCAAAGTGATTTCCATCTCCTGTAGCGTTCGGATTAACTCCATCCTCATCAAGCGGGATTCCGTGCTCGTTCCCGGTGCCTTTCGACTCAAGGCATCAGCTACGGAATTAACCTTCCCGGGGTGGTAGTTCAAGGTGAACTCGTAGTCGCACAAGAACTCCAACCACCGCCGCTGTCTCAAGTTTAACTCTTTTTGGGTGTGCACGTACTTCAGGTTTTTGTGATCCGAGTAGATCTCGCAGTGGACGCCATATAAATAATGCCTCCACATCTTCAAGGCGAATACCACCGCTCCCAACTCTAGATCATGCACCGGGTAGCTGGCTTCATGCTTCTTCAACTGTCTTGAAGCATAAGCGATCACATGCCCATTCTGCATCAACACAGCTCCCATCCCTTGATACGACGCATCCGTGTAGACTTGAAAGCCCTCCTTCCCAGATGGAAGAGCTAGGATGGGTGCAGTCGTCAATCTGCCTTTCAACTCTTGGAATGCAGCTTCGCACTGGGGTGTCCATTCAAACGGCACACCCTTCTTGGTCAGCGTAGTAAGGGGAAGGGCGATCTTCGAGAAGCCCTTCACGAACTTGCGATAGTACCCGGCAAGTCCAAGAAAGCTCCGTATGTCGGCCGCTGACTTCAATGGCGACCACTCCTTCACGGCCCGCACCTTGGCCGGATCTACAGCTAGCCCCGCTCCACTAATCACATGGCCCAAGAACGCGACCTCTCGAAGCCAAAACTCGCATTTGCTGAACTTGGCAAACAAAGTGTGCTCCTTCAGTTTCCTCAGCACTAAAGTTAGATGTTCGGCGTGTTCTGCTTCAGTCTTGGAGTAGACTAGGATATCATCGATGAACACGATGACAAAGATGTCCAAATAAGGGCTGAACACCTTGTTTATCAAGCTCATAAAGACGAAAGGGGCGTTTGTGAGCCCAAACGGCATCACGGTGAATTCATACAAACCATATCTCGAACTGAACGCCGTCTTCTGAATGTCATCTTCTTGTATCCTCAGCTGATAATATCCTGAACGCAGATCTAACTTGGAGAACCAATACGATCCCACCAATTGATCGAATAATTCATCAATGCGCGGTAGGGGATAGGTGTTCCGCACCGTTAACCGGTTCAACTCTCGATATTCAATACATAACCGCAAGGTGCCATCCTTCTTTTTGACGAACAAAACGGGCGCTCCCCAAGGCGATGAGCTTGGGCGAACGAACCCTGCTTCCACCAATTCCTGAAGCTGAACTCTAAACTCTGCAAGTTCCTTCGGAGCCATTCGGTATGGAGCTCGCGAGACGGGCTTGGCACCCGGAATTAGCTTGATTTGGAAGTCCACTTCCCTATGCGGGGGTAGTCCTGGCAATTTCTCGGGAAATACCTCGGGAAATTCTCGCACCACCCGCACATCCTTGACCTCTAATGTCAATTTCTTCAACTCGAAGCAAATTACATAGACCTCGTCCCCTTCCATATGAGATTTCATAACTTGGATTGAAGACAATAATTTACGGGGTGCGAATTTAATACCTTGGAAGATGACTTCCGTGTCTCCATGCCTCAACATAACTTGCTTCTCCGCACAATTGATCCTGGCGTGGTGCCAGTCCAACCACCTCATGCCCAGGATGAGATCGAACTCCGGGATTCTTAACACTGTAGCCGGAGTTTCAAAGAACTTTCCTCCAATAAGGGTGTCGAAGTCGCAACTTGCTGACGACGTCATCTCAGAGCCGTCCGGAAGGCGCACCCTTTGAGTAATGCCCGTGAAGTGTTGCACTCCCTCCAAGTCCTTCACGAAGTCCTCCGAAATGAATGAGTGAGATGCACCCGTGTCAAATAACGTATAGGCGGGCTTCCCGCTAACCATGACAGTGCCTAGGTTCCAAAAGGTAATCACCGTTCAAAATTGCGCGTAACATTTGTATCGTAAATCTAACAAGTCATGTAATATTAAAACAATTTTGCACGTACCGGTGATGACTTCCTGCGGATTTCTCTCCTGAGTCATATCCAATGCGAATACATGCTCCCGTGCATGTCCTTGATTTCTCCCTGGTGGTCCTCTTCCTCGGCCACGCATGTGCCCTCGCCCCCGTGGAGCTACTGGAGGGGGAGCAATAGGGGCACCACCGATCAGTCGTGGGCAAACTCGTCGGACATGCCCCGGTTGATTGCACTCAAAACATATCATCTCACGTCGGCCCCCAGGTTGTTGATAATATTGCTGCTGCGGTGGTGGTGGTAAAGGTAGTGGTTGCGGAGTTGGGTACTCCACCCGATAGTTCCGGTTGACCCACCGACCGCCTCTGTGGTTTCCCCTTCCTCTGCCATGATCATTCCGCCTTCTATTACTAGGGCCGACTTCAATTACTCCTTCCGCAGGTCTCTTGCCACATCCCATGTGGTCCGCCTCCAGTCTCTTTGCCATGTCAATGATTTCTGCCAGGCTTCCATCGGCTATAAACAAAAGGGCCTGCCTCAGGGGGTCCCTTAACCCTTTGTAGAAGCGCTTCGCATAGCCTCTATCGTCCAACTCATAGGAATCGGCAAACCTAGCGAGGTGTTGGAACTCCCTCTGGTACTCCGTTACCGAATTCGATCCCTGCTTCAGCTGCAGAAATTTTTCTTCAAGTCCATCCCGAGCAGAAGAAGGGATGAAGTGCTCCAGAAAAGCCTCGGTGAACTCGTTCCAACCGATGTCCGTGTACAACCGCCCATGGAAAGTGGAGCCCATGAGGGACTTCCACCACCTTTTGGCGTGCAGCTCTAGCAGCGTCACTACCAATGTCACCGCCATGCTGTTCGGACATCTTATGCCAGCCATCAATTCCTGCACGGTATCAAGCCATTCCTCGGTGCGCACCGGCGATTCTGTCCCAAGATAGGCAGGAGGGGACAGGGCACGGAAGGTGCTCAACCAGTTGGAGCTTGGCGCTTGTTGTTGCACCGGAGCTTGCTGGGCTTTAAATGCATCCAATATGGCTGACAACGTTTGTTCCAGTTCCGACTGCTGGAATTGTGAAGGGACGGAAGGGGTAGGAGTGCCCCCAACCGGCTCCACCTGCGCTGGGACCTATACGCAAGGTACAATCTAGGGTCAGGTTGGCTAAAACTAATGTCAAAGTTGGACAACTTAGTGTGAATTACAGATGGGCACACCACTGCTTCCGCTAAGTCGGTTTGTCCCCAAACCGACTAATCGAACGGGAGTGGCCCATTGTTACCTGACTGCTGTAGGTGAAGATCGGCTTAGTCTGATACCATTTGTAAGACCCCCCTCCCGGAACACAACACACGGCACGAGGGGAGTCTTATGCCCGAAATAGCCGCCTTGCGGTAGCACTAACGCACGGGTTAGCCTTTACCACAAGACGCCTATTCCGCCGGCTACAATCCATATCACAACAATTATGCCAACCCAACCATAACAGAAAAGTAAAACTAAAAGCAGTTCAGTTCACAGCTAAGTTAAAGTCCAAAAGTAGCGGAAGATAACAAGCACAACAGGCTTGTACAAAAGAAACAAGAGTCTAGAAATGTTTTGCCAAATGGCTACATGAAAACACTCACTACTGTCACTGACGGTGCCGATGGCACCACCACCTCAGGTCCTATCATCCGGCCTGGCTGTCCTGCTGCATAGTCCGTTGCCGCTCTCTACCTGCGGGGTTTCCTCATAAAAAGGAAGACGTAGCAACCGTTAGTCATAAGACTAAGTGGCTTCACATCCGCTCCCCCGGCGACTCCTCGGCACCGGGCGGAGAAAGGAACAAGGTACAATATATATATATATATATGCAAGTAAACAAGCAGGTGACAATAAGTATAGTGGAGAATAAGCTACACTACACAACTAGCAGTTCTACAAATATCCATAGTAAATGACAGCAGGTATAAGTAATCAGAATAGTAACTTAACTTATAAGAGTGCCCATACAAACTTATAAGTTAAGGATCGGCTTAACAGTAAAGTAACTCATCGTATAAGAGTGCCCATACAAACTTATACGATGAGGATCTTGTGTATGCAATGAATGACATGTTATGAATGTTATGCTATGACCGACTCATGCGCACGCACATGCAAGTTGCTATGTCGACACAGACTAGAAGTTCCCACTTTTCGAGCAGGTAGCTAACCTCTCAGGCGTCGTCCGTCGTGGCCAGACGGCGACAGTGGAGCGGGCGTCTCCACTACTAGGTGGTATCACACTACCTATCCTAGGCCCCCGTACGCCTCAACGCTAAGAACACAACAGCGGAGCTCACATGCGTACTACGGCTCAGAAGGGGTCTTGGGTAAATGTGCACCAAGAACACAGCCCAACCTGGCCTTTGATTTCGAACCGGATGGAACCTCGGAAACGCACGAGGTGCAAGCCCAACCGTTCTCATGGCACGGAGGAGATCTCGGGTTATGGACACCAAGTATCTAACCCTACCGCCCAAGGTCTACCAATTGGCTCCCATCGGTGTGACGACTGGCGAACCCGTAGACCTGCCACATTCATTATCTCAACACCGCGACACGATGAATCGTCGCACATCACATGCCCCAAAACAACTCACTCGATGCTACCCGTAGGGAGTCTACCACTCTAAGCATCGGTTGTTAATAAACCCCTTGGGCTCGGATTACGGTTACAAAATATTCCTCACATAGTGTTCATCATATTCACGCCCCTCTATTCACTGATTTCACCTCAATACTTCGCATAATTAATATGTTCAACATCAAACTATATAAATAAATTCAATACCAATCTCAACTCTTAATTACTAGCCTTCCCATCCAATCCATTTCTCTACCATTGCATAGTTATATCCCTTATTACACAATCAAATGAGTAACCATACTAAATTATAGTAACAACGACATTATAGTTATATGGGAGCAAGATATCACATAAGCAAATCACAATCATTGCAAGAGTGCTAACATTATAATTTAACAAGTGCATTAACATAGGATAGTCCAATACTAAAACTGGGATTCCCGGAGCTACAGGAATCCGATCACAATGCACAACCCCTCGTTGGAAAGGTATTCGCGAGGGCTACGACTTTCGTGTTGAGTCGATCACCCAGATCTGGTTGCAACATACCAGAAATTCAACTCGAATGCGTACAGGAAATAGTTTCCTGTACAGGAATTTTCCCGAATGCAGCGGACTCGAACCAGCTTTCCCGTGGCTACAGGTATCGCATGGAAACGAGCAACCACTCGTTGGAAAGGTAATTTCGAGGGCTACGACTTTCGTGTTGAGTCGTTCACCCAGATTTGGCCAGAACACCTCCGAAATTGGCCACGAAGGTCGCAGCGTGCAGAAATCAGATTTCTGCACGCATCTTAAGGCGAGATGAACGGCATCCGTTCATCTTCTTCCTTGCAACGACCTCGCATAAACTTCTCCAGAAATCACCCAACCTTATTTCTCCTTTCAAAGCCAAACCCCAATGAAAACCCCTCTCATCTCCACTTTGAAGGATGAGAAGGTTGAGGGAGACTAAGCCTAAAACCTAGGCATGGCTTTAACCTAAGAACTCTCCTCCTCACATCAAGACTCTATGGAGTCGATGTCTCTCCTATCATAACTATAGATCTAGCACCAAGGGAGAGGGGAGGAAGCTCACCTCAAGTCCAGCGGTACCACCATGGCCGGCCATGAGCCTCGCACTCCTTCGCGGCGGCATTGTTTTTCCCTTGACGATGGCGGCGCTTTGACTCCTCCTCCAAAGATGGCTCCGGCAAGCTCTTCCTCCTCCTCCAGCCAAGAACTCTCTCAGGAATTTCGGGGCAGAAGAAAGGAGAATGAATGCTAGGGTTTCCAACTTTTTCCTTTTTATACATCGCAGACACGGGTAGGCACACGGCCGTGTTCCTACCCGTGTTCAGGTGACACGGCCGTGTGGCATGCCGTGTCTAGGGCCGTGTTCCTCCCAGATCCACTTTCTCTTTTCTGCCGGGTCAGGGTTGCGGCACACGGGTAGGGACACGGCCGTGTCCCGACCCGTGTCCTTGGCACACGGCTTGGGACACGCCCGTGTCCCAACCCGTGTCCTTGGCACACGGCTAGGGACACGCCCGTGTCCCAATGCCGTGTACCTCTCTGACTGGTAAGCCTATTTTTATGAGGCACACGGGTATGGACACGGCCGTGTCCATACCCGTGTCAGCCAGAAAGGCCATTTTGCCTTGTTTTCCTCATTTCCCGTACGTCCGCACCTGTTCCCCCACATCCCCCATTGGGCTCACCACAGCCCCCTTGACTCAAATACGCAAACAAGGGGCCTAGCGCGAATTGGGACGTTACACCAGCCACATATGAAAATAGTAAAAAGTTTGCCTTTGGGCCTTCAAGGGCCAGCGAATCACAGCACAAGGGCTTCAGCCCGCTAAATCCCACTTGGCTCTCCCAGCAACTGCACAAACGGCCCACACAAATGTGGCAAACAAAGCAATGGTCAGCATTTTGCTGACCAATTTATAACGACCCCACCCCTTACTCGGGGCGACGTTTCATCTTCGCTGCAAACAACAACATATATATATATAGTGGCAACAAAAAAAGTGCATTTAAGTACCATTCACCACAGACGTAGGCTCAACGGCCATACGCCTCGTGCACTCAGGACATATTTTGTGTACTGGAATTCCCATGTATCACCATCGTTCATAGGTATTTAACTTGACGACTATGTCGTTAAGAGGTACTTAACTTGACGACTATGTCATTAAGAGGTACTTAACTTAACGACTGACTTCCCATTCAGAGGTACTTAACTTGACGACCCAGTCGTTTAGAAGTACTTAACTTGATGGACCAGTAGTTGGCCTTCATTGCATAACTCAAACATAAGCCACACAACTTTGTACCATTTCAGGCTTGCACCAACCATTGTTGGGTAATTTAAGCTCATAGATCTGCATGCAATGGCCCCTAGGTCTCTTAGAGATAAGCAAAAAAAATTTATAGCTCACTGGATATTATCGCCTGGCGACATACACTGTCGCCTGCCGACATCAACAAATCCCTGAACTGTGATATTTCCTGGGTATTTTCCTGGAGCTAAACTCCAATACTTCCTATTACTCTCTTTTCACAGGTACAACCCTCAGACTCCGTACAACTACACGTTTATACTCGGAGTCTTCTTCGCCACACAAAATAAACATCACCAATCCAAACCAACCCGTCCGGATGGACATCACATTGCATGCATATTCTGTACTCTATATTTCCGGATCTATATTCAATTTTAAACGGGTATCATACCGATCTAACCATTGGAAACCACCTTTTCTTCACCTTTTGGTGAGGGGTTCGGTGTAAGTATGCATATTGAAGACTTCACTTCCAAGGAGAAAATCGTTACCATTGTTGTTTTCTTCAGAGCCATGACCGTGATCTTTGATCCGGATGGAATTGATTGTCACAACTAACTCTCCACGGATCTAGAGTTGACTCATGATTCCAATCAAAAGCACACCTTGGATTGATCTCCACAAGAGCTCCTGGACCTTTTCTGTTTTTCCCTCTTTAGAACTAATCAAGAGAGTGCGTGAAAAAAAATGAGAATAAAATCTCAAGTCCAGGCTTTATCTGAAAGCTATCGCCGCGCGATATCTCCTAACGCAATACAGTAACACAGCCGGTGACTTCTTTGACCAGCCGCCACAGCAATCCAGATCTTTCGCCCCGCGATAACTCTCTAGCGCCGAGCATTAACACACTCAACGATTCGTCGACAACATCAAAAGCGTTTAGTGCTACCGTGATGCGCTAATTTCCTACATCCAGGCGATAATAACCAGAGACCTAGGTCTTTTAATTCACCAAGCTATCGCCGACGACAAGGCCAACACCACGCAATAACCTCCAATGACTACTCTTTTTTGGGGTGTTACAACCCTACCCTCCTTATAGAAATTTTGTCCCGAAATTGTACTCATCTATAAGGAAAACCAATAATTTATATGTTACCACATATTTTCATTTTACAAAACAATGTTACAACATCTTTTTACAAATAACTCGGGATATTCCTCGCGGATGGTTTGCTCTCACTCCCATGTTAAATCTTCATGGCCACAGTTGTCCCAGCGGACCTTGACTATCCCAATTGTCTTGTTCAACAACCTCTTGATCGATGTATCCTCGATCCGAATGGGCCTAACATTCTTTGTTAGCCCACTATAAACCGATACTGGATCATCAACTATCACTTGAGTTGGCTCTTTCAAACCTTTGCGCATCACCGATATGTGAAACACATTGTGCAAGACACTTAGCTCCGTTGACAGAGCTAATCGATAGGCAACTTCTCCAACTAGTTCCACCACTTCAAACGGTTCATGATACCTTGGACTCGACTTTTTCAAGCATCGAACCCAGGATATGCCTTTGAATGTCTTGATCTTTAAGTATACCCAATCGCCCACCGCAAATTACACATTTCGGTGTTTGGCATTGTTGTATTTCGCCTGCCTATCTTGGGCTATCATTAATCACTCTCGAATACTACGTATGGTCAAGTTTGTATCTTAGACCTTTTTTTGTTTATAGTGCTTTGACTTGCTTGTTTCCGCCCAAGCTAACAGTGTACTTCACTTCCTACCGTATAAAGCTTCAAAGGATGCCATCTATATACAAGCTTGATAGCTATTATTGTAGGCGAACTCCATCATATATAGTTGATTTTCCTACCTCTTCTCGAAATCCAGGGTGCACATACGGAGCATATCCTCCATTTTTCTGTTGGTCCTCTTAGTTTGTCCATCCATTTGCAGATGAAAGGCCGTACTGAATTTTAGTTTAGTACCCAACAACTGATGGATTAGACTCCAATAATTTGAAGTAAAGCGCCCATAACGATCACTTACGATGCTACGGGGCATGTCGTGCAATCATACGATATTATCAACATATAGCTTTGCCAATTTTTCCACTGAATCATCTTTCCTGTTTCATATAAAGTGTGACACTTTTGTTAATCGATCAACGATCACCCACATGACATCGTTTCCGCTCTGAGATCTCGGCAGTCCTTGCATGAAATCAAAAGAAATGTCATCGAATTTCCACACCGGGATTGGTAATGACTTCAGGAAACCACCAGTCTTCTGGCATTAAGCCTTCACTAAGACACAAGTTTTAAATTTTTCACGTAATAGGCTGTCTTTTTTCAAACCAGGACACCAGAACAACTTTTTTCATGTCCTTGTACATTTTTGTGCTCCCTGGGTGAATTGAGTACTTTGTAAAATGTGCTTTGTACATAAATTCTCACGATGTTTACCCACATTTAGGACACACAAATGACCAGCTTTTCGCAAAAGGCCGTCATCATAGGAGAATTGGACATTTGACCCATCGACTGCTTAGCGTTGTAGACTTTCATCATGTTCCGTTGCTCACTGAATCCTATCCGCAAGGTCATACTGTATCTCAATCCAGTTTAGGCATGCACTTGTAGTAGCATTCTTGTCCACACAAGAGATGTCTAAGGCCTCCAACTCCTTGATTAGATGCTCATCATGCATCTGCAACCAACTTGACCTTGCCGAACTCCTATGACTTAAAGCATCTACGACTACATTTCCCATCCAGGGAGTATAATGGATTTGGAAGGTGTAGTCCCCATTGAACTCCATCCACCTCCGCAGTTGCATATTTAGATCCTTCTAATCAAGCATTAATTAAGGCTATTATGGTCCGTGAACATGTCAACTTTCACGCCATATAAGTAGTGATGCCATAATTTAAGTGCAAATATCACTGTCGCCAACTCTTGGTCGTGGACTAGATAGTTCCTCTCATGCACCTTCAACCGGCATGAGCCTTAAGCTATTACATTACCAAACTGAAGAACAACGCAGCTTAAACCGCTCCATGATGCATCACTATAAATTTCATATCCGTCCGTGTAACACCCCAAAATCCCAAATTTGAGTTCAGGCTGGGAAACACAGCCTGGGACACGGGCGTGTCCCAGGGCGTGTCCTGCTCTGTTTGCTCGAGTGTGATTTTTGGTCTCGAGTGTGTCTCGAGTGAGGCACATGGCTTGGGATATGGGCAAGTCCCAAGCCTTGTCCTTCTCTACTCGAAGAAATGCACTCGACGTTTGTCGAGAGGGTACACGGCCTGAGACATGGGCGTGTCAGAGAGCGTTTCTTCCTCGGTTTTTGGCCAGGTTTGTGTGGCCTATTGACAATGGTTCGGCAAGGGAGTGTCTGCTGCTGTGTATAGGCACACAGCATGTGACACGGGCATGCAACAGGGCCTTGTCCATCTCTAGTTTTGTCCAGGGTATTGAGGTCGTGTGAACATGGGCTAGACACGAGCGTATCTGAAGCTGTGTTAGTGCACATGGCCTGTTACATGGGTGTATCACCTGTCCGTGTCTTGTTCTGGATAAGTCGATTTGTGTACCACTTAAGGTACACGGCCTGTGAAACGGGCATGTCACAGGCCGTGTCAGCCAAAAAATAGAATTTTCAAGGCGATTTGTGGTCGTTCATTTCCTTCAGATGGGATTTAAGGGTACAAACATCTCCCTTTTGAGTTAGGTCCAGGACTTGAGAGTTAACTCTCATTTAAAGCTTGGCTATTCTCTTTCTAAAAGAATAGAGAGAAGGGAGAGCTAGGAGGAAGAAGAGAAGAGATCCGGCCGTCGGTGGAGCTTCAACGTTCGGAATTGTGAGACTAGTCCAGATTTGTGGAGGCAAGAGCATTGCGGTGCTTACTATCCGGCTAGAATTCCATGGCTCCCAAGAGATCATCAAGTGTAACGATCCTCCTTCTTGGACATGCTAAGTCCTCATTTTGGCATGTCTGTGGATTTCCCCCACCAAAAGGTGGCTGTTGAGGAATTTCCTTGGGTTGATTCTTATAATCCCCCGTCTAGCATATAGATCCGGAAGTGTGTAGTATGGAATATGTATGCTGTGTGAAGCCCATCTGGACAGCTTGGTATGGATTGGTGATGTATCATTTTGCGTATCAGAGAAGACTTCTAATATAAACGTGTAGTTTGTGGAGTCGATGGGTTGTGTCTGTGAAGGGTAGTAACAGGAAGTACTGGAATGAAATTCAAGGAAAATACCCGCATGATTCTTGTGCAAAATGCCATGTTTGGGTGAATCTGGGTGCAGAAAGTGAGTTCTGCTAAACTCGCTAAGAGACTGCAAGGAATGCTGGCATTATCTCCCCTTTTTGGATTGTGAAGACAGTCGTTGCTGGACAGTTTGGCAATTGGAAGATGTGTGCTCTTAAAAAGGCTTAATGTCGAATAGGAAAGGTGAAATTGACCGTACCTGTAAGTTGGCCATAAGTACTTCGGTATTCGTTGATGGCATGTGGACTTAAGCAACGGGGGTGGCAGATCTTTACCTGCGTTATGTCTGAGCGACAGGTAGACCTAGTTATTGGTCTCATTGGAGCACATAATGAGACTCTTAGGCCTGCAAGCCATGAAGACTAAATGCTCAATACCATTGGTTTTCGGACTGTGAATGGTGGTGGGACCCTGGTTTGCCGGTACACAAATATTGTTCCCTGAGTGCACGGATCATCGGGTCGTGTGGCTAACGGTTGTGATATGTTGATTGTGCATGAGTGCACATTATATGATATATTTGCTTATGAAAGCTATTCCTGCAGGGAAGGAATACCACTGCCCCGAGAGAGGGGTTGGGTCGTTATAAATTTGTCAGCTGAATGCTGACCGTTGCTTTGTTTGCCACCAAAATGGTGGGCTGTCCCTGTGCATGTGCTGGAGAGCAGAGCGGGAAATAAAGGGCTGAAGCCCCAACGGCTGCTACTGCTGCTGCTGGCCCTCGAAGGCTGAGCAAAGGCTTTTGTTATGTTTATGTGTGGTCGGCCTGCATGCCGATGTTTGTAATCAACACTTATAAAGCGTAACTGTGAGGCCTTAAGGCCAAACTCATGAGTATATGTTGTACATTCCTTCGTGTGTATATTAAAATGTGGTTGTTTATATATAGTTGGCATTCATGGTTTGAGTTCGGTTTAACATTAAAAGCTTCCGCTAGTATGCTCTGTGTTAGGATGCGTACCTATTTTGGTTTTAACATGTGACCTCCTCGCCTGTTTGTGGCATATAGTATGGGGCCCCGGCCGGACCTTCTATTATATGTTATTTAACGGATGGTGTCGTTACATTTTGGTATCAGCTTATCTCGGTCTTCCTCTTTCGAATTCGTTGTCGAAGTCTTTTGTTGGGGTGGCGATCACGTGTAAGTGCGATCTGCTTTAACATTAATGAACTCTTGAATGCCCACTAAGTAATGTAAATACTCCTATTTGAGGAACCTGCACGTTCATATATTCTTGTGATTACTTGTGAAAGGTCGCTAAAGAGTGTCTTGTTCACCTATAGGTGACTTGTAGTGCTGTTGGGCAATCGGATCCCCAACATTCTTATAAGAGTGCGACAATAGCTGAGGTGCCCACACCTCCTTATTCTACGGAAATAGACCGCTTAGTTGCTGAGGCGCTATTTTCCTTGTTTCATGCATAGCCTATTGGGCAAGCGCAGCCGACAGTGGTGCCAGAACGGGTTCCGGTAAGACCAGAACCTGTTGAGGCTGTAGATCCTCGAGCAGATGAGCGGCAGTTGAAGCATTTTTGAGCTTCAATCCTCCGACGTTTATGGGTGGGGAACCCTAGTACAAGCGGAAGATTGGTTGTTGCGCGTCAAGCGTATATTGACAGCGATAAAGACAGAGGAAGATCATAAGGTCTCCTTGGCCACCTTCTTGCTGGAAGGAGAGGCTCGGTTGTGGTGGGAAGAGATAGAGTTGCATCACCTAGCGGGCAGGAAATTAACCCAAGTTTTGATCTAGGAGTTTTTGCAACTATTTTTTTCAAAGCACCTACCAGCGGCAAAACACATCGCCCTGGAAAATAAGTTCAAACGTCGAACGCAAGGTGAAAGTAGTGTGGATACTTACTTGAACTAGTTTACAAGGTTGGGCCGTTATGAGGGGTCTATCTTTGTTGATGAACAACGAAAAACCAATAGGTTCTATGAAGGGCTGAGTTATGATTTGAGATTCCTGCTCTCAAGCTCGGTGAACCAAGGATTTCAGGCATTTGTTTATACTGCTTGTGCGCTAGAGAGTGATATGAAATGGGTGCAAGGAATGAGGGACTTGGCTATGACGAAGTCTGAGTTCAAAGTGCCCCGTCCTGGAAATTCAAACTACCAAAAGAAGTGGTGCAAAAGAGCTAAATTTTCTGGACAAGCCCCTTCTTCAGTTGCTTAGGGAGCAACGTCAAAGCAAGAATCTCGTACCTGCTTTACATATGGCAAAGTGGGACATATAGCGTGGTATTGTCGAGTTGGTCCGCCAAATGGGGAAAAGAAGATGGGAGCGTCTTAGACTGAGAAGGGAAAAACAGTGGTGAAGTCCTCGGTATCCCTAGCGCAGCCCCGAGTCTATAATCTTGGTCAGCAAGAGGCCATAAAGCTAAGTGACGTCGTCACAGGCACGAGTTAAGATTTTGATTGATTTTTATATTGCATACCTTGTGTGTAGCTTGTGTATGATGTGTTTATCTTAGGCTTTGCCCTGATTCAGAACAACCCGGCGAGAGCACTATTCGATACAGGTGCTTTACATTCGTTTCTGTCTAAGAACTTCGTACTCGAATTGGAGTACCTAGTCATGTGACGATAGATAGTATTAAGGTTGTATTACCGAAACGTTGTGTGATGCTTGCTGATAGAGCATGTGATGTGGCAGTTCAAATAAGAAGTCGGGATTTTGGCTTGAGCGCATCGGTGCTACCGATATCGGAATTTGATGTGATCTTTAGTATGGACTGGATTTTGGAGGAGTGTGTCTTTATTGATTGCAATTCAAAGGAGATCACACTAGGCCAGAATACGAAGCTTGAGACTAAGTTCGCTAGTATGCAAGGAGTTGGCGAGACCCTTATGTCTGCTCTCCAAGTCATCAATGTTGTTTGGAAGGGTGCGGAGTTATTCTTCACACTTATTCAGGCTATTGAGAAAAGGGCCAGTGTGAATGATGTTTCGATTGTGTCGGAGTTTGCCGATGTGTTTCCTAAGGATCTTCCTGTGTTACCACCCCAGCGAGAGATCGAATTTTCTATTGAGTTGGTTCTAGGTGCAAAACGTGTGGCCCGCTCACCATATCGCGTAGCGCCAAAGGAAATTGCAGAACTGAAAGTTTAATTGCAAGAGTTGCTGGAACAGGGTTATATATGCCCAAGTATGTCACCTTTGAGCGCACCAGTTCTATTTGTGAAAAAGAAGGACGGTAGTTTACGGTTGTGTATTGATTATTGTGGATTGAATAAGCTGACAGAGAAAAACAAGTATCCGATTCCATAGATAGATCACTTGTTCGATCAGCTCGCGGGATCAGCCTTCTTTTCTAAACTGGATTTGAAATCTTGATATTACCAATTGAGGATTCGGGAAGGTTACATTCCTGAGACAGTGTTTGGAACATGCTACGGTCTTTATAAGTTCATTGTAATGCCGTTTGGGCTATGTAATGCATCATCGGTGTTCATCAATCTAATGCACCAAATGTTTCGAGAGTACTTAGATCTACTTGTGATAGTCATCATTGATGATAACTTGGTGTACTCTCAATCGGAATCTGATCATGCGAACCATTTACGGTTGGTGTTGCATACCCTGCAGAGAAATAAGCTCTATGCCAAGTTCTCAATGTGTGATTTTTGACTGTGGGTAGTGGCTTTTCTTTGCCATGAGGTAATTGGAGAGGGCATTGTGGTTGATCCGTCAAAGATAGGTGCTATACGAGAGTGACCAGTGTTGTCTTCAGTGGCTGAAGTCAGGAGTTTCCTTGGACTGACAGGCTACTATAGACATTTTGTGGAAAACTTCTCATGGATCGCATTGCCTCTTACCACATTAACGAGAAAGGATCAAAAGTTTGTTTGGACGTCGGAGTGCGCGCGAGCTTTTGAAGAGCTAAAGAGTCGTTTGACCACGGCGCTTGTTTTTACATCGCCATGTGGTACAGACGACTATGATATTTACAGTGATGCTTCAGGGAGCGGCTAAGGCTACATTCTTCTATAATTTGGCAAGGTGATTACTAATGGCTCACGCCAGCTGAAAGTGCATTAGCGGAAAAATCCCGTCAATGACTTGGACTTGGCGGCGGTGATTTTTGCACTAAAATTGTGGTGGCACTATCTATATGGTGTAAAAGTTGATATCTTTACAGATCATAAGAGCCTAAAATACCTATTAGAGCAGAAAAATCTCAATATGCGACAACGGAGGTGAATGGAGTTCCTCGGGGACCACACCTTTGATATCCATTATACTCCTGGGAAGGGAAACGTGGTCACAGATGCCTTGAGTGGTAGGACTTCGGTAAGGGCAAACTATGATGAATACGGCAACTTCCTACATGTTTAAGATGTTGACGGCGACGGCGACGACGATGACATTCTCCTACATGTTGAAGATAATGATGGAAGAAGACGACGACGACCCCAACATGATGGAGATGGTGACGATGAAGACTTATGAAGGCATAAAATATTATTTTAATTATTTGCATTTTAATTTTCATCATGTTGCTTGTTAATTTTGGTATTGTTTTTATTTTCATTTGGGCTGCAAATAGCCACTACATGTTGTAAGCCTATATATAGGCATGGACTTTGTTGGGTACATTGGAAAATATGTACCTGATTTGTACAAGCCAAACCTAGTTCAATGATATACATCAAGGTGTATTTAATGTTATTTTTAGTTTATATGTGCAGGTTAAGAATGTGCTAAAATGCAAAGAAAAATTTTGATGTCCATGTGTCGACACCTGAGGAAGCAGTGTCGACACTTCAGTAAAATTGTGTTAACACTTGGAAATGGCTGTGTCGACACTTCAGTGAGTTTTTGTCGACACCGGGAGGTAGTGTCGACACACAGAAGCTTAGTCGACATTAACTGCGTCGACACCGGAAGGCAGTGTCGACACACTGAATTACTAGTCGACAAACAACTGTGTCGACACCGGGAGGCTGTGTCGACACACAGAGGCAGAGTCGATAACAACTGTGTTGACACACAGGACTTGTGTCGACACACAGCTAAGTCTAGACCATGTTTATTACTGATGAATGGTGAAGTGTTTGTGTCGACATAAATAATCAGTGTCGACACATTCTCAAGATGTAGTGTCAAGAAGCTGTGTCGACATCAAGGCAGCTATGTCAACACCACCAAAGTCTGTGTCGACACATATTGACAGATGGTCTCGACACTTTATGACATTCAGTCTCGACGCTTTGCTGACAGAGACAAAGGCTCAAGAATTATTTGAAGACTTGACAGCAGTGAGTTACAACAGGTTTACTGAAGCTGTCAGACTTGTCAGAAGTTTGTTATAAACCGGATAACCCGGTTACCATGGATTAAGTCTATAAATAGATGGATTTAGAAGAAGGAAAAAGATTTTAAGAATTGACACAACTAACACAACTATTGTCAGATTGATCTTTGATCAAGAAAGTGCAAGGCACAGAAGAAGATCTTGGTGAGAAGATCTAAGAAGACATTCTGAAGTGATCATCCACTTAGATTCTGTCTAAGTTGAATTCAATCAAGAATTCAGAAGTATCTTCAAGAGTTTTGGAGAGAGAGAGATCTAGCTATTTGAAGTCAAGAAGATTCAGATCTATTTCTGGAATCTAAGGAGCAAGCTGCCAGTCAATTATATTCAAAGAAAATTAACCCAACTAAGTTCAGATTCAAGAAGCTTTGAAGAAAGCTAAGATCAAGTTGATTTCATCCATAAGCCTCTTCAAGAAGCTGATCAAGAAAGTTCTTATCCCTTCTCTCTAAATAAGGGTAAGAGATTTTAAAATTCCATATCAAATTCTGTAGGATCTATTCATAGATCTGAGGTGTAAGCCTGTTTTATAAAGGCTTAGTGTAGGAGATTTATTCTCTGAGTGGTAGGCTGTTTGTGCCTTAGTTGTAGGAGAAGGTATTCTCTGAGTTGTAGGCCTTGTGGCAAGGCTGAGGTAGGGCTTGTTAGCCTGAGTTATAGGAATGTGGAAACATTCTGAGTTGTAGGAATCCTTCTGGATTCTGAGCTATAGGATCTGAGGATCTGAGTTAAAGGAAGAAGTTAGGCCGAATCTAGCATACTGCTAGATAGGTGAAGGGGGAAAGTTGATGTACCCAGACTTTGGGGAACCACTATAAATTCTGTGTGCAATCTGTGAATTGTGTAGCTGTAGAATCTGTGATTATGTGTGCTGAGTTTGCTGCAGAATTTTCTGTTTTATATTACAGCATTAGAGTGATATTTTGTCTTAATTTTAAAACAATAATTAGAACCTATTCACCCCCCTCTAGGTGTTTAGGTAGTCTTAAAAGTAAAACTATTAAGTGGTATAAGAGGGAGGTTTCTCAAAAAAGGATTTAACAGTCTGAGTTCGATCCCTAAGGCAGAATCAGAAATCAAAAAAATGGGTTCTAGAGAGAATCACAAGGAACAAGCGTCAATGAAATTACCCATATGCAGGAAAGAGATTTTTGGAATCTGGAAAGAAAGGGTGAGGTTATTTATGGAGGCCTCTGACCCAAGGATATATATCACAGTAAAAGAAGGTCCATATATCCCAATAAATGTGTCTGCTCTAGATGCAAATCAAAAAAACTCCTAATGAGTTTTCTGAAATGACTAAGGATGAGATTATACTGGCAACTGTGGATAAAAGAGCTCAGAATATCATAGTGAGTGCCATAGATGATTCTACTTTCAAAAATTTGATTCACTGCAAAACCACCAAGGAAATTTTGGACACTTTGATTGTCTACATGTAGGGTTCTGTAGAAGTTAGACAAGACAGGAAGTCTATGCTCAACCAAGAATATGACATTTTCAGACAAGGGAAGTCTGATAGCATATCTGAATGCTACAAGAAATTCTACAGGATAGTGAATTAACTGATGTCCTATGGAAGGGTCTTCAGTACATATGAGCTGAATGACAAATTCCTAAGATCCTTGACAAAGGATTGGGATTCCAAGATTTGTGCCATTAGAGAAGTGGCCAAACTAGCAGACATTTCTCCTCCAACATTATTTGGAAAGTTGCTATCATATGAAATGCAAGTAATGGCTAGGAAGAGGAAGAAAGAAATACAAAAGGAGAGCATAGAGAAAAGTCAGTGGCCTTCAAGGTTGAAATAGATAGAAAGAGCAGGAGGATGTCTCCATCACCTCCTAAGGAAGATGCTAAAGTTATCTCAGAGAATTCAGACAATCATAACTCAGATAGCAGTGATTCAGATTCAGATTTTGTTGCCTTTATAAGGCAGTTTCATAGGTTCTTGAAGAAGAAGCAGTGGAAGTCAAGGCCCTCCACATCACAGCGAGTTGATGACTACAATCAAAAGAGAAAATCATCATGAAAGGAAAGGAGCAGGTCTAAGCACAGCAAAGCTACAACATCAAAATTTGTTGGCTATTGCTGCAATAGGCCTGGACATGTGGTGGCTGAGTGTCCAGAAAAGAGGAAGGAGTCAGCAGACAGAAAAAAGACACAACAAAAGGGCAAGAAGGAGAAATCCTTTGTTGCTAAGAAAGAGAAGAGTCTTACAGATCAATCCTCCTCAGAGTCAGAATCTGAAGCTGAAGCATAAATTTGAATTTATGCAGCTAGTGAAGAAGATGAGTTTATGCATTTGCTGAACTCCATCTATGAACAAGAAGACCATCAGTGCATGGGATTGATGGCTGAATCAGAAGACAACAAGTGCCAGGATCAGCTTGGACCTAGCAAGGTACAATGTTTGTCTAGTAATTCAGTTTGTAATACTGGCATAGAGTCAGATACATCTGCATCAAGTGATGTGGATTGATCTGAGTCTGAAGGTGACATTAATCAGCTGATAGATGAATATGGGGACTTGTTGCAGGCTCTAAATAAAAGCAAGAACTTGGCCAAAACTCAGGCAAAGGAAATTGCAGATCTTAAGATGACTGCATATGGTTTAGAGAAAGAATTGGATCAACAAATGAATGAGGTTGCCAAGCTGAAAACTATTACTGTTATTCAGATGGGTATAATCACATATAAAAATGATCTAATCAAAAGTCTGGAAGTTAGACTTCAAAAGGAAAAATATTTTGTGGCTAGTTACTCCAAGCCAAAATAAGTTTTACCCTTAATAGATGAGTTTGTGGCTCAAAAGGGTAAGGCTGGAATAGGATTTAAAGGTAACACTAGGGCTGCCCATTTCAAGAGAAAGGGCAAAGCCTCAGTTCAGCCATTAAATTTTAAAGTCCCTGTAGCTTTTAGAAAGGTACAAGTGCCTTCTAACAAGTTTGACCTTGAGAATACTCTTGGGCATAATAAGACTGAAGTTCTTAATGACAAGGGTGCTTATGTCAAAAAGGCAGCCCATGTTCATAAACCCCATGGTTGTGAGAAACCTGTGGGTGTATCTGCAGCAGCACCAACACAGAACATAAATTTTTATTCCAAAAATGTATCTATACCTAGATACAACAAGTATGAATGCTGGTGTTGTGGCAAGACCGGCCATTTTGCCTCAGACTGCTGGCATAACATATGTGTCAGGAAGAACAATAGTCTACGAGTTAGAAGAGCTGCTGGTAGTTTTGATATGAATAGTGCTAACTTGAACCAAGGACCCAAGACTTACTTGGGTCCTAAGGGAAAGTAATTCTGTATTACAGGAAAGTCCAAGTTGTCATGCCCCTATATGGTACTTGGATAGTGGATGTTCCAGGCACATGACTGGAATAAAGGGGCTGCTGAAGGAGTACACACCTATCAAGGATGGGCCTGAAGTATTCTTTGGTGGATCTGAAAGAGGAACCATCAAAGGATTTGATAACATTTCTTCAAACCAAATTACCATAACTCAAGTGGCTTATATAAAAGGTTTGAAACACAATTTGATAAGCATAAGGTAGCTGAGTGATCTAGGATATGACATTTCATTTGTTAAGAATGGATGTCATATTAAATGGTCAAATGATCAAAAGGTCATATCGACTGGGTATAGAAAAAGAAATGTTTATTGTCTTGACTTTTTGTGTGAGGACAAGGTTTCTCCTATTTATCTTGTAGCTGATGAGAAAGCCTCTCATTGTGTCAAATGGCACAAGAGGATTGCCCATCTTAACTACAAGACAATTGGCCAACTCTTTAGCAAAGAGTTAGTGAGGAATGGTCCTCAAGTTAAGTGTATAAAGGAAGGGATATGTTCGGCTTGTCAAATGGGCAAGCAGACAAAATCCTCCTTTCATAGCCTTGAAAATAAGGATTCAGTCAGGTGTCTATACCTACTGCATATGGATTTATTTGGTCCTATGCTATTTCATTGTCTAGGTAGGAAGGTCTACAATTTTGTGGTTGTAGATGACTATTCTAGATATTCCTGGGTGTTCTTTCTGAGACAGAAATCTGAAACACCAAGTGTTTTACATAGTTTTGTCAAACAAATTCAGAATGAACTGAACAGTACAGTGGTCAAAATCAGAAGTGACCATGACACTGAATTTCAATCTGAATGTATGACAAGATTATGTGAAGAATTTGGTATTTTCCAAGAATTCTCCTCACCTAGAACACCACAGAAAAATAGTATTGCTGAAAGAAAGAATAGAATATTGATTGAGGCCTGTAGAACTTTATTGAGTGCCACTTCTCTCCCAGAATATTTCTAGGCTGAGGCAGTTTGTACTGCATGTCATGTGATCAATAGGGCCTCTATTACCAAAAGCCACAAAAAGACACCCTATGAGATCATGAAAGGTAGAAAACAAAATTTATCCAATTTTAGAATCTTTGGTTGCAAGTGTTATATCCTTAATAATGGTAAGTCTTATCTAACTAAGTTTGCTGCCAAATCCCAAGATGGGATATTTGTTGGATACAGCATTAATAGTAAGGCTTATGGGGTCTATAAATTGATTACACAGGTTGTAGAAGAATCTGTACATGTTGTATTTGATGAAACTAGATTAATCAACAATAAGTTGCCTTGAAGTTCATACAGTCCAACAGGTATAAGCAATAGAATGGACAAGCTTTCCATTGCAGAAGGCTCAACTGCAGATGAAGTATTGGAAAATGATGGCTACTGTCCAGGGGGAGTACAAGACTCTCTAGAAGCTGATGATAAACAAGAGGTGCAACATAATGAGGAAACTGGAGGTGTTTTTCCAGAAGGAAGTTTACCTCCAGCTATAAGACATCTAAAGGATCATCCAGCAAATCAGATAATTGGTGATCCAAGACAAGGAGTGCAAACCAGATGCAGAAATTTGAATACAGTCCTGCACTCAAGTTTTCTATCTCAACTGGAGCCAAAGAAATTTGAAGAAGCTATCCAAGACCAGCACTTGATTAATGCTATGCAAGATGAGCTTAATCAGTTTAGAAAATGCAAGGTCAGGGAGTTAGTTCCTAAAACAAAATACCACAACATCATAGGTACAAAGTGGATATTTAGGAACAAGTTGGATGAGAATTGAGTTATTGTAAAGAACAAAGCAAGATTTATTGCAAAAAGGATACATGCAGGAAGAGGGAATAGACTTTGATCAAACATTTGCTCTAGTAGCAAGACTGGAAGCAATCAGGATGTTCCTTGCCTATGCAGCATATCAAGGCTTCAAGGTATACCAAATGGATGTGAAGGGTCTGTTTGGGACACCTCTAGCGGATTGAAAAGCTGCTGTCCGAGAATAGCTGTTTTGAAATAGATCTCTTGGGAGCAGTTTTGAAAAGCTGCAGACTATTTGGGTGTTCTGTGCAGAAGTGCGCTTTGAAGAGTGATTTTCTATTTTTAGCTGTTTGGATGAACAACTTTTGGAAGCGGTTTTAAAAAAAATAAATGATAACAGTTGTCTTTTACATAGTCCTACAAAGTACGAAAAATAAGTTCTTCCAACATCCGGCGACTGCTATTTCCAATCCTTCCGATCACCTGCGCGCGCAGTATATTTCTTCGGTAATCCCATCTCGTACTGTAGACAAATGTTCTGCTCCAGCAGCATCACACATATCGCTTTCAATATCATCATATGTCGCATTGTCTTCATCCTCCGAGGGAACAAAATAAGCCTCATCATTGTGAAAACTCATGAAGCTAATACTCTGAATAACGTAAAACAGTAACAAATAAACATAAACATCATTGTGTTTTACAAGCAAAACAGACAGTTCATAAAAAAGATTCGTAATTTCGTATCAAGGATCCCTCTTTTCGTACGCCTTCATAATCCACCAAACACTCATATCTTCTGGGATTCTCATGAAGATCTCCCTAGTGGTCTTGTCCCTGATGTGCTCGAGTGCAATCGGAAGGCTAGGGCTGGAGAAGAGCTCCGCCGAGGTAGGTATGGTCGCCGGTCGCCGTTCGGGTCTGATTCGGTCGATGGTTGATGTCGCCGGTCGCCGTTCGGGAGTAGACTATCGATCCGGGATGTCGCGCTGCGGGGTGTCGCACTGCGAGAAGGAGACACCGATGCCGTTTTGGATCGCGATGTGGCACTGTGGGAAGATCGCCGGTCGCCGTTCGGGAAGATCTCTGGTCACGCATCGCCATTCGGGATTCGGGAGAATCGCGAACTTCCGTCACCCTGCGTGCAAAGAAAGATCGGGGAGGAAAATCAGGGTTTGCGGTTTTTGGAGCAAGCGCTGAACGCAGGGTGGGGGGAGCTCTAGGAGAAGTGCTCTGGGAGAAGTTTTTAAAGAGTGCTTCTTATTAAAATCTGTCCCAAACAGTGTAAAAAATAGCTCTGGCGGCTGGAAAAGAGCTTCTCCAACCGCCAGAGCTATCCCAAACCGACCCGAAATCAGCATTCCTGAATGGTGATCTAAAAGAAGAAGTCTATTTAGAGTAGCCATCAGGTTTTGTAGATTCTGTTAAACCTGGTTATGTCTATAGACTTAGGAAAGCATTGTATGGGTTAAAGCAAGCCCCAAGGTCTTTGTATGAAACCCTGTCAACTTTCCTTATTGAGAACAAATTCTCAAGACGAAAAATAGACAAAACTCTATTCTAAGGGAATCTAAAGGTAAGATAATCTTAGTTCAGATCTATGTAGATGACATAATTTTTGGGTCTACTGAGAATAACCTCTATAAAAAGTTTGCCAAACTTATGCAAGGGAAGTTTGAAATGAGCAGTTTGGGGGAACTTAAGTTCTTCTTCGGACTCCAAGTAAAACAGACTAAAGATGGCTTGTCCATATCCCAGTCTAAGTTCACCAAGGAGTGAATTAATAAGTATGGTATGGAATCATCCTCCACCATGAGAACTCCTATGGGAACAAGAATGCCTATATTCAAAGATGATGCAGGTAAACCTATAGATGAGTCTTTGTATAGAGAAATAATTGGCTCTCTATTATATCTCACTACTAGTAGACCAGACATTATGTATGCTACATGTGTCTGTGCTAGGTACCAAGCATGCCCTAAAGAATCACATTATACGGCAGTCAAGAGGATTTTGAGATATCTAAAGGGCACACATAATCTAGGCCTTTGGTACCCTTGGAATGGAGATTTTCAACTAACATGTTATTCAGATGCAAATTTTGCAGGCTGTAGAGAAGATAGAAAAAGTACTACAGGTACACTCCAATTCTTGGGAGGAAGGTTGATATCTTGGAGCAGTAAGAAGCAGACTAGTGTGGCAATGTCCACAGCTGATTCTGAATATGTGGCAGCAGGAAGTTGCTGTGCACAGCTGTTGTGGATTCAGCATCAACAAAGGGACTATGGTTTTAAAGTAAGTAGAACACCTTTATTGTGTGATTCTAAAAGTGTCATTTCTATTGCAAACAATCCTATTTCACATAGTAGGACAAGGCATATAGAGATAAGATACCATTTTCTAAGAGAATATGTAGAAAAAGAAGACATCTCATTAGAATTTTTTAAAACTGATTTTCAAATTGCAGATGTATTTACTAAGCCTCTGGTTGAAACTAAATTCAATAAATTTAAAATTGAATTAGGAATGCTGACCATAGGTTAGTTTACCAAAAATTGGCTAAGTAAAATGGTGTCGACACATTCAGTGATAAAGTGTCAACACAGAGAAGTCATGTCGACAATACAGGTAAATTGTGTCGACACAGAGAAAATGTGTCGACACATAATGGACAAAGAGTCGACACATCCAGAAATGTAGTGTCGACACAACCAGAGTAATGGTTTCATCACTTACAGATTTTGTGTCGACACTTGTACTAAGAGTCAACACAGAATTTCTGATGAACTACTAAGTATCTCTTGTGTCGACATATCATCAATTTGTGTCGACACATAGTAGTCAGCGTCGTGGTCGAGACAATATAAGTTTGTGTCGACACTTTTCAATAGTGTCGACACTTTTAGATAGTTTTTGCACGCCTTTTGACCTTCTTTGATTAGAAGGGTATAAATAGGTCAAGAACTTATTCTGTCGACACGCTCACCAGGGTTTCGAGACAAAAACCTTGTGTCGACATTCTCTCTTCTCTCCAACCAAGCTTTCTCTTAATTCCAATGGCGCCCAAGGTTGAAGACAACATCAATGAAGGGTATGAGTTGGTTAGGCATGCATTCGACGATGCCGAATCGGAGATCAAACATGTCATTTCTCTTCTTGCAGACAACGGATTAGAATATCTTGTCTCTAAACCTACAAAGATATGGAAGAAAGAAGTATTCGAGTTCTACACTTCAGCATCAATGGACTCAAATGGATTGAAGATCAAATCCATTGTACATGGAGAAAAGGTCAAGATGTCTCAGAAAATGTTGAGCAAGATTCTCCATCTTCCTAGAATACATGATGAGGAAGAGGTCCCAGTTTCCATGACCAGGGAGGCACTTCAATGGTGTGGATTGGATCCAACCTTAAAGATAGGATCAGCCATCAACAAAAAAGGCATGAATTATCAAGGGAAATTCCTATCTGAAATAGTAAGAAAAGTGATCTTATGTAAACTAGGTGGCCATGATAGGATATCAGCCTATATGTTCAGCCTGATGACAAGGGTAATCTTTAAGATTTAAACCAATTGGTGTGCAGTACTGTTTCATAAGATAAAAGAAGGAATCAAGAAGCCAAACTTTGCTAGGGTCATGAGTCTGTACATGGCTGGAATAATTCCATAGGTGATGCAACAGATTCCTGGATCAAAGATAAACCACATGAGGAGAATGGACATAAGTTTATTCTCAAGATAGGATAGTGTTCTTTCAAAAGAGATGGCTGATATGGACAGGTAAGAGCTAACAGAAAAATCACCAGCACATGACCTTTCTGAGCATGGTCATGAAGATGCACAAGTCCAGGAAAAGACTATATCTGCACAGGTACAGGGGGAGCCAATTACTACACATTTGCAGGGGGAGCCAGATTCTGAACAGGTGCAAGAGGGAGAAATAATCAATTTATCAGAGGATATTGTTTCTCAAACTTATCTTAATATTTCTGGAGTTGCTGCTGTTGCTGAGAAAGTACTATCTCCTGCTCACACTCAACAAGAATTCACTCTTGAAGAGTTGTTTCCTAATCATGAAGGAGCAGCAGATAAAATTGAGGAGGAGCAAGTCAGGGAGCAAGTCAGGATTCGGGGGCAGCAGGTTAATATTGAGGAGGAACAACATGGAGCTGAGAAAGAAATTTCTTCCACTCCTCAAGAGAGAGTTAATATTGAAAGTTCTTTAGAGTCTGAGCATTAAGAAGTCAGGGAAGCCAAGAAAAGAAAACTAATGGTCTTTAAGAGAAGAAGTCAATGCTATAAGAAGGCTCTCCAAACAACTACTTCACATTCTACTCTTGAGATTGATTACATCAAGTACTTGGTTGACTTACAAGTAAAATTTGATGAGCAGAGATTGCTTCTAGAAAAATATGTGGATGAAAGCCAAAAGGCTCTTCAATTTGATCTAGCCCAAGAGATAAAGTCTATCAGATTTGAGGTCAATAAGAATAAAAAAGAGATGACAGATTGCTTCCCCAAGGGAGGCAATGTTATGGTATTTCTTGCAAAGCAACAAGCAGAAATAAACAAGCAAGTGGATGAGATTGCTCTCAAATAAGGCTATGTATTTGAAAATCAAATAAGAATGAATTACAATCTGACACAATCTCACAATGTCATAGTCACTGAGTTAATAACTGTTGTTACAGGAATGACTGCTGCACGGGCTAAAGAAATGGAAGACTATGATAAGAAGCTACAGGCTGCCCTAGATTCAGTTAAATCTGCAATCACTTCATCTAAGAAGTTAATCAGTGACAAGCTTCAAAAGTTAAAGCCATTCTTTAAAGATGGAATCAATTACCTGGATGGGCAAATAGGATTTCAAAAAGAGGACTTAAGAGATCATATGACTAGAGAAGTCATAAATGGGGAGAGGGTGTTAGTTTATGCTGGCTCTGATCATGCCAAATGGGTAACCAACAGCATAAGAGCAACTCTAGGATATCCACCCTTATGTGATGATGATAATATGGCTAAGTCAGGTGTGCAAATAGCTCTACTTGAAGGTGATCTACCTGAGGTTGCCCAAGTCATTTACCCACCTGCAGATATTGAAATGGTACACCAACAAGTTGAGTCTATGTACAGTCATCCTATTCCAGTTACTAATGTTATTATTGAAAAGGTAGATATGCCAGAAGCTGGTCTGAAAGCTCAGCAAGATGCTCTATTATCAAAGAAAAGATTCAGAGAGCAAGCAGAACTAAAGCCAGACTTTGAGCCGTAGAGCCCCACTTCAAGGAATATCATATTAACTCCTTGTAAAGCTGTAAAAGATCAAGTACATGAAAGGGGTAAATGGTACAATGAGCAAGAATGGCAAAAGTATGAAGCCAGGCAGGAGGCCATAGTTCAATACAGGAGAAAGGCTAAGATGAGGCAGCTACCTCATTATTCTCAGGAACCTAGCAAGTATTTCCCCAAGCCCTTTCATTATTTTAAAAGGCAAAGGATCAAGGCTAAAGCACAAAAGAAAGCTGAGTTGAAAGGCAAGAAGCCTAATGATGATACAGAACCTATTGTGCAGGCTCAGATTAAATCTGGCAAAGGGATTGTAATCAAGGAGCCATTCCAGCCTTAGTCTAAATTTTACTAGTTTTTGTCCAAGAACTATGTAATTGTTAGTTTGTTAAAGAAATCAATGTAAACAACTTGTAACAAACACTTTTGAGTTAATATACAAAACATTGTTCTGTGATCATTCTCTTTTACATCTTTATTCTGTGATATAACTATGATATGTGTTTTGTTTATAAAGTACCCTGTAATATAATGCTTATATACATTATCATGTTTATTTTCTAAGTGGTGTATATCATTGGCTAAAGGGTTATGACTTCTCCAAATAGGGGGAGATTATTGGGTACATTGGAAAATGTGTACCTGATTTGGACAAACCAAACCTAGCTCAATGATATACATCAAGGTGTATTTGATGTTATTTTTAGTTTATATGTGCAGGTTAAGAATGTGCTAAAATGCAAAGAAAAATTTCTAAGTCCATGTGTCGACACCTGAGGAAGCTGTGTCGACACTTCAGTAAGATTGTGTCGACACTTGGAAATGGATTTGTCGACACTTCAGTGAGTTTGTGTCGACACCGGGAGGCAGTGTCGACACACAGAAGCTTAGTTGACATTAACTGCGTCGACACCGGAAGGCAGTGTCGACAAACAGAATTACTAGTCGACAAACAACTGTGTCGACACCGGGAGTCTGTGTCGACACATAGAGGCAGAGTCGACAATAACTGTGTCGACACACAGGACTTGTGTCAACACACAGCTGAGTCTAGACCAAGTTGATTGTTGATGAATGGTGAAGTGTTTGTGTCGACATAAATAATTAGTGTCGACACATGATAACTCACGAATTATAGTTATTTTCATATAATTTTTATTTAATTAATAATAAGATAATAGTTATATTTTAGTAATTATGATTATAATTGCTTTATTTTCATATTTTAGGTCAATCTGGTCTGTGAATAGCAATTTGGAGCTTGCAGGACTGATCAGAAGTTGAAGCGGTGAAAATGAACATTTTTGATAACGGGTAGCTCAACTTCAAATGGTCATAACTTTCAAACCAGGAAGAGTTACGGGACGTGCAACCAGTCAACGGAAAGAGGACGACGTCCTCTACAATTCTAGAAAATTTCACAAGTACACGCCCGTGACACGGGCGTGACATTTGAGTCACGGGCGTGTCTAGGTCAAAAAAAAAATGATTTTTCCAGAAAGCTTCCCTGAACAATTTTGGGACTTTTTTCTAAGGACACGCCCCCTGTCACGGGCGTGCCCTAGGGCGTGACCTACCCAAAACTGTGAAATTAATCCCAGATTGCGCCGTTTCCAACCGTTTGGCTGGCCCAGTCAGACACGCCCTAGGACACGGGCGTGACCTAGGGCGTGACCACTTCAGAAACGCCAGAATTACTTCCTGCCGTTTCCATTCCCGCCGTTTCCTGTAATAGACTAGACACGCCCTAGGTCACGGGCGTGACCTAGGGGCGTGACCCGTAAAACGGCGATTTTTGGCGGTTTTTCTCCAACGTTCCCGGGCTTTCAAGACTGCAGTTTCCGAGCCTGACACGCCCTAGGTCACGGGCGTGACCAATGTGCGTGACTCCCAAGCAGAAAAATCTATAAATAGCAGATGAGTCCAGAAGCTCAAGAGGATTAGGAGCATGTTTTAGAAGTATTTTGTAGCTTAGTTTATTGTTTTTCAGCATTATCTTTTATGTAATTTCAAATTCATAGTTTAGATTTCAATTCAAGAATTTCCTTTTTGCAAACATGTTCTTCTTTCCCTTTTTTTTATGTATTTCTTTTATCATGTCAAGTAGCTAATTTACATTAGCACTTGATCATGATGAACTTTGAAAGTGAATAAACTCATTTTGTCAAACTCTTTATTTATCACTATTGATTTATCTTTGAATTATTTTGTATCGAATTCATATTTTGCGAATATGTTTTCAATCCTAGATCCGTATCTTAAATGACCGAGAGGTTGCGGATACGAGTAGATCGCTAAAAGATAGAAGGAGCCGCATGCACTCCTCGTGAGAGGATGACATGGATCTTCCGGATTGGAGTCAAATCCAATCGCGGGGTTCACCGCGTAAAACAAGCTTAGGGGTTTCGACTGGCCGAGAGGTCTTAATCGATCAACCTAAGGTTAGTCAAAAGCATGAGCTCGAGAGAGACGCTTTCGTACTTAAGGAACCTCCACGGTCGAAGTAGGTAAATTAGAGTTTACATTTTATTGAAGTTTATTTGAATTGAAAAGGGAGTCTAGATCAAGTGCTAGTTTTTTAGTTTATCTTTCTCCTATAGTTAATTTAACCTTATTCTTATACTTCGATAAAATAATATTAATTTGCGTGAGTAGAAGTACTCAACAGGCCCCGAGTCTAATATGACATTTCCTATACTATATTTTGATAGGTACACTTGCCTATTTGAGATTTTAGTTTGGATAATATTTTAAAACTATAGAAAATCTTCATCAAGTTTTTGGCGCCGTTGCCGGGGAATTTTTGTTGATATTTTGAAAGCGCAAATTTTATTACTTTTATCATTCTCTTTCTCCACCTCCTTTTCTACTCTTCCTTTTCTTTTTCAAATTCATTTCAATTAGCTAACGGTTGTTTTTATTTTCTTTTATAAAAACAATGTTATCACAATTGGCCGCTAAAATTGCCGAGCTTACACACAAAGTAAATCTTTTGAAAGCCGCAAGACAACGCCCAAATTGTTTGTTATTATTGTGGTGGTTCTCATCAAAGTGAATATTGTTATCATTATAATTTTTATAAAAATCTTTCTTATGAAAATAATTTCTATAATAATTATGAAAATAACTATTTTCACTTTTATGATAATTCTTTTTCTAATTTTCATGAAAATAATTTTTCCTATTCTTCTAATTTTCATGAAAATACTTTTTCAAATTTAAATACGAATAATTATTTTGATTTAAATAATTCTTCTTCCACCACGGCTACTGGTTTTTCTTGTTCGCAAGATCAACCGGAAAATATTTCGAGTTATGAGAACAATTATTTAGATCCTAATTCTTGTTCTTCTTTTATCACACCACCCACTTCTTCTAATCTTTGGGACTTTACACAATTTCAAGTTGATCCTCTCAAAACTTTAGAAGAAATTATTGCTTGTCGTATGAATTTTTCTCCTTCTTTAAAACTTTTACCTTTGGCGGAACATGACTCTTCATGTACCCCCGTAGTTGTTTATACCAAAGAAGAGGAAAAACTCTTATTTCAAGAGTTTGTTAGGTGTATGGACGCTATGGACGAAGTAGAAGAAGAACATGTGTCTCCTCCATGCACAATTTATGACTTTTTAGGAGCAAAATTTTTTGATCCTGATGCGTCCAATGATTTTATTTCCAGTAAAATTTTGGATAAAAAATTAATTTTAGAAAATAAACAACCGAAGCCTAATCTTATACCTTTGCAAGAGCCTCCTCCTTGCGAAGATTTTTCTGAAATGCTTACTTTTGATTTTCCGTATACTAACGATTTTCCTGTAGAAGAGGAGACGTTGCAATTAAACGTCATCCACGATCCATTTTTCGCTCCTCTACAAAAATTCAAATCACCTCAGGTATGGATAGGTGATTTGAATTTACATTTTCAAGTCAACTGCTTCAACAAGGAAAATAAAGAAGACAGCGGAGGAGTAGTCGGGCGAGCGACTTTTGCTTCTTCGCCAAAGCGGGAATTAAGGGAGTTGCCCTTACACTTCAATTTTTATTTCCCTTTTTCCTAACCCAAACCGTCTAGCTTAAAGACGGGAAAAAGAAAAGCGCTCTTGGGAGACACCCCTTGATTATCTTTAAATTATTGCAATTTTTTTTATTGCATTTTTTCCCCTCCTACTTGGCTTGAAAACATTGAGGACAATGTTTATTTTTAAGTATGGTGGTGGAATCCATTTTAGGCTTTTATTTCAAAAAAACAATTGAAGAAAATCTTTAAAAATACAAAAAAAATTGTTTTCTTTTTATTATCAAAAATACAAAAAAAAATAGAAAATCGAAAATTAATTTCTTGGAAAGGGCCGTGTTGGGCTTTCATCCCACAAAACTGCCAAGTACCTTGCAAACCCGTCACTGGGTAGCCCTTGGGAAGTCCAAGAAATAACAAAAAAAAAATTAGGATTTTAATTTATCTTTTCTTTGTTTTAGTATTGTTATCTTCAAAAAAAAAATCAAAAAATATAAATAAACCCCTTCTTAATTTTATGTGATTTTCATCAATTTAATTGAGTTTATTTATAGAATTTTTATAATTTTTAAATTGCTACTCTTTTATTTTATCATAGTTAGTTAAATTAATTTTTAGCGATTTAATTTTGAAAAGTAAACTTATGAATTAATTTTGTTTAGAGAACCTTATTTACTTCGTTTTCTCTTAATTCTAATTAGTTTCAATTTTATAGTGTTTAGTTTAACAATCTTTTGATTTTAATTATAATCATTTATGCTTAAAGATTCTTAGGAAATTCTAAATTTACTATAGTTGCTCTCTAATTATTTTAATTTAATCTAAATTTTGTGTAACCTTCCCTTTGTTTTAAATTTTTTTGTTAGATCATATGTCATAGGGATGAGAGATTAAATTCATCATCCCTTGGTACACATATGCAATTTTTTTTATTTTGGTTAGATCATATGTCATGGGACTTATAAATTCCTTGGTACACATATGCAATCCCCAAATAAAAATAGGAGTAAAAGAATAAAATTCATTACTCCCATTTAATTTTTGTTTTGATTTAAAGAGAAAAAATATTTGTTCATATGTCATGGAAAATGAGAGGATAAAATCCATCATTTTCTTGGTAAACATATGTAAATATCAAAAGAAAAAAAATTTGTGGGGTGAGAGGATAAAATTCATCGCCCCCAATCCAAAAACTCTTCATTTTCCTTTTCCCCAAACCCTAAAAAAATGGTTTTAGAAGTAAATTAAAATACTAGGAGAGCATAAGTAGTAGTTAAAAATTTCTTACAAGTTTCTTTTTAGTAATAATGTGAATAATTCTAAAATAATTTTGTTTACTAAATTACTTAATTTTGAATTCTAATTAATTTATATGAGAAATTTTTGCTAAATACCTTTCTCTGTACATTTTAATTTCATAGTTTAGGATTTAATATTTAAATCGCTAAATTTTATTTTTAAATTTCTTTTGATTTAATGAATTATTAATTTAAATTAAAAAAATATAAATTTCTTATAAGTACTTCTCATAGTTTTGCTCTGGAATAGCAAAAGATTAAGTATGGGGGTATTTGATAACTCACTAATTATAGTTATTTTCATATAGTTTTTATTTAATTAATAATAAGATTATAGTTATATTTTAGTAATTATGATTATAATTGCTTTATTTTCATATTTTAGGTCAATCTGGGCTGTGAATAGCAATTTGGAGCTTGCATGACTGATCAGAAGTTGAAGCGGTGAAAATGAACATTTTTGATAACGGATAGCTCAACTTCAAAAGGTCATAACTTTCAAACCAGGAAGAGTTACGGGACGTGCAACCAGTCAACGGAAAGAGGACGACGTCCTCTATAATTCTGGAAAATTTCACAAGTACACGCCCGTGACACGGGCGTGACATTTGAGTCACGGGCGTTTCTAGGTCAAAAAAAACTGATTTTTCCAGAAAGCTTCCCTGAACAATTTTGGGACTTTTTTCTAAGGACACGCCCCCTGTCACGGGCGTGACCTAGGGCGTGACCTACCCAAAACTGCGAAATTAATCCCAGATTGCGCCGTTTCCAACCGTTTTGCTGGCCCAGTCAGACACGCCCTAGGACACGGGCGTGACCTAGGGCGTGACCACTTCAGAAACGCCAGAATTACTTCCCGCCGTTTCCATTCCCGCCGTTTCCTGTAACAGACTAGACACGCCCTAGGTCACGGGCGTGACCTAGGGGCGTGACCAGCAAAACGGCAATTTTTGGCGGTTTTTCTCCAACGTTCCCGGGCTTTCAAGACTGCAGTTTCCGAGCCTGACACGCCCTAGGTCACGGGCGTGACCAATGGGCATGACTCCCAAGCAGAAAAATCTATAAATAGCAGATGAGTCCAGAAGCTCAAGAGGATTAGGAGCATGTTTTAGAAGTATTTTGTAGCTTAGTTTATTGTTTTTCAGCATTATCTTTTATGTAATTTCAAATTCATAGTTTAGATTTCAATTCAAGAATTTCCTTTTTGCAAACAAGTTCTTCTTTCCCTTTTTTTATGTATTTCTTTTATCATGTCAAGTAGCTAATTTACATTAGCACTTGATCATGATGAACTTTGAAAGTGAATAAACTCATTTTGTCAAACTCTTTATATATCACTATTGATTTATCTTTGAATTATTTTGTATCAAATTCATATTTCGCGAATATGTTTTCAATCCTAGATCCGTATCTTAAATGACCGAGAGGTTGCGGATACGAGTAGATCGCTCAAAGATAGAAGGAGCCGCATGCACTCCTCGAGAGAGGATGACATGGATCTTCCGGATTGGAGTAAAATCCAATGGCGGGGTTCACCGCGTAAAGCAAGCTTAGGGGTTTCGACTGGCCGAGAGGTCTTAATCGATCAACCTAAGGTTAGTCAAAAGCATGAGCTCGAGAGAGACGCTTTCGTACTTAAGGAACCTCCACGGTCGAAGTAGGTAAATTAGAGTTTACATTTTATTGAAGTTTATTTGAATTGAAAAGGGAGTCTAGAACAAGTGCTAGTTTTTTAGTTTATCTTTCTCCTATAGTTAATTTAACCTTATTCTTGTACTTCGATAAAATAATATTAATTTGCGTGAGTAGAAGTACTCAACAGGCCCCGAGTCTAATACGACATTTCCTATACTATATTTTGATAGGTACACTTGCCTATTTGAGATTTTCGTTTGGATAATATTTTAAAACTATAGAAAATCTTCATCAACACATTCTCAAGATGCAGTGTCAACAAGCTGTGTCAACATCAAGGCAGCTATGTCGACACCACCAAAGTCTGTGTCGACACTTAAGTCACTTGTGTCGACACATATTGACAGATAGTCTCGACACTTTATGATAGTTAGTCTCGACGATTTGCTAACATAGACAAAGGCTCAAGAAATGTTTGAAGACTTGACAGCTGTGAGTTATAACAGGTTTACTGAAGCTGTCAGACTTGTCAGAAGTTTTTTATAAACTTGATCAGCCGGTTACCATGGATGAAGTCTATAAATAGATGGATTCAGAAGAAGAAAAAAGATTTTAAGAATTGACACAACTAGCAGAACTATTGTGAGATTGATCTCTGATCAAGAAAGTGCAAGGCATAAAAGAAGATCTTCGTGAGAAGATCTAAGAAGACATTCTGAAGTGATCATCCACTCAGATTCAGTCTAAGTTGAATTCAATCAAGAATTTAGAAGTATCATCAAGAGGTTTGGAGAGAGAGAGATCCAGCTATTTGAAGTCAAGAAGATTCAGATCTATTTCTGGAATCTAAGGAGGAAGCTGCAAGTCAGTTATATTCAAAGGAAATCAACCCAACTAAGTTCAGATTCAAGAAGTTTTGAAGAAAGCTAAGATCAAGTTGATTTCAGCCATCAGCCGCTTCAAGAAGCTGATCAAGAAAGTTTTTATCCTTTCTCTCTCAACAGGGGTAAGAGATTATAAAATTCCTTATCAAATTCTGTAGGATCTATTCATAGATCTGAGGTGTAAGCCTGTTTTATAAAGGCTGAGTGTAGGAGATTTATTCTCTGAGTGGTAGGGCTGTTTGTGCCTTAGCTATAGGAGAAGGTATTCTCTGATTTGTAGGCCTTGTGACAAGACTGAGGTAGGGCTTGTTAGCATGAGTTGTAGGAATGTGGAAACATTCTGAGTTGTAGGAATCCTTCTGGATTCTGAGCTGTAGGATCTGAGGATCTGATTTAAAGGAAGAAGTTAGGCTGAATCTTGCATACTTCTAGATAGGTGAAGGAGGAAAGTGGATGTACCCATACCTTGGGGAACCACTATAAATTCTGTGTGCAATCTATGAATTGTGTAGCTGTAGAATCTGTGATTGTGTGTGCCGAGTTTGCTGCAGAATTTTCTGTTTTATATTACAGCATTGGAGTGATATTCTGTCTTAATTTTAAAACAAGAATTAGAACATATTCACCCCCCCTCTAGGTGTTTAGGTTGTTTTGAAAGTAAAACTATCAGACTTTCATAGTTTTTGGTATTGAATGAAATATTGAAAAGAAAACTCCTAACCTAAATCTTGAGAATCTTTTCCACTTCTCCTTGGCCGCCCCCTTCCCTCCTCCCTCTCCTTGGCCGCCAGCCACCCATCCTCTCCCCTCTTCTTGCTCGGCCTCCCTCCTCTTCCCTCCTCCTCTTTACAAATCCAAGCCCTCTCCTCCCCATAGCAAGTTTCGGCCAAAACCACTCCTCCCCAAGCCGCCGGCCTCCTCCACCAACACCAAACCTGAGCACCTCCTCAACTCCTCCTCCCTATAGGCTCGGCGACCACCTCCTCCTAACCGACCCTCCATCTCCTCCAAACCACCAAACCGACCCCAGACACCCCTCCACAAGCTCGGCCACCAACTCACACCATAGCCGCCATCACCTCTCACCCTCTTTGAACCCCACAGCCAACCACCTCTTTCCACCCCAAAACCCGACCCACATCAACACCCCAAGCAGCCCCCTTTCAAGATAGAAATCGGCCAAGGCAAGATCTAATATTGTGGAATTCCTCTCCGATGTGTATCAAAGGAAGAGGTCTAGTTTCTCTCCGGTCGGCGAAACTCTGCCGGAGCCGTGGAAGAGCGATCCTTGAAAGTGAACCGGAATCATCCATTCCGATTGGGTAACGATATCCTCTACTTCTTGTGTGGTATAATTTCTAGATTTTCATTTGGTGGATTACTATTGTGTTATCTTGGAATTGTTTTGCATTCATGGTTTATCTTTCTGATAGCATAAATTGTTCTTTCTAATTGTTTAATTTTCCGAGAGGTTTGGCGAGCCTCGCTTTCGTTTTGTTGGGAGAGATCTACCTTTTCCGAACCGAATCTTTCGATAGATCTCTTTTGGTACAACAATCGCTCGGTCGGGCCCAATATTGGTCCTTTTACTTGAGAGAATGACGACCTATAGTCGTTTGTTCGATCTTAAAACGTCCTGGATACCGTACGTTAGCAATAATTGATAACGTTGGTCGTGAGCGTGCTGCGTTTATTTATTGTGTGAGCGTAGTAGTGGAAATAGAGAGGCGTACGTGTTATCCCCTTTGCCGTTATAGCGTCGAACACCGTGGCCTACATCAATTTGGTATCAGAGGGAGGTTCACGTAAATTTCCCAATTGACACCCCTCCCCCAATTGTAAGGACATTGTCACGCAATTCGTAGGCACGCCTCAGAGTCAAAATATTACCAAAAAAAATTGTTTGTGGTCTGCCAATAGCCGGCTAAATTTTATTTTCAGCAATAAAAAAAATCAGAAAAAAATTAATTAATAATCACCATATTTTTGCCTGCAAAAATATCAAAAAAATTATATATTATTTTGAAATATTAGCGGGAACAAATCTATCTTTGAAAATTAAAAAGACCAGTCTATTTTTCTTCTTTGCATGTGCACCGGTTCTGGTTGAGTGTTCTCTTCGGTTCCCTCTTAAATGGCCCTTGACGTCAATGCCTCCCGAGGAAAAACTATAGGTTCTAATAGGAATGTAGGGAAATTTTTCCATTCCCCAATAACAGATGAGATTATTGCTTTAGTTTCTCAACTAAAGGCCAGTCAAGTAGCACTACCACCGCACACCTCTAGGCGTGTTAGGATTCCTGCTCTAACATATGATGGGCTACGTTGACCGCGAGTGTTTCTATGTTGGGTGAACGACATGGAGCGTTATTTTGAGCATTATCATATTGTGGATCCCCACAGGATTCCCATTGCGAGATTTCAACTTTTTGGTCGAGCCTATACATTTTGTAATAATGAGGAGACACGTTTAGGGATGCCCTCCGTCGACTCACTTGTCGGTTGGCAGATTATGAAGAATTATTTAATGGATGAGTATTACCCTCCATACTGCCGCTCTCAGTCTTCCGACTTTCTTAGTGAATCGCCGCCTAAGGTTTTACTTACATCGAATCAGTCCGTCCCCCCGTACTCCTATACTAGGATGTCTCATGTTGTTATTCCTCCCTGCCAGAGCACTAGACCCGTTTCTGATTATAGGAGTGACCATAAGTCTCATGCTAGATCCTTGCTATGTGCACCTACCGATAAGTCTAACGCTAGATCCTAGCTTTGCCAAGATCAGACTATTTCGAGCACATGTGCACCTACCGATGAAGGAAAAGAGAAGCTTAGGACCCTGGTCCCTAGTTCGATATACATGATTGCTAGGAATGCCATGAGCCCGCGGGGTGAGAGTGTTCCTATCAACATGATTGAGCCTGATACTGTGATTAGGATTGTGCCCATCACTGAAGGCGAGGCTATTATCACTGACGATTGTAGCGACGTTGAGGAGATTAGTTACCCTAGTGACCTGGATAAGAATTTCTCCTTTGGGTAATCATCTCCACTGCCCTTCGATGATATTTCGGGGCCATCCCCCTTGACCATTGTGGAGTCTTTTGATGAATCTAAGTCGATTGATATTCTGGCTGAGTCGGAAGAATTACCTTATACTGAGAACTTACCTATTTGTTATGTAGAGGATGGTATGTTAGGACTCGAGCGGGTTATTTTTAGTCCAAAACATATTGTAGTGCTCACATCTGAGGATTCATCTCCACTTCCCCTCGTCAATGTTTTTGAAACCATTACTTAGTCTGATTTGGGTGAAGTATCTAGTGAGTTGATAGAGACACCATGTGGCGAATGTTTCTCTGATAGAGAGATAGGTGATGACGAGCCAGTTGAGTTGTCTGTGAGGGAAAATCTTTTGTTTGATTTTTCGGTTGATTTTGATGGCTTGCACCCGGAGGATTTTACTTGGACGATAAATCCGTATTTTTGCATTGGGTATGACTTAGCCCCTCCTCCGGAATCTATAGATGCTCCCATTCGTGAGATTTGTACTGCTACTGATGTCGTGATTTATGAGTTAGAAGGATGTCCTAGCGAGAGAGTTTGATGGCGCACCCCCTCCACCTCTACTTGGAGACGATGCTGACGATGATGAGGTTGACCCGGTTGCTGAGGCGATTCAACTAAAGGACGTGAGGCGTCACGATGATGCTAGCGGAAGGCTACGTTACAACCTCCGCCCGCGGCGCGTAACATTCGCCGCACCGCATTAAAACATTTCCCTTTTCATGCTTTATTATTTCTATTTTAGGAATATAAAATTATCCAAGTTTGAAGTGATAATTTTATATTCAATATTGCACTTTTTATTTTTGCATTTGGACAATATTTTTATTTGGTGTGCATTTAACCATTTGGATGGATGAGATTACATCTCCATCATGAATGGTTAAGGCTTGTTTGTAACTCCTATTTAAGGAGGCCTTGTTATGAGATTATTAGAGAAGAATTGAACCCTAAAATCCCCTTATGGAATTTCGGCCAAGAGGAAACCTCCTAGCCGCCGCCCCTTTCCCCCCCCCCTTTTGCTTGTGGTGTGAAGCCGCCGGCCTCCCTTGCTCCCTCCATCCGTTCGGTGCGACTCCGTGGAAGAAGGTTGCAAGCCCTTCGGTGTGACGCCGGTGGATCCGTGGAGAGAGTGATTCTCCCACAGTTATCTTGTGTGAACGTTCTCCGGTTGGGTATAATATCTCATCCCTCCTTGTGTGATTTCTTCTAATTAGTTGTGGTGGATCGCAAATCGTTTTATCCACTTTGTTAAATCAATCGCTGCACTTTTCATTTCGAAATCGCCGTTGCTAGGCTTTTTATTTCCGGATCGGGTGGATCCTATTTGTCGGAGCGGATCTTGGCCTATAGCCTTGGTTTTGCTCCCAAAAAGGTTGGCAATCTTTATGTTAATTTGGGGAACGATCCGACTCAAATTTCGATCGCTATTTTCGAGTCGACCAATCCTCCTTGTTATTTTTATGCACTGCGTTTGTGACGAGGAAATATTGTGGGCGATAGGTGCTGTGTAGGTGCGATAGTTCTAAGACGATATTGGGCGAGGAGTGAATTATTTCCGTAGAGGTCTCCGATTCCGGACATCCCTACATCAATTTGGTATCAGAGGCGGTCGTTTCAACTCCCACGTTGCAAACATCCTCTCTGCGTTCGTCGTTGGTTGATCTGAATTTTCTAAGATGTGAAATTTCGGATTGGTCTGCGTTTAGTAAATCCGTCAAAATTTTAAACCTGTCAAAAAAATCTGAAAAAAAAAATGTAGCTTCCTGCACTTATTTCCAGCAACTTTAAAACAGAAAATTTTTTGATTCGGCCGCGTTAAGTCTGCCTGCAAATTAGAACATCGTAATTCTGTCCAGTTGGTTTGCAAATAGCGGGCTGAAATCTTCATTTTTCAGCAAAATTTCAAAAAAAAAAATTTTTTAATGATCTACGTGTTTCTCACATCACGCTTGTCAAAAAAAAAATTATTTTTATTCTAGCTACAGCCCTAGGAAAAATTATCTTTCATAATTTTCTGGGTCTTGCTTGCGCACTAGGCTAGGCACGGAGTATTCGGCACCGTCTACGTCTAGGATGGCTGAGAACGAGCACGAAATTCGTAACGCTGAAGCGATAGCAGGTCTTCGTAACGATATGACGGAACTTAGGGCCACCTTAGCACAGATTTTACAAAATCAAGTTAGGCCACCCCCACCTCCCGCTAATTTTGAGTTGCCCCACCGGCGCCAACATATTTCCGATTCGGATTCGGATGGCGACTCCCCACGAGTGCCCCCTCGAGGCAATCGCCACGGGCGAGAGTTTGATATTACAAGGGCCATCAAAATTGATGCCCCCACTTTCGATGGTATGGGAGATCCACAGAATTTCCTCACATGGATAGTGGACATGGAATGCTATTATGATTGGCACCATCTTACGGACCCCCAATAGGTCCAAGTTGCCAGGATGAAGCTAACCGGTCGCGCCAAAACTTATTGGCTGAATGAAGAGCGTAGACTAGGGACTGGGGACGGAGACCCGATTATTGGATGGACCGTCATGAAGAATTTGTTGACCGATCAGTACGTCCCCGCGTACCATCGGACACAAATGTTTGACGAGCTCGCCTCCCTGCGGCAAGGCTCCAATTTTGTATCAGAGTACATGGGAGAATTAAAGGACCGGTTGGTGCGTTGTAACCTGAGGGAGATCCCCGAAGTCACCCTTTCTAGGTTTCGTAAGGGGCTTCAACCCGATATTCAGCGGAAGCTCTTGCGTTATGGCCACACTGATTTGAACACCACATTCAATGCCGCCCTCGACATTGAAAAACACTTAGCCTCTAAGGCTCACTCCCGTTATTCTCATGCGAAAGGAAAATCCTCTACTGGAGCATCTTCCTCCACCTATCAAGATAAGGGGAAGTACCGGTCGGCCGAGTCCAAGTCTGTCGTGATCACGGCTAGGAACACCAAGAACCCCACGAGTGAACGCATTCCAATCGGAAAGGTTAGCAAGACTAACGCCACATGCTATTCTTGCGGCATTCAAGGTCATTATGCCTTCGAATGCCCAACGAAGACTAAAGCCATAGCCCTATTAGAGTCGACGACCGATTTTGCGGATTATGTTTATGAGGCTGCTGAGGAAAGCGACCCGGAAGGGGTCCCAAGTGACTTAGAGGACGATCACCCCCTTATGGTGATGCGTTGTATCTTGGCCACCCCTCGACCATTAGATGAATGGAAAAGGACGAGCATATTTTCCCTGATTTTTAAGAGTGGCGAGAAACTCTGCAAGCTGATTGTTGATAGTGGTAGCTGTGTGAACGTTGTATCTGAGAACGTCATAGCACGTATGTCCTTGACCACGGAACCACACCCGACACCATATAAGGTCGCTTGGATCAACAAGATCTCCGTATCCGTTACCAAGCGATGCCTGGTCCCACTCTCATTCAAATCCTACGTTGATGAGGTGTGGTGTGATGTCCTTCCGATGGACGCTTATCATGTGTTGTTAGGCCGCCCTTGGCTATATGACCGTGATGTTACTCATTTTGGTAGAGCCAACACATATGAATTCAAATTCAATGGCAAAACCATCACCTTGAGACCGACCATCCCAAAGGAGCCCGTAGTCTTGGCTAAGGTGTAACACCCCAAAAAGGCCCCAAAAGACTCAACTTGAAATTTGAGTAGCAGGTCAGGTTACACGGCCTGGGACACGGGCGTGTCCCAGGGCGTGTCGGGTGACACGGCCTGGGACACGGGCGTGTCCCAGGGCGTGTTCTATTTATTTTGCAAAATTGGCCTATTCCGGACAGAGCCGGACACGGCCTTGAACACGGCCGGGAACACGGGCGTGTCAGGCTGGACACGGGCGTGTCAGCTGCCGTGTTCCGACCCGTGTTCTGGTTGCAGCTCGATGGAGCAGGAGACACGGGCGTGTCTCAGGTTTGACACGGGCGTGTCAGGTCCGACACGGGCGTGTCGATGACCCGTGTGGTTCAGTCGGTTCAAGCTGTGTGCACCGCTGAAGGGGTACACGGCCTGTAACACGGGCGTGTCACAGGCCGTGTCGGCCAAAAAGTGAAATTCTGGGGAAATCTTGGCCGTTCAGTTTCCTCTCTTTTGATCCAAAGGCTCAGGTGGTTTCTTGGGCTGGATAAGTCGTGAAAGAGGATTGAATCTTCATTCTTCATTATCCTTAAGGAAGAGAGAAAGAGAGAGGAAGGAGGAGGAGGAGACCAAGCCACCGGCGGAGCTCCCGTGGTTCGATTCGCGATCCGAAGCCGGCGTTGTGACGGCAAGGCTGCTGCGGTTCTTTCTCACCGGCTAGTTTGCGATGGCACCGAAGAGATCGACAAGGGTAACGATCTCCCTCCTTGGACATGTGAAGTCCTTCTTTTCTGCATTGCATAGGGAAAGCCCTTCCCCGCGAGTGTGCGGTGGGTTGTGGTGTCCCTTGGGGTAGATATGTGAAGTCCCCCTTGTTAGAGGCCGGAATTGGAGTACGGCTCTAGGCATGCTGTGTGAAGCCCATCTGGATGGAATCTGGATTGGTGATGCTTGTTTGCATATCGGAGAAGGCTCCGTGATAATGGCTTGTGATGCCTATGGCTTGTGATGCCTTGTTCCTACCTGTTGCTTGGTGCGGCAGGAAGTACTAGACGATGTCCAGGAAATGAAGAGGGTTGGCGGCAACTCTTGTGGCCGTGCGTTGCCACTTTGTGAGTAGTTGAGCCGTTGGGCTGCAACTCGTTGAAAAGGCTGAGTGCCGAACAGGAAAGGTGAAACCGACCCGCGCCTATAAAATGCCATGGATACTTCCGTATTCGAGGTGGCTAGGCGACTTGAGCAACGGGGGGTGGCTGATCCGTACCTGCGTTAGGTCCGTCCGACTTGGAAGCCTGGTATAGGTTTCGTTGGAGCGCCTAATGAGAGTCTTAGGCCCGCGCGCCGGAAAGACTAGAAATGCTCAAATACCGTGTAGACGGTGGTGTTGACCCTGGTATTCCGGTACACCGAAAATGTGCCCTGAGTGCACGGACTGTCGGGCCGGGCGGCCGATGGTTGTGATGGCTTGAATGTGCCTGCGCGCACATAGTTGCTATTGTTGATGCCATGCTTGCAGGGAAAGAATGCTCATGCCCCAAGAAAGGGGTAGGATTGTTATAATTGGGTCAGCTGAATGCTGACCGTTGCATTGTTCGCCACCGGTTGGGTGGAATTGTTCCCGTGCAGGTGCTGGAGAGCCAAGTGGTAAGTGATGGGCGGGAGAGCCCTACTGCTGTTGCTGCTGTTGCTGCGGCTAGCCTGGAAGGCTAAGCCATTGTTTTGTTTTCTCTTTTACTCATGTATGGCCGGCCTGCGCGCCGAGGTTTGTAAAACATGATGTATGTTCAGAGGAATTGTAAGGCCTTAAGGCCAAACTCTTGTGGTTGTGTACATTCCATGGTTTATATATAAATGTGGTTTTATATATTGGACATTCCGGTTAAGAGTTCAAAGTTGTAACTTAAAGCTTCCGCTAGAATGCTCTGAGTTAGGATTCGTGTTTGATTTGGTACTCTCCTGTGACCTCACCGTCTGTTTGTGGCATATAGTGTGGGGCCCCGGCCGGACCTTCTACTATACGTCATTTAACGGATGGGGTCGTTACATTTTGGTATCAGCTTTTCGTCGGTCTTCCTCTTTCGAATTCGTGGTCGAATTCTTTTGTGGGGTGGCGAGCACGTGTTTGTGCGACCTGCTGTAACGCTAATGAACTCTGGAATGTCCATTAAGGAATGTACAAAATCTTGTTTGAGGAATCTGCGCGTTCCTTTTTGTGTTGTTTTGCTTGCATATGTTCGCTGATGTGTGTCTTGTCCACCTATAGGTGACACGTAGTGGTGCTGGGCAGTCTGAGCCCCAGCGTTCTGATGAGAGTGCGGCACCAGCTGAGGTGCCAACACCTCCTCCATCTGCGGAAACTGTTCGTTTAGTTGCTGAGGCGCTCTTTGCCATGATTCAGCCGACCGGGCAAGCGCAGCCGGCAGTAGTGCCAGTTCGTGTTGATGTAAGACCCGAGCCGGTTGAGGCTGTAGATCCACGAGCAGCTGACCGACAGTTGAAGCAATTTATGAGCTTCAGTCCTCCGACGTTTGCGGGAATGGGATCCCCAACGCAGGCGGAAGATTGGTTGTCGCGTGTCAAGAGGATAATGACAGCGATCAGGGCGGAGGAAACTCTCAAGGTCACCTTAGCCACCTTCATGCTTGAAGGGGAGGCGCGGTTGTGGTGGGATGAGGTAGAGTTACACCATTTGGCGGGCAGACAATTAACACAAGTATCGATTGAGGAGTTCTCTCGGATCTTTCTGGCGAAACATGTCCCAGCGGCGCAACGTATTGCTATGGAAAATGAGTTCCAACGGTTAAAGCAAGGGGACGATAGTGTGGATATCTACTTGCACGAGTTTACCAGGTTGGGACGTTATGCGGGAACAATCTTCGCGGATGACCAAAGGAAAACGAATCGGTTCTATGAAGGATTGCGGGATGAGTTACGATTCCTGCTTTCAAGTTCTGTGGGCCAAGGGTTCCAGGCGTTGGTTGATATGGCGTGCGCGTTGGAGAAGGACATGAGGCGAGTGCAAGGGAATAAGGGCTTGGTGGTGTCTAAGCCAGAGTTTCAAGCACCTCGCCCAGGCAAGTCGTTTTACCAGAAGAAAGGGGGCAAGAGGTCCAAGCCATCTGGGCAAGTAACTACGACCGTTGTGTCGGGAGCGACATCAAGGCCGGATGCTCGTACGTGCTATAACTGTGGCCGGGTGGGGCATATAGCTCGTGATTGTCGAGTTGTGCAGCCCAAAGGGGAAAAGAAGACGGGTGCGTCATATGCTGAGAAGGGCAAAGCGGTGGTGGATTCCTCTGCTTCCCAGGCGCAGCCCCGAATCTATCAACTTGGCCAACAGGAAGCGATTAAGCAAAGTGACGTCGTCACAGGTACGAGTTGATTTAGTTTACTTGCTGTGCTTTTGGTTTTGGTTTTGTTTAGCTTGTGCATGATGTGTGTGTGCTGCAGGCTTTGTCCTGATTCGGAATAACTTAGCGAGAGCCCTGTTTGATACGGGTGCTTCGCATTCTTTTCTGTCTGAGGATTTCGTATCTCGCATTGGGGTACCGAGTCATGTGACGGTGGATAGTACAAGGGTGCTATTGCCGAATGGCTGTGTGATGCTTGCGGATAGGGCTTGCGATGTGGATGTGCAAATAGGAAGTCGGGATTTCGGTTTGAGTGCAGCTGTGCTACCGTTATCGGAGTTTGATGTGATCTTTGGTATGGACTGGCTTTCGGAGCAGCGTGCCTTTATTGATTGCAACTCCAAAGAGATTACACTGGGCCAGAATACCGGGCTTGTGACGAAGTTCGCTGGTATGCGAGGAGTTGGCGGAACGTTGTTGTCTGCACTCCAAGTCGTCAATGCTGTGCGGAAGGGCGCGGAGTTATTCTTCACGCTAATTCAGGCTGTTGAGCCAAAGGCCAGTGTCGGTGAAGTGCCAGTTGTGTCAGAGTTTGCCGATGTGTTTCCTAAAGATCTTCCTGGGTTACCACCCCAGCGGGAGATTGACTTCTCTATTGAGTTGGTGCCAGGTGCGAAACCTGTGGCCCGCTCTCCATATCGCGTCGCGCCAAAAGAGATGGCTGAGTTGAAAGTCCAACTGCAAGAGTTGTTGGAACAGGGTTATATACGCCCGAGTATGTCACCTTGGAGCGCGCCTGTTCTCTTTGTGAAAAAGAAAGATGGTAGCTTACGGTTGTGTATTGACTACCGCGAGTTGAATAAGCTGACGGAGAAAAACAAGTATCCGATCCCACGGATTGATGACCTTTTTGATCAGCTGGCGGGATCAACGGTCTATTCCAAGTTGGATCTGAAATCGGGATATTATCAGCTAAGGATTCGGGAAGGTGACATTCCCAAGACGGCGTTTGGAACACGCTACGGTCATTATGAGTTCACGGTAATGCCGTTTGGCCTATGTAATGCGCCTTCGGTATTTATGGACCTAATGCATCGAACGTTCCGAGAGTATTTGGATTTGTTTGTTATTGTGTTTATCGATGACATCTTAGTATACTCTCAGTCAGAAGAGGATCACGCAAACCATTTGCGGTTGGTCTTGCATACCCTGCGGAGGAATAAGCTTTTTGCCAAGTTCTCAAAGTGCGAGTTCTGGCTCTCTTCAGTAGCCTTTTTAGGCCATGTGGTAAGCGGAGAGGGTATCGCGGTGGATCCGTTGAAGATAAGTGCCATCCGAGATTGGCCAGTGATGTCTTCAGTGGCCGAGGTCAGGAGCTTCCTTGGACTTGCGGGCTACTATAGACGGTTTGTGGAAAACTTCTCACGGATTGCTTTACCTCTCACCACGCTGACGAGGAAAGATCAAAAGTTCATATGGACGCCGGAGTGCGCTCGAGCTTTTGAAGACTTGAAGAGTCGTTTGACCACGGCGCCTGTGTTGACATCGCCATGTGGTACCGATGGGTATGAGATCTATAGTGATGCATCTGGGAGCGGCTTAGGCTGCGTTCTTCTGCAGTTTGGGAAAGTGATTGCTTATGGCTCGCGTCAGTTGAAAGTGCATGAGCGGAATTATCCCGTCCATGATTTGGAGTTGGCGGCGGTAATCTTTGCGCTCAAGTTGTGGCGGCACTATCTATATGGCGTCAAAGTGGATATCTATACGGATCACAAGAGCCTAAAGTATTTGTTGGATCAGAAGGATTTGAATATGCGACAACGAAGATGGATGGAGTTCCTCGGGGACTACACCTTCGAGATTCACTATACTCCCGGGAAGGGAAATGTGGTCGCTGATGCTTTGAGTCGGAAGACTCCGGTACGGGCAAGCTGGTTGCAGAGGCATGATCAGCGTTTGATCCAAGAATTGGAGGCAATGGAGATATCGTGTGTTGACAAGGGTGCGTCAACCGATGCGTGCTTGAACTGGACGGAGGTGCAGTATGACCTTACGGACAGAGTTCGGCGAGCAACGGAGCTTGATGAAAGTCTCCAGCGCTATGCTAAAGATGGGCCGGATGATCAATTCTCTTGGGATAACGGGTTGTTACGGAGAAATGGTCGAGTATGCGTCCCAAGTGTGGGTAAACTGAGGGAAGAGTTGATGTACGAAGCTCACTTTGCAAAGTACTCAGTTCACCCAGGGAGCACAAAGATGTACAGGGACATGAAAAAGCTGTTCTGGTGGCCCGGATTAAAGAAAGATGTGGCTCGTTATGTGGCTAAATGCAACACCTGTGCGTTGGTGAAAGCAGAATGCCAGAAGCCTGGCGGGTTTCTGAAGTCGTTACCTATTCCGGAGTGGAAGTTCGATGATATTTCGATGGATTTCGTGCACGGGTTGCCGAGATCTCAACGCGGTCATGATTCAATCTGGGTGATTGTGGACCGGTTGACGAAAGTGGCGCACTTCCTTCCAAATAGAAGAGATGATTCAGTGGAAACCTTGGCCAAGCTGTATGTGGAGCAGGTTGTTCGACTGCACGGTGTTCCCCGGAGCATCGTTAGTGACCGTGATGGGCGGTTCACATCGAATGATTGGCGGCTCGTTCATCAAATGTTGGGTACAAAATTAGCGTTTAGTACGGCCTTTCATCCCCAAACGGATGGCCAGACTGAACGAACCAACAGGACGATGGAGGATATGCTCCGCATGTGCGCCCTAGATTTTGGTAAGAGATGGGAAGATTACATATTTCTCGTTGAATTTGCCTATAATAATAGCTACCAATCGAGTATTGGTATGGCACCATTTGAGGCGTTGTATGGTCGGAAATGCCGTACACCGTTAGCTTGGGCAGAAGCAGGCGAATCGAAGCTGAATGGGAAAAAGGAAGTCGAAGAAGCTACTTCGCTCATCCGCTCTATTCGGGAGAGGCTATTGATAGCCCAAGATCGTCAAGCAAAGTACTACAATGCCAAGCACCGGAACGTGGAGTTCGCGGTGGGTGATTGGGTATATTTGAAGATCAAACCCTTCAAAGGTGTGTCCAGGATTCGGCGTTTAAAAAAGCTAAGTCCGAGGTATCTTGGTCCGTTTGAGGTGGTGGAGCGTGTTGGGGAGGCTGCTTATCGACTAGCACTTTCAGCGGACTTGGGTGGATTACATGATGTGTTTCACATCTCAGTCCTTCGTAAGGCGGTAAAGGATCCAGCTCAAGTCGTGGAGGCTGATCGGGTACCGGTCGAGTATGGGCTAACGACGAGGGTTAGACCCATTCGGATCGAGGATCGAGCCGAGAAGCAGTTGCGAAACAAAGTGATCGGGATGGTCAAGGTCCGATGGGACAATTGTGGCCGTGAAGAGCTAACATGGGAGCGAGAGCAGACCATGCGAGCCGAGTTTCCCGAGTTATTTGTATAACTGTAGACCGTGTACTTTTTGTTATAACATGCTTATAGCATTGCTGGTTTTCTTTCCTTACCGTGCAAATTTCGGGACGAAATTTTGATAAGGGGGGGAGGGTTGTAACACCCCAAAAAGGCCCCAAAAGACTCAACTTGAAATTTGAGTAGCAGGTCAGGTTACACGGCCTGGGACACGGGCGTGTCCCAGGGCGTGTCGGGTGACACGGCCTGGGACACGGGCGTGTCCCAGGGCGTGTTCTATTTATTTTGCAAAATTGGCCTATTCCGGACAGAGCCGGACACGGCCTTGAACACGGCCGGGAACACGGGCGTGTCAGGCTGGACACGGGCGTGTCAGCTGCCGTGTTCCGACCCGTGTTCTGGTTGCAGCTCGATGGAGCAGGAGACACGGGCGTGTCTCAGGTTTGACACGGGCGTGTCAGGTCCGACACGGGCGTGTCGATGACCCGTGTGGTTCAGTCGGTTCAAGCTGTGTGCACCGCTGAAGGGGTACACGGCCTGTAACACGGGCGTGTCACAGGCCGTGTCGGCCAAAAAGTGAAATTCTGGGGAAATCTTGGCCGTTCAGTTTCCTCTCTTTTGATCCAAAGACTCAGGTGGTTTCTTGGGCTGGATAAGTCGTGAAAGAGGATTGAATCTTCATTCTTCATTATCCTTAAGGAAGAGAGAAAGAGAGAGGAAGGAGGAGGAGGAGACCAAGCCACCGGCGGAGCTCCCGTGGTTCGATTCGCGATCCGAAGCCGGCGTTGTGACGGCAAGGCTGCTGCGGTTCTTTCTCACCGGCTAGTTTGCGATGGCACCGAAGAGATCGACAAGGGTAACGATCTCCCTCCTTGGACATGTGAAGTCCTTCTTTTCTGCATTGCATAGGGAAAGCCCTTCCCCGCGAGTGTGCGGTGGGTTGTGGTGTCCCTTGGGGTAGATATGTGAAGTCCCCCTTGTTAGAGGCCGGAATTGGAGTACGGCTCTAGGCATGCTGTGTGAAGCCCATCTGGATGGAATCTGGATTGGTGATGCTTGTTTGCATATCGGAGAAGGCTCCGTGATAATGGCTTGTGATGCCTATGGCTTGTGATGCCTTGTTCCTACCTGTTGCTTGGTGCGGCAGGAAGTACTGGACGATGTCCAGGAAATGAAGAGGGTTGGCGGCAACTCTTGTGGCCGTGCGTTGCCACTTTGTGAGTAGTTGAGCCGTTGGGCTGCAACTCGTTGAAAAGGCTGAGTGCCGAACAGGAAAGGTGAAACCGACCCGCGCCTATAAAATGCCATGGATACTTCCGTATTCGAGGTGGCTAGGCGACTTGAGCAACGGGGGGTGGCTGATCCGTACCTGCGTTAGGTCCGTCCGACTTGGAAGCCTGGTATAGGTTTCGTTGGAGCGCCTAATGAGAGTCTTAGGCCCGCGCGCCGGAAAGACTAGAAATGCTCAAATACCGTGTAGACGGTGGTGTTGACCCTGGTATTCCGGTACACCGAAAATGTGCCCTGAGTGCACGGACTGTCGGGCCGGGCGGCCGATGGTTGTGATGGCTTGAATGTGCCTGCGCGCACATAGTTGCTATTGTTGATGCCATGCTTGCAGGGAAAGAATGCTCATGCCCCAAGAAAGGGGTAGGATTGTTATAATTGGGTCAGCTGAATGCTGACCGTTGCATTGTTCGCCACCGGTTGGGTGGAATTGTTCCCGTGCAGGTGCTGGAGAGCCAAGTGGTAAGTGATGGGCGGGAGAGCCCTACTGCTGTTGCTGCTGTTGCTGCGGCTAGCCTGGAAGGCTAAGCCATTGTTTTGTTTTCTCTTTTACTCATGTATGGCCGGCCTGCGCGCCGAGGTTTGTAAAACATGATGTATGTTCAGAGGAATTGTAAGGCCTTAAGGCCAAACTCTTGTGGTTGTGTACATTCCATGGTTTATATATAAATGTGGTTTTATATATTGGACATTCCGGTTAAGAGTTCAAAGTTGTAACTTAAAGCTTCCGCTAGAATGCTCTGAGTTAGGATTCGTGTTTGATTTGGTACTCTCCTGTGACCTCACCGTCTGTTTGTGGCATATAGTGTGGGGCCCCGGCCGGACCTTCTACTATACGTCATTTAACGGATGGGGTCGTTACATAAGGACACCACTATCCCGGTAGAACGGAAAGCATTGAATCTAGTTGGTAAGAAAGAGTTTGAGAGAGATCCGTTCCTTGATGGAATTATGTATGCGCTAGTCCTCCTAAGTGCGAAGCCCGATTCTAGCGTTTTGGATGAGTTACCTAGTGAGTTACGGGTACTATTGGAAGAATATAGGGACGTGTACCCGGATGAGCTACCGTCCACGTTGCCCCCGCTTAGAAATATTCAGCATGCGATAGACCTCATCCCGGGGTCTTCCTTGCCAAATCAGCCCCATTATGGACTCCACCCCGCAGCTCACCTGGAGTTGCAGTCCCAGATAGAAGGCTTGCTAGAGAAAGGTTTCATTAGGACTAGTATGAACCCATGCGCGGTGCTAGCCCTTCTTGCCCCCAGGAAGGATGGTACGTGGAGGATGTGCGTTGATAGCCGGTCTATCAACAAGATCACCATCAAGTATAGGTTTCCCATTCCCCGCCTAGATGATTTGTTGGATGTCTAGTCTGGGGCCACCGTATTCTCCAAATTAGATCTTCGGAGTGGCTATCACCAGATTAGGATACGAGAGGGCGATGAGTGGAAGACAGTATTTAAGTCGAAGGATGGACTGTACGAATGGCTTGTGATTCCCTTTGGGTAATCCAATGCCCCTAGTACCTTCTCCCGGATGATGACACATGTCTTTCAGCCATTCATGGGGAAGTTCATTGTCGTCTACTTTGACGATATACTGATTTATAGCACCTCTACTACCGAGCACATCTCCCACATGAGAGTGATCCTTTCCACCCTGCGGAAAGAGACCTTATTTCTCAATCTTAAGAAATGCACTTTCAATGCCTCGGAGGTAGAGTTCTTAGGTTATATAGTCGGTTCACAGGGTATTCGAGTTGATCCGGGCAAGGTTCAGGTCATTAAGGACTGGCCCGTGCCAACCACCCTACGTGAGGTACGTAGTTTTCATGGGTTAGCCACGTTTTATCGTCGTTTCATACGAGACTTCAGTAGTATTATGGCGCCTATCACCGACTGTATGAAGAAGGGAGAGTTTACATGGACGAAGTCCGCCACCTTTGCTTTTGAACGAATAAAGGAGCTTATGACTGAGGCACCTGTCTTACGTCTACCTGACTTTTCTAAAGTCTTTGAGCTCACATGTGATGCGTCTGGAGTAGGGATTGGAGGTGTCCTGAGCCAGGAGGGCCATCCCGTTAGTTATTTCAGCGAGAAGTTTTCGGGCCCCAAGTTGAATTATTCCAATTATGATAGGGAGTTCTATGCTGTAGTCCGATGTCTACACCATTGGAGGCACTATCTCCTCTCCAAGGAGTTCGTGATCCTCTCCGATCATGAGGCCTTGCGTTTCATTAACGGACAGCATAAAATCAGCCCAAGACACGCTAAGTGGGTAGCATTCCTACAAGGTTATACATTTAACCTCAAACATCTTAAAGGAGCTGATAACCGAGTCGCTGACGCCCTTAGTCGTCTTACGCTTTTACTCACTTCTATGGAAGTACATGTTATAGGATTTGAGCGTGTTAAGGATGAGTATGCTACGTGTCCTAACTTCCAAGATGTCTATTTATCAGCCCAGGATAGTTCCCCCACGACGATATCTGCATACATCATTAAGGACGGTTACCTATTTAGGAACGGAAAGCTATGTATTTCGCAGTCATCGTTACGTCTACATATCATTTGGGAATTGCATAGTGGAGGGTTGAGTGGTCACTTCGGTAGGGATAAGACGATTACGTTAGTCGAGGAAATGTTTTATTGGCCCAAACTTAAGACTATGGTAGGAAGAGTCGTGAGTAGCTGCCGAACGTGTCAGGTTTCTAAGGGTGGTAAAACCAATGTAGGATTATATACACCCATGTCTATTCCCTCCATGCCTTGGGTGGATGTTAGTATGGACTTTGTATTAGGCCTTCCCCCTACCCGACGCCGTCATGATTCCGTTTTTGTAGTTGTGGATAGATTTTCCAAGATGGCTTATTTCATCCCGTGCAGTAGAACAAACGATGCGTCTCATGTCGCTAAACTATATTTTAAAGAAGTTGTTAGTCACCGCGGAGTGCCAAAGACCATAGTTTCGGATAGAGACGTAAAATTCACTAGTTATTTTTGGAAAACGTTATGGATATTAATGGGAGCAAAGTTATTGTTTTCCTCCGCCTATCATCCCCAAACGGATGGGCAGACGGAAGTAGTTAATCGGAGTTTAGGGAATTTGTTAAGATGCCTCGTGAGCGATCATTTAGGCACTTGGGATCTTCTCATACCCCACGCCTAATTAGCCTACAATAATTCCAAAAATAGGTCTACGGGTATGTCTCCGAATGAGATTGTCCACAGTTATAAAGCTCCTGTGCCGCTTGACTTGGTGCCGTTGACTCCAACGTACAAAGCAAGTCAATTTGCACAATCCTTTGCCCAACACATCCATGATCTACATGCACGTATACGGGCCACCTTGACGTCACAATACGACTCTTATCAGGCGCACGCTAATTTACATAGGAGAGTATCAAACTTTAAAATTGGCGATCTGGTTTTAGTCCGTTTAGTTCCCGAATGCTTGCCAACTGGCACCGTTAAAAAGTTAGCACCAAAGCGCGCCGGCCCTTTTCGGATTATTAAGAAGTTAGGTGACAACGCTTTCTTTTTGGACTTGCCTGCTGATTGGGGTATCTCCCCCATTTTTAACGTTTTGGATTTAACGATATTTGTGTCGCCACCACAAGAGTTGATTTCTTTGTAGTCTTCTTCTCCCACTTTAAATTCTCATGGGTTGGGGAGTGGTAGAACGGATGATCTCTCTCTTACGGTCCCCACAGGTATATCATCGGATGGTACGTTGCCTTCTTTCTTGCCTACTGCTAATATGTTCCCCAGGTTCCCACGGACATTTTCCACTCCAGAGATGATACTTGCTGCTGAGCATGTTACCACTGCTGATGGCGACACCCGCCGCTTCCTCATCCGTTGGCCTGACCGCCCCCCTTCGGATGACTCTTGGGTGCTCGAGTTGGAGCTGCAAAGTTTGGATGCCGATCTTCTTCGCCGCTACCTCTTGGACCACGCAACAGAGATGCGTGATTTTGAGCGGGGGAGGATTGATGGCGCACCCCCTCCACCTCTACTTAGAGACGATGCTGACGATGATGAGGTTGACCCGATTGCTGAGGCGATTCAACTAAAGGACGTGAGGCGTCACGATGATGCTAGCGGAAGGCTACGTTATAACCTCCGCCCGCGGCGCGTAACATTCGTCGCACCGCATTAAAACATTTCCCTTTTCATGCTTTATTATTTCTATTTTAGGAATATAAAATTATCCAAGTTTGAAGTGATAATTTTATATTCAATATTGCACTTTTTATTTTTGCATTTGGACAATATTTTTATTTGGTGTGCATTCAACCATTTGGATGGATGAGATTACATCTCCTTCATGAATGGTTAAGGCTTGTTTGTAACTCCTATTTAAGGAGGCCTTGTTATGAGATAATTAGAGAAGAATTGAACCCTAAAATCCCCTTGTGGAACTTCGGCCAAGAGGAGGAAACCTCCTAGCCGCCGCCCCTTTCCCCCCCCCTTTTGCTTGTGGTGTGAAGCCGCCGGCCTCCCTTGCTCCCTCCATCCGTTCGGTACGACTCCGACGGGGCTTCCTTCGGTGCGACTCCGTGGAAGAAGGTTGCAAGCCCTTCGGTGTGACGCCGGTGGATCCGTGGAGAGAGTGATTCTCCCACAGTTATCTTGTGTGAACGTTCTCCGGTTGGGTATAATATCTCATCCCTCCTTGTGTGATTTCTTCTAATTAGTTGTGGTGGATCGCAAATCGTTTTATCCGCTTTGTTAAATCAATCGGTGCACTTTTCATTTCGAAATCGCCGTTGCTAGGCTTTTTATTTTCGGATCGGGTGGATCCTATTTGCCGGAGCGGATCGTGGCCTATAGCCTTGGTTTTGCTCCCAAAAAGGTTGGCAATCTTTATGTTAATTTGGGGAACGATCCGACTCAAATTTCGATTGCTATTTTCGAGTCGACCAATCCTCCTTGTTATTTTTATGCGCTGCGTTTGTGACGAGGAAATATTGTGGGCGATAGGTGCTGTGTAGGTGCGATAGTTCTAAGACGATATTGGGCGAGGAGTGAATTATATCCGTAGAGGTCTCCGATTCCGGACATCCCTACATCAGAGGTATATTTTTGGAAGACGATTTAGAAGTAGACTCGGATGAGTGTCCCCTGATGTTAACTCCGTTGCATGAATTTAAATGCGATCTTAACTCTCTCTCGGTTTTAGTATTACCGTCTGTAAGACCCGATTTTTTTCTTTTTCGAACACCGGGGTCTTAGCCCAGAATTACCGCTTTGCGGTGGCACCGACTCACGGGAAGGTCGCCACTACAAAGCGCCAATTCTGCTGGCCCTTTTCGATCGCAGAACAGTAGTATAAGTAAATATAAATCTATTCCACCATAACCACATGTATATAAATAAATCTCCACGAAGGGAGAGTCCACAATAATAATAATCAGAGTACAAAAGGAGGGCTTGTGCCCAGTACATGTAATCCTCACTACAAGTCACTCACGGAAGCAAAACTTAAACTAAGCGTCATCGTAACTGTCACTGAACCGAGAGCACCCAAGCTAGACTGGCCCATCTCCACCGACTCCGTACTCTGCTGGTGCTGCATCTCTGGGTACTTCTTCCTTTTCGGCCTGCAGTCGCCGCCTCGCAATCCACGTCTTCGTCTACGTCTTCGGCCTCCTAGCTTCTGAGCTAGTGGGATCCCACCCATCATGGGGCTTTTGACCCGTGTGTGTCCCGGCTGGTGACAATGGTAACATGGTCGCGGGGTCAACTCTATCAGAAACTGCAAAACCCGTGACCCTTCTATATGGTACACCTAAAATGTTTTGGTTCGAAAACCGTTAGTCTAAAAGACTAAGCCCTATCATCCCCTACCCCTTCCCCCATGGCTCCTAGGTACCGAGCGGAGAGGAAGAAAGGGAAGGACATGAAGGTGGAGAATAAGTCAAAAGCAGGTGACAGCGGACCTATTCTATCAATTCTATAATAAATATGATAGAAGTAGAAAATAGGAAATGTAACCTTAACTTATGTGGAAGCGCATAAGCCAAGGGATCTTTTGAAGGGCTCCCATCATATAAAGTGTCCCATACCACTTATACGTTGGGGTGTCAGTTAACAAACAGTAAGGAGTAGCAAGTATGTAAAAGCACAAGAAATATAACCATTGATTTATAGGGTTACCCCTATAGACGAAGGGGTCGTTTTGCAGGGCCTATCGTATAAAACGTCCCATACCATCTTATATGATAGGTGGTAATGTTTATGCTATGACACGCAAATATGCTATGGAATGCACAAGCAAGTGCAATACACCCACACGACTCCATGCGCACAGACCTTTAGTTCCCCCTATTTGGGAAGCTAGCTTCACTCCCAGGAACCTCCGTAGTTGAAAACGGAGACAGTGGGTCGGGCCCCCCACTCCTAGGCGGGTCACCACACAACCAGGCCTAGCCCTTCCATACGCCCCTAAAAGAACATAACCTAGAGTATCCGCGTATTAGTGCTGGCTATATCCACCAGGCTTTCTTTGGCTAAGTGTCCCACACCGCCGAGTCAATGTACCAATGTCAGTGTGATCGATCGTCCAGTACCGATGACCCACCACTTTTATGCACATTCAATCATGACAGTTATATTTGTACAAGTTCTCATGTTACCGAGCCTCCAGCTCTCTAGGCTACCAAGCATATACCAAGTCCCCAAGCATCCCGCTCCCTAGACTTCCAAATCACAAACCAGACCATCTTCCTAAATGTGCAAGTGTAGGTGTGAGGTGCAACTATTATTAGGGTTACTCTTGATCATTTTATTCCTAAGATTTATTGTTAACCTTGGACTTCCCGAGGTTTACCCGGAGAAGGGCTCGCAGCGGTACTAGGAGCTATGATGGGGTGAATCCAAAATCTCCCTTTCCAAGGCACTTATTATAATTGATTGGTTCCCTTAACCCATTCCCTTCTCATATTACAGTGGTCTAATCCTAGGATGGCTTTGACTCTTCCTCTTCTCAGGGAGGACGATCTTCCGTCGAACCCGAAGACCACTTAACACTAGTCAATATCACACCCTACCCGTCCTGACTTCCAATAATGAACTTGATTTAAACCACTCTATCCAAGCCAGCAAACAACCAAAATTCCATCTCCCAGGTTTATTACCCACACTAGTTCAGTTTCTGCAGTTTTGCTAAACGCAGACCCTCCCAAGCTTTATGAGGTATGCAAGGGGTGGTACATAGAATTGTCTTTCGAATCTCCTATAACATTTACTGGAGGTCTACCATAACATAATTAGTCTAAATCTAGAAAATAATAATTTTCCTATTTCATCTGGCATTTAATTTATTTATTCTCAGCCTCCCAATGCGCTATTATGAACATGAAGTGCACTAATGAACCAACAATAAATCACTATAAAATTAGTAAAAATCCAACGAGGCATTTAAGCAGTAATTATTAATTTTGATAAACTTCAGAGGTGTTTATACCTACATTTCCTAATTTACCATTTTAGGCTACTTTTACTATATTGTGAGGCAAGTACTGTAAATATATATCCAAAAATCACAATAAAATTTAAGAAGCTTTATGGTGACTTAAAACCATCAAAAACAAAGTCCCATAATTTTTGTACAATATTTGGGCTCTTAATTTATTTTAATGTAAAACACCAATTTTCTTAGCTTAGAGAAGGAGGTACAATATTTAATTATCTAAAAATCCAGATAAAATTACAGGGTGACTATCATAGTTTTAAACACCCACTGACCAAATTTCATAATTTTCCAATTACTAATTGGGCACTATTTGTATTTTTGACTACATATCTCAAATAGTAAATTAAAGAAGAAAGTACACAAAATAATCAGATAAAACTCCCAAGAAAAATACAGAAGGTATAACATGCAATAAAATGCCCTAATCCAAGATTTCATAACTTTACAGTGAACAGAAATTCCAGAATCATCAAAATAAATATCTAGGGCACAATAACAGTTGTACATGAAGTACTGTATAAATTAACCCAAAATTCCCAAAAAAATTATATCATAGCCATTTTGACCAGAAAATCATCCTGACCAAATTTTACTTGATTTGAAGTTCAGTTGATAGCATAATAGTTAAAATTAAGGTTGGTGACCTAAACTAGGGTTAAGGTTTTAGGTGGGCTAAAGGTCTCCAAATACCCCAAAATTTTGACCATGGGACTTTAGTACCCTTATGGTCCTTTTCACAAAATTTCAAGTCAATCCAAGGTCATTTGACCCCATGACCTTCACAACCCTAAAAATCCCCATTAAGGGACCTACCTTAGGGTTCTAGGGCTACCCTATCCCAAACCACCCCAAATTACATTGGAGGGTGTGTCAAGCCCCAAACAGCAAGTGGACAAAATATCAGCCTCTGTTGAGGTTGTTTGACCACTCAAATCCAAAAAGGAATGAATTGACCTAATTAACCCTATAAGGGCCAACCTAGAGTCGAGTTAAAACTCCATCAAAACACTTCAAAATGAGGTGGAATTTTTACCAGAGTTCTAAAAATACCCCTAATATCTCCCACCCAAATTTGGGTTTATTTTGAGGTGTTTAAGACACCTAACTAAATTATACATGAATTATTAAATTTTTACAAAAACTATAGAAAAATATTCTCCAAAAATTCTGATTTTTTGGTAAGACCTAGGTATGGCTAATAAAAGCCCATACCCAAAATTTCAAGTAATTTTATGTATGTATTGATGTGGGCATCTAAATCAATCTCGGGAAACCCTTATGGATAGACCTCACCAAAATGTGTGCTGTGGTCTAACCAGGACTCCAAATCGAGTGAAATCAATTTTTAATTAAACTAGACTTCAAGGGCTACATTTTCTATGTTGACCACTTTTTATGTTTCAGCCCCTACGGGCTACAATGTTCAGTTTAAACTTAGTGTACAGTAAAGGGAATTAATTTCTAATTATACAATATATAATATGATAAAATAACACTGTTCATCTTCTTCTTTAACCCGAACCCGAACAGAACCAGAAAAACAACTATTCCTGTAGCTTTTCTAAAGCTATTTCCCGGCCACCCAGCCGTCTCCCTGGCCGGCCACCACCACCACCACCTCTGTTGAGGTGAGGGCTACCGTCGGGCGGCGGCACGGCCGCCGGAGAGGCGGTTTCTGGCGAACCCGCCACCATGAAATTTCGGAAAAACCATGGAAACGCTCACCCGATCCAGCTCTTTTGAGCCCGATATCTCTCCTAATAATTTCTAAGATCTATACATAAAAGAAGAGTTAGAGGAGGACCTTATTCGCGGTTTGGAGTCGAGTCGATCGTCGGGATGCCCTTGGCGCGGTGGTGCGTCGCCGGAATTCTTCTACAGCACTGTAGGAGGCTCAAAACTTTAGGTAAGGGCTGGTAAACTTCATCCTTGAGCCTAAGGGGCCTTTTTAAAGGAAAGAAATGGTGAGTGGGCGGTTATAGGCTTTCCAGCCATTATTTCCTCTTGAGGAGCAAGCTCGGCCATGGTGGAGGGGAGCTGAAACGACTTTGTAACAGCTGGAGGAGGGATGGAAACTCCTCCTCTCCCAGAGAGGAGTTGAATCCACCCGTTTCAAGGGGAAGAGGGAAGGCCATGACATCAAATGCTATTGATGGCCATGAAGCCTAGATCTCGGCCATGGCTGGAAGGAGAGGAGTCGTCTGCCACGTGGCATTGACCGGTCCAATTCATGAAATAAGGTTTTAATTAAGTCGTAATAAGAGAAACGACCCACTAATGCATTCCGACCCACTTCCTAGACCGGCCCGGTTCAGCTGAACCAGCACCCAGCCACAAAAAGATGCAAAAAAAAATTCTAAGTACAATGGCGTTGAGTGAGCTCAGCTCACTCAATGCCATCCAAGCTACGGCGTTGAGTGAGCTTAGCTCACTCAACGCCATCCAAGCTACGGCATTGAGTGAGCTCTGCTCACTCAATGCCATCCCAGATACGGCGTTGAGTGAGCTTTGCTCACTCAACGCCATCACAATGACCTCCTAAATTTTGGCGTTGAGTGAGGTCAGCTCACTCAACGCCATCCAGATTATGGCTTTGAGTGAGCTTAGCTCACTCAACGCCATCCAGGTTATGGATTTGAGTTAGCTTAGTTAACTCAACGCCTTCGAGGTTATGGCGTTGAGTGATCTTAGCTCACTCAACGCCGTCCAGGTTATAGCTTTGAGTGAGCTTAGCTCACTCAACGTCGTCCAGGTTATGGCTTTGAGTCATCTTAGCTCACTCAATGCCGTCCAGGTTATGGATTTGAGTGAGCTTAGCTCACTCAACGCCGTCCAGGTTATGGCTTTGAGTGAGCTTAGCTCACTCAACTCTGTCCAGGTTATGGCTTTGAGTGAGCTTATCTCACTCAACGCCGTCCACGTTTTGGCTTTGAGTGAGCTTAGCTCACTCAACGTCGTCCAGGTTATGGCGTTGAGTGAGCTTAGCTCACTCAACGCCATCTAGAAAATGGCTTTGAGTTAGCTTAGCTCACTAAATGCCGTCCAGATTATGGCTTTGAGTTAGCTAAGCTCACTCAATGGCATCGAGACAACGGTGTTGAGTGAGCTTAGCTCACTCAATGCCATTCCAAGGTCACGGGCGTGACGGATTGGTCACGGGCGTGTCTGACATATGTTGAAATTTCTAAGCTCGATGATCGTCTTCCTGAGGTCGACGATCGTCGAAGGGGGTCACGCCCTATGTCACGGGCGTGACGGGTCGGTCACGGGCGTGACCACCCCTTCAATAAAAATCTTGGTCGACAAACTTCATTTCCCGGGCTTCCTAAGGTTTTGTTAATACAAATCCACTCCCAGGGGTCCAGTCAGAAATGGGATGTTACACCGACTCTCCCCCTGATATGTTGACCCTACCGGCGGATCCTTTCGGACATGAATTTATTTTGCCTGATGTGAGTCATGTTATTTTATCATCCATACTGGACCCTCCTTAGGACATGTCTCGTAGTGTGATAATAGATTTTGTGTTGGGTCTTGATGAGTGCCTCATTAATTTGATATCCACTCAATTTTAGAAAACAAACAAAATCTCTGAGAGTACGTTAAAGATGTGGCCATCTTTTCTGCCACCGGATTGCATTCAGCTAGTACCACCTGATTTCATTCTACTAGTATCCCCGGATGTAGCCCTGTTTGTGCCACCTATTCGCATTCTATTAGTACAACTAGATCTCGTTGGGTTGGTGCCTCCTGATGTAGTTCCGCTAGTGCCACCCTATTACTTTACGTTAGTGCCACTATATTTAGTTCCCTTGGTTCCATCTCAAGTAGTTCTGTTACCGCTCTCTTACATGTCAAGTCTGCCTGCAATAATATTTGCCTCGCACATTTTCATTTTACATAAGCACAGTAAGAAAGCGCTAGTCACACACATATCTTCTTATCAATATATCGCTAACTTACATAAGAGGGTGTCTCCCTATAAGGTTTTCGGTTTACTCTTGGTATGTCTCGTCCCTGAACGGATGCCTTCGGGCACTATAGAAACGTTGGCGATTCGGCAAGTTAGAACTTTTCGGATTTTTAATCAATTGTGAGAAACAACATATATATTGATGTTGACCATTGAATGGCGTAATTCCCCTAATTTAAATGTTTCCAATTTTACGCATTGTGTTTTTCCACTTTATAAAATATCTAACTCTACGTTTGGTGCCACTATATTATCATTTGGGTTGGGGGTGAGCTTGTTCTTGGATCGTTCCCTCCATTAGTCTCCAACGGATGTACGTTGACTGTTGATGAAGAAATTTTTCCTCTTTATTTTCCTAATGCTTTTCGTAGTTTCCCCTAGACAATTTTTTTCCTAGACAGGTTCAAATTTGGTGTTTTGCTCTCCTCTCCAAGCCGTGGTATTCGGCATTATATGATACGATGGTGTGCTCGCCCGGTCTCCGGTGACCCTTGGATTCCGGACTCGGTGATGGTTCTTTTGGATGATTTTCTTCGGCACCTGCACCTCTATGCCAACTCATCGGTGATGAGTTATTTTAAGCGGTGGAGGATTGATGAAGACGACAACTTCCTACATGTTAAAGATGTTGCCGGCGACGACGTTTTCCTACATGTTGAAGATAATGATGGAAGAAGACGACGGCGACCCCAACATGATGGTGACGGTGACGATGAAGACTTATGAAGGCTTTAAATATTATTTTAATTATTTGCATTTAAATTTTCATCATGTTGCTTGTTAATTTTGTTATTGTTTTTATTTTCATTTGGGCTGCAAATATCCACTACATGTTGTAAGCCTATATATAGGCATGGACATTCATAGTTTTGGGTATTGAATGAAATATTGAAAAGAAAACTCCTAACCCTAATCTTGAGAATCTTCTCCTCTTCTCCTTGGCCGCCCCCTTCCCTCCTCCCTCTCCTTGGCCGCCAGCCACCCATCCTCTCCCATCTTCTTGCTCGGCCTCCCTCCCCTTCCCTCCTCCTCTCTACAAATCCAAGCCCTCTCCTCCCCATAGCAAGTTTCGGCAACCACCATTCCTCCCCAAGCCGCCGGCCTCCTCCCCAAACACCAAACCCGAGCACCTCCTCAACTCCACCTCCCTATTTGCTCTGCCACCACCTCCTCCTAACTGACCCTCCATCTCCTCCAAACCACTAAACCGACCCCAGACACCCCTCCACAAGCTCGGCCACCAACTCCCTCCATAGCCGCCATCATCTCTCACCTTCTTTGTAACCCACGGCCAACCTCCTCTTTCAACCCTTAAACCCGACCCACATCAACACCCCAAGTAGCCCCCTTTCAAGATAGAAATCGGCAAAGGCAAGATCTAATATTGTGGAATTCCTCTCCGGCGTGTAGCAAAGGAAGCGGTCTAGTTTCTCTCCGGTCGGCAAAACTCCGCCGGAGCCGTGGAAGAGCAATCCTTGAAAGTGAACAGAAATCATCCATTCTGGTTGGGTAACGATATCCTCTACTTCTTGTGTGGTTCAATTTCTAGGTTTTCATTTGTTGGATTGCTATTGTGTTATCTTGGAATTGTTTTGCGTTCGTGGTTTATCTTTCCGATAGCATAAATTGTTCTTTCTAGTTGTTTAATTTTTCGAGAGGTTTGGCGAGCCTCGCTTTCGTTTTATTGGGGGAGATCTACCTTTTCCGAACCGAATATTCCGGTAGATCTCTTTTGGTACAACCATCGCTCGGTCGGGCCCAATATTGGTCCTTTTGCTTGAGAGAACGAGGACCTATAGTCGTTTGTTCGATCTTAAAACGGCGTGGCTACCGTACGTTAACAATAATTGATAACGTTGGTCATGAGCGTATTGCGTTTATTTATTGTGTGAGCGTAGTAGTGGAAATAGAGAGGCATACGTGTTATCCCCTTTGCCGTTATAGCGTCGAACACCGTGGCCTACATCAAACTGGTTGCGGATGCATGATGAGAGACTGATCCAGGAGTTGGAAGCATTAGAAATTTATTGTGTTAACAAGAATTCCACAGCCGATGCATGCTTGAACTGGACGGAGGTACAGTATGACCTTATGGACAGGCTTCAGCGGGCAATTGAGCATGATGAAAGTCTCCAACGTTATGCAGTGGATGGTTCAAATGACCAATTCTCCTTGGATGACGGCCTTTTCCAGAAAGAGGGTCGTTTGTCCGTCCCAAGTATGGGTAAGTTGAGGGAAGAGTTTATTTTTGAGGCTCACTTTATAAAATACTCAATTCACCCATGGAGCACAAAGATGCACAAGGACATGAAAAAGTTGTTCTTGTGGCCAGGGTTAAAGAAAGACATAGCATAGTACGTGGCTAACAATCAAAAATATGCCTTCGTGAAGGCGAAATTCCAGAATCCCGGAGGTTTCCTGAAGTCGTTACCTATTCCGGACTGGAAGTTTGATGATATTTCAATGGATTTCGTGCACGGGTTGCAAAGATCTCAACGTGGGAACGTTTTGGTTTGGGTGATAGTAGACTGATTGATAAGTGGATAACTTCCTACCGAACAAGAGGGTCGATTAAGTGGAAGTCTTAACGAATCTCTATGTTGAGCAGATGGTACGATTGCACGGTGTTCCCCGTAGCATCGTAAGTGAACGTGATGGGCGAATCACTTCGAATGATTGGAGTCTAATCGGTCGATTGTTGGGCACAAAGTTATCCTACAGTACGACCTTTCATCCCAAAAGGGATGGCCAAACTGTGAGGACAAACATAACAATGGAGGACATACTCTGAATGTGCGCCTTGGATTTTGGAAAGAGGTGGGAAGATCACCTCTATATGGCAGGGTTTTCCCATAATAATAGCTACCATGCGAGTATCGGTATAGCACCGTTTAAAGCTTTGTATGGTCGGAAATACCGTACACCATTAGCTTGGGCAGAAACAGGCGAATCTAAACAATATGGGCATAAAGAAGTCGAAGAAGCTAATTCGGCGATATGCTCTATTCGGGAGAGGCTACTGATAGCCCAAGATAGAAAAACCAAATAATATAACGCCAAGCACTGAAACTTTTAGTTTGTAGTGGGCGATTGGGTCTATTTGAAGATAAAACCCTTCAAGTGTGTGTCAAGGATTCGACGTCTGAAAAAGTTTAGTCTGAGATATGATGATCCGTTTGAAGTGGTGGAGCGAGATGGGGAAGTTCCTATCGGCTAGCTCTTTCGGCAGAATTGAGTGGATTGCATGATGTGTTCCACATATTAGTGCTTCGTATAGACGTGAAAGATCCAGCTCAAGTGATTGCAAACGATCGTGTACAGGTCGAAATTTGGCTAACGACGAAGGTTAGACCCATTCTGATCGAGGATAGAGACGATAAATAGTTGTGGAACAAAACAATCGGGATGGTCAAGTTTCGATGGGACAACTGTGTCCGTGAGGAGCTAACATGGGAGAGAAACCAGAACATGGGGGCTGAGTTATTTATGTAAACTGTTGTATAGTGTGTGTCAAGTTGTATCAAACTTTTGTGAAGTTATAACATCTTGATTGCTGTTTTTCCTTACTGTGTGCAAATTTCGGGACGAAATTTATTGTATGGAGGGGAGGGTTGTAACACCACAAAATCCCAAATATGAGTTAAGGCTGGGCAACACGGCCTGGGACACGGGAGTGTCCCAGGGCATATCCTGCTCTATTTGCTTTAGTGTGATTTTTGGTCTCGAGTGTGTCTCGAGTGAGGCACACAGCCTGGGACACGGGCATGTCCCAAGCCGTGTCCTTCTCTACTCAACGAAATGCACTAGATGTTTGTCGAGAGGGTACACGGCCTGAGACACGGGCATGTTTGAGGGCGTGTCCTCCTCGAGTTTTGGCCAAGTTTGTGCGTCCTATTGAACATGCCTTTGCAAGGGCGTGTCTGCAGCTATGTCTATGCACACGACCTGTTATACGGGCGTATCATAGGGATGTGTCCTTCTCTGGTTTTGTCCAGGGAATTGAGGCCTGGTGAACACGGGCTAGACACGAGCGTGTCTGAAGCCGTGTCAATGTATACGGCCTGTGATCGAGCGTGTCACATGGTCGTGTCATGTTCTGGATAAGTCAGTTTATGTACCTCTTAAGGTACACGACTTGTGACATGGGCGTGTCACAGGCTGTCTCAGCCCAAAAATAGAATTTTTAGGGCTATTTGTTGCCTTTCATTTCCTTCAGATGGGATCTAAGGGTCCAAGCTTCTCCCTGCTGAGTTTAGTCCAGTACATGAGAGTTATCTCTCATTCAAAGCTTGGTTATTCTCTTTCTAAAAGAATAGAGAGAAGGGAGAGGAAGGAAGAAGAAGAGAAGAGATCCGGCCGCCGGTGGAACTTCAGCATTAAGAATTCCGAGCCGAGTCCAAATTTGTGGAGGCCAGAGCGTTGCGGTGCTTGCTATCTGGCTAGAATTCCATGGCACCCGAGAGATCATCAAGGTTAACAGTCTTCCTTCTTAGACATGTGAAGTCCTTGTTTTGGCATGTCTGTGGATTTCCCCCAGCAAAAAGGTGGTTGTTGAGAGATTTCCTTGGGTTGGTTCTTGTAATCCCTAGTCTTGCATATAGATTCGAAAGTGTATAATACAGAATAAGCATGTTGTGTGAAGCCCATCTGGACATTTTGGTCTGGATTGGTGATGTTGCATTTTACGTACTGGAGAAGAATCCGCGTATTAACGTGTAGTTTGTGGAGTCGATGGGTTGTGCCTGTGAAAGGTAGTAACAGGAAATAAAGGAATGAAATTCCAGGAAAATAGCCGCGTGATTCTTGTGCTAAATGCCATGTTCGGGTGAGTCTCGGTGCAGAAAGTGAGTCTTGCTTAACCCTCCAATAGACCGTAAGGAACGCTGGCATTATCTCCCCTTTTTGGATTGTGAAGCAAGTCCTTGGTGGGCAGCGTGGCTATTGGGAGCTGCGTTCTCTTAAAATGGCATAGTGCCGAACAGGAAAGGTGAAACCGACCCGCGCCTATAAATTGACCATGAGTACTTCGGTATTCGTTGATGGCATAGAGACTTGAGCAACGGGGGGTGGCTGATCTGTACCTGCGTTATGTCTGACCGACTGGTAGACCTAGTTATTTGTCTCATTGGATCGCATAGTGAGAGTCTTAGGCCTGCGCACCATTAAGACTGAATACTCAATACCATTTGTTTTCAGACTGTGAATGGTGGTGGGACCCTAATTCGCCAACACACCAATAATGGGCCCTGAGTGCACGGATTGTCGGGCCGCGTGGCCGATAGTTGTTATATGTTGATTGTGCCTGAGTGCACATTATATGATATATCTGCTTATGGAAGATATGCCTTTAGCGAAGGAATACCACTACCCCGGCAAAGGGGTAGGGTCGTTATAAATTTTTCAGCTAAATGCTTACCGTTGTTTTGTTTGCCAGCAAAATAGTGGGCTGTCCCTGTGCAGGTCCATGAGAGTCGTGCGGGAAATAAAGGGCTAAATCCCCTGCAGTTGCTTCTACTTCTCTTCCTCGATGGCTGAGCAACGACTTTTGTAATGTTTATGTGTGGCTGTCCTGCGCGCCGATGTTTGTAATCCACACTTGTATTGCGTAACTATAAGGCCTTAAGGACGAACTCTTGAGTATATGTTCTACATTCCATCGTGTTTATATATAAATGTGGTTGTTTATATATAGTGGACATTCATGGTTTGAGTTCGATTTAACATTAATAGCTTCTGCGAGTATGCTCTATGTTAGGATGCGTACCTATTTTGGTATTAACCTGTGACCTCCCCGCCTGTTTGAGGCACATAGTGTGGGGCCCCGGCTAGACCTTCTATTATATGTTATTTAACAGATGGAGTTCTTACAGTCCAAACTACATGGCGTCGTCAAGATTAGCATCGTAGTCAGAGGACATTTTAGCTCCTCAAAAGCTCACGCGCACTACAGCGTCCAAATGAACTTCTGATCTTTCCACGTCAGTGTGGTGAGAGGCAAGGCTATCCGTGAGAAGCTCTCTACGAAGCGCCTATAGTAGCACGCAAGTCCAAGGAAACTCCAGACTTCTGCCACAGAATATAAAACTGGTAAATCCTGTATTGCAACTATCTTTGCTGGATCCACCGCAATGCCTTCTCCACTTATCACGTGGACAAGAAAGGCCACTAACGATAGCTAGAACTCACAATTTGAGAACTTGACATAGAGCTTGTTCCGTTACAGGGTGTGCAAAACCATTTGTAAATGGTTCGCATTTTCTTCTTCGGACTGAGAGTACACTAATATGTCTTCAATAAGGACAATTACAAACAAGTCCAAGTACTCTCGAAACATTCGGTGCATTAGGTCCATGAATACAGATAGCGTATTTTTTAGCCCAAACAGCATTACAGTGAACTCGTAATGACCATAGCGTGTACCTAACGTTGTCTTTGGAATGTCACATTCCCGAATCCTTAGCTGATAATAGCCAGATCTTAAATCCAGCTTCGAGTAGACAGTTGATCCCACTAGCTGATCGAACAAGTAATCAATCTATGGAATCAGTTACTTGTTCTTTTTCGTCAGCTTGTTAAGCTCTCGATAGTCAATGCATAGCCGCGAGCTTTCGTCCTTCTTTTTCCAAAAAAAGACCGGAGCGCTCCAATGTGACGTACTTGGGCGTATAAAGCCTTGCTCCAGCAGCTATTACAATTGAACCTTTAGTTCCGCCATCTCCTTTGGCGCAACACGATAAGGAGAGCGGGCCACAGGTTTCCTACCTAGCACCAACTCAATAGCGAAGTCAATCTCTCGCTGAGGCGGTAACCACGGAAGATCTTTAGGAAACACATCAATATACTTCGATACAATAGGAACATCACTCATACTGGGCCTCGACTCAACCGCCTCCAATAGCGTGAAGAATAACTTTGTGCCCTTCCGAACTTCTTTGACTACTTGGATAGCAGACATCATTATCTTGCTTGATCCTCGCATACAATCGAATTTAGTCTCTTGTTCGGTGTTCTGTCCTAGTTTAAATTCCTTAGAGTTGCAATCTATATAGGCATGTTGCTCTGATAAGCAGTCCTTACCAAATATTACATCAAACACAGATATCAGTAGCACAGATGCTTCCAATCACAAATCCTGACTTCCAATCCGTACCTCAACCAAGTAGGCTCGATCCGCGCGCATCAAGCACCCGTTAGGTCGCAACAGATTCACTCAATATGTCGGCATAAACAAATTCACTCTGATACGCCCCAAGAAGTCTTTCGACGGAAAGGAATCAGAAGCACCTGTATCGAATAGTGCACTTTCTCAATACTTTGATACCAGGACAAAGCCTAATTCAAATAAATCATGCACAAGCAATGCACAAGGTACTAAATTTGGAAAGCAGTAAAGACTGTATTTTAACTCATACTTTTTACGACGTTTCTTTGTTAAATGGCCTCCTATTGGTCAAGATTATACACCCGGGGTTGCGCTTGAGATGTAGTTGATTCCATCACTGCATTTGTCACAACCCACATTTTCTTTCCATTAAAAGGCATATCAGAGTAAGGAGAAAACATGCGCCGTGATGCCACATTGTGTAGGGGATAACTGCAGACGCTCAGAAAGATTCAAACTCTACATTTTATAAGAAATTCATGAGTTATTATGAAAGAAATATAGTTTAAAGTTAAGATGGTCGTATCCCTTAGCTCAGTTGATCAACTAGTCCACGAGTGAAAATATAGTTATATGCTGCGGAAATACTTTGATTATGTTGATTTAAAATCCTATGCGAGCATAAACATCCCCAAAGGGAAACTCACGATATGCAGGACTCTAGATTTATTATAGGTATAGAAATAGCTTTTATGATACACTAAATATGGTGACTTTAGTTTTTAAAAGATGGCATGTACGGAGTATAAGAAATAATGTTTTTATTAGTTAAAAATATGTAACATGCATTCTAGCATCAAACATTCCTAGAGAGCAAGTAAAAACAACCACAAAGAGGTAAAACAGCAGCTTAGCAAAGTAACTAGCATTTTAAAAGAAATCCACCAGTGGGCGTGAATAACCTGACACGAACCCACTGGAGAGCATGTATGTCTATACAAACAAGAAGCAACCAAAAACTAACTAACAAAGGTGAGGAAAACCTCTGCAACACAGCAGTCCACTAGCAACACCAACCTATCCGCTTAACCGACTACTACCCTGAACCTGAGGCATTCAAAGAAAGAACACCTCTACAAGAAAATACATTTGGCAAAACGAAACAATTAGATATAAACAACTGAAAGAAGAAGGGGTTACCAAACCCTAACAAGAGAAATGCTGACAAACTCAGCTAGTATAATCAACATAAGAAACAAGTAAGAAAATAATCATCAGCAAAATAAGAAAAGTGCACCTAGTGCGAGAAGTTACCATGCTTCACTCAAACCTGTAGAAGCAAACAACTAACAAAAGCCAACACAATATGAGGAAAAGGAACTATACAGTCCAATACATGTGAATCATTAACAATGGCAAAACCAAAGATCTGAGTTGGGGACAAAAACATCCAATACCGAACTACTAGACCCAAATGTCTAGGAGGTACCGCAGTGGCGGCCACAAGGTCCAACTCACCTAAATAGCCTGTAAACAGAGACCAAAAACAAACTATCACGTGCATTGATTCACGATACGACGTTCAATTGGCGGTCCTTTATCCATTACCGATCTAGCCGTAAAACAAAACCTAAATACCCAGCAAAACACAAATACCGAAGTCTAAACACTTCCCACGACAATTGGGACATAAATACCCAAAAAAACCTTAAGGACCAAACTCGGCGAATCGGGAAAAAACAGCGAAAAATCATAACTCCAGGCCAATTCGATGAGTGTACCCGATGATTTACATCAATACTCGATGAATTCTACACTATTCGGCAATAAGGACTTGACACTCGACAAATCGCCTAGCAATAAACGGAGAAATTCCCTTAGCCTCACTGACCATTCATTTTTTTTCTTCAACTAAATCAAACTCGACGAATCTACCTGATACTCCCTGAATAGACTTACCGATACACAACAAATTACAGACGGCCTCGCTTGCCGAAATTCAACGAAAACTCCATAGGAAAGATTACCCGTACTTGACGAATACCCGGTTGATAATCTCTCTATCCTAGGTATTTTTCTAGAGCTCATCCTACACAAAACCTACCCACGAAGGGAGGAGGAATAAAAGGAAGAAAATAAGCAAAGAATGGACAAGCAAGGGGAGAAAATCCACTTGTTTTGAGACTCATAAAAATGACCTCAGACGCGCTCCGCTCTGAGGATCGGCCGCAAAAACTCCCAGCCTTAGATTCCTGAAACTTTTCGGAGCAAAATGATGGTTACGTCAAAAGCCCTAGAGCCAAAAATCAATGAATCAGAGAGATCTTACCGCGCACGTGTAGCTCTCGATGAGAGCATGCTCCAGCGAAGATTTCATCCTCCGAAGCTCCCGGAATCGTGGTCGGAAAGTCCATGAAGGAGAGGGATGTCGCCGTCAACAATGCTCTAGTTCGGCCAAAGTGAACAGGGGTCTATATTTATTTTCTCTTAGGACAGGAAGGAGATGATATATATATATATAGGGGTTTGATCGTGTGCGGCCGTACAGGCATACGTGCAAGAGTCAAAATGGTTTCAAATCGAAAAGTGATGCACTTGAAAGTGTTAGATCTCAGCGATCCGAACATCTTTCATGTCAATCACTTTTTGATTTGGAGCCTCCTTAACCTTTGATTTGGGACCCGAAAAAAATTGGGCGGCGAGACTGCTACAGAAAGCCTCAAATTTTCTTATTTTCAGGTCCCAAATCAAAGGTCAAGGAGGCTCCAAATCAAAAGGTAGTTAGCATTAAAGTTGTTCGGATCGCCGAGATCTACATCTTTTATGTTGATCACTTTTTGATTCGGAGCATTCTTGACCCCCAAAACCCCTTGCACGTACGCCCGCACATTAGTTATGCCCGCATATGAGATAATCCCATATATATATACACACATATATAATAGAAATAATAATATAATTAATAATGTTAATAGGATGAAGGCTCTATTTTTTTGAGTGTTTTGCTGCTCCGTTTTGGGCAAACGCCGTCGGAAGGAGGGTAAACAAATGAACCTCCGTCGGCGTTTGCTCCGTTTCCACCCGCCCACCTTGAGAAATGCCCCAAAAAGCTCCGTTTGGAGCAGCCACCTCCCCCCTCCGGTTCAAACACTCCGTTTCAACCCGCCGGATCGACCCGCCACTGCCGAACCAAATGGAGCCGAAATGGGGAAGGGGGCGTTCGGTGATTATCAAAATAGAAAATTCCGTGAGTATCAAAATAGGAATTTCAGTGAGTATCAAAATAGGAATTCCGATGAGTATCAGCATAATCCTATCAATAATTATATTAACAACATAATAGTAATAATAATACAAATAATAACACTAAAAATTATTATTTTTGTTACGAAGTGCTAAACATATGCAGTTTAAGACAAAATTCGCACCCTATGTAAAAGCCAGTGTTTCGAATCCAACGACGAAGTCAAAATCAAAATCCGATGCGCCATTCTCGAGATATAAATTCTTAAAGTTTACGGCGAACATTTAATATACAAAACTTCGCAAATTCACCGAGACTCCAAAAATGCTCGGGTCGCGACGAAACTTGACGGGCAAATTAAAAATTAATCTATAATTTCGTATCGTGAAATTTTACAATTTCTATGAGGATTCAAAGATTTGGCCGACTCGACCTAACGAACGTGAAGACCCAGAAATAACGATGCGTCATCAACTCCGCGTTGACGTAACGCATTACATCATTATGACGTCACCAAGAGAATTAAATAATTGACGGAAAAACAGGGGTGTTAAAATTACCCCTCCAAAAAGGAAGTTTTGCCCGTAAACTTTACGCACAAAAACATCTATTATGGAAGAAAAAAAAACAAGGGTATCAAAAACATACCAAACAAACTAGGAGAATAGATGAGGATGAGCCTACCTCATAGCTGACTCCAACTCCCAAGTCGCGCTCTCCACGTCTTGGTTCCGCCGCAAAACTTTAACCATAGGTATTGTCTTCCTTCGCAATACCCGATCTTGAGTATCCAAAACACGAACATGCACTTCCATATATGAAAGGTTAGGCTCCAACTGGGGCACAAAATCAAGAACTTTCTGGTAACCACACACCTCCGCAATTTGCTCACGTGAAACACATCTTGCACACCAGGAAAACTTACAGGCAAATCCAGTCTATACGCTGACACACCAATTCCCTCAGCAACTTTTAAAGGTCTCACGTACTTCGGGTACAACTTATGGTTCTTTCTAAACCTCTTAACACCAGACATCGGGGAAACCTTAAGAAACACCATGTCTCCAACAACAAACACCAAATCGGTCCTACGCCGATTGACATTCTTCTCATAGCGCTCTTCAGCTATCCGAAGATTCTCTCGAATAAACTTTACAGAAACATCCATATCTTCTTACGCTTCAGGACCCAAGAATGGTCTCTCACCAACCTCGGCCCAAAAGAAGGATGTTCTGCAATGCCTCCCATATAGAGCCTCAAACGGTGCAATCTGCAGACTCTCTTGATAACTATTATTATATGCAAACTCCATCAATGTCAAATGATTGTCCCACGCTCCTCCGTGGTCTAAAATATAAAATCTGATCATATCTTCAACGATCTGATTTCCTCTATCCACTGGACCATTAGTCTACTGATGATAAGCGGTGTAATACCTCAAATCGGTACCCAACCCTTCCTGTAAACTCTTCCAAAAGCGAGACATAAACTTGGAGTCTCGATCTGATATAATACTAATAGGCACTCCATGCAGCCTGATAACCTCATTTATATATAACTCAACTATCTTCTTCATGGGGTAATCAATCTTATAAGGCATGAAGTGAGCATACTTCATCAATCTATCAACTATAACCCAAACAAAATCATTCCCTCGGGGAGATCTCGGCAAACAAGTAATAAAGTCCATGAAAATACTCTCCCACTTCCATCATGGAATCTCTAAGGGCGTTAACTTGCCACCAGGACTTCTATGATCAGCCTTAACTCGCTTGCACTTGAAACATTCTGATACAAATTTATGTATATCACCCTTCATTCCATACCACCAGGCAATCTGCTTCAGATCTTGATACATCTTAGTAGAACTAGGGTGGTATGCAACACTAGAACCATGAGCCTCACTGCACAACTTAACTCTAATATCTTCAACATTGGGGATACAAAATCTACCGCAGTATTTTAAAGTACCCCCGTCATCGATCGAAAAGTCTGGAAAGTCCCCTTTCTTAGTTAAATTATAAAGGTGCAACAAATCAGGATCCTCCTTTTTGTGTAGCCTTGTAAGCGAAATCCATAAGGCTCAGTTACCACAAGACTGCTAGGCGAGCCACAACCACCAAACGAAATATTCATCAGGAGAAATTCATCAACCAGAGAATACATAGAAAGATTGAAGATTTTAGTTGTCTTCCTACTCAAGGCATCGCTTAACACATTAGCTTTTTCCAAGATGGTATTGGATCTCAACATCATAATATGCAACATACTCTGACCATCTCCGCTGGCTCAAGTTCAATTGCTTCTGAGTGAATAAGTACTTTAAACTCTTATGTTCCCAGTAAATCTTACACAATGCGCTATATAATAGGTGTCACCACAGCTTCAGGGCATAAATCATAGCTGCGAACTGTAAATCATGCGTAGGGTAATTCCTTTCATGAATCTTTAACTACCTCTACCCGTACGCATTTACTTTTCCCTCTTGCATCAACACGCAATGAAATCCCACGTGTGATGCATCCATGTAAACAGCATACTCTATCCCTTTGGTAAGCAAGGACAACACCGGATCAGTGCACAATCTTCTTTTCAATTCCAGAAAAGCTTCCTCGTACTTATCGCTCCACATAAAAGTTGCATTCTTCTGCATAATTTAGTCAATGTCGCAGACAATATAGAGAAACCAACTACAAACCTTCTATAATAGCCAGCAAGCCCTACGAAGCTCCTTATCTCTTTGGGTGTGGCAGTCCTATTACAATCCATAACATCGGGTAACTTCTCTAGGTCAATAGAAATTCTGTCCTTATAAACCACATGACCCAAGAAAGAAACCTGAGGCAACCAAAACTCACACTTGCTCAGCTTAACAAACAACTTATTCTCCATCAAAGCAGACAAAACTAACTACAAGTGTTGGGCATGCTACACAGCTCTGCAGGAATACACTAGAACATCGTCTATAAACACGACCATAAAACTGTCTTGAAAATCTTTGAACACTCTATTCATCATATCCATAATGGCAGAGAGTGCATTAGTCAAACCAAAAGACATCACTAAGAACTCAAAATTTCCATGTCGGGAACAAAAGTCAGTCTGTGGGATATATGTATAATGAATCCTCAACTAGTGGTAGCTTGAACGAAGGTGAATCTTTGAAAACACAGAACTACCACACAATTGGTCAAACAAATCATCTATCTCGGCAAGGGTGATGCAGGCCTATGGTTTCTACGGGTTAAATAGTATGCATTCTTAGGTTTGGTAATTATATAAATTCATAGCGAGCAATATTTCTCTAAACTAATTCTAACGATGAATCCTACAATATAGCAAAGCACAATGCAAAGAGTCCCTTCCCCTTATAAAGATTATACAAGGGCTATATGTCAATGTTCACTCAATAAAAAAGGACCCACACGATCTGGACAATTAGCTATTCAAATTAAATTCATCTGCAAATAAGTCACAACTCCAATAAGTGACAATCTGGACTAAAATAGCGTTTCAAAATTAAGTACAAATCAATCCCAAAATTAATTAATATGAGAGTATACCAAATCACTTGATCGCGAGGGGAAATCAAGGGCGACAAACCCGATTTCTTCTAGTGTTCACGCGATCTACCCGTTCCAATTATACGAGAATATTCGGGAGAAAAACACACATAAAATTTTGATTTTGATTAGCACGATTTCAATATAAATCAGGAGATTTAACTATTCTTCTAATTCACCAAATCTCACAAATAATATTAGACGAAATCACACAAGAGATGTTTAGTAATTGGTTACCCAATCCCAAGAAGTCCGTCCACAATATTGTGTGGAGGTAACGCTCACGACGGGGGTAGATTTTCTATTTCCACGAAAACCCACAGATCAGCACCGGACGATGAAGACGCGAGACGTTTTCCTTTGAAATAACCTTTGGAGTGAGAAAAAACTTGATGGATATATATAAGGAAAGAGGAGAGAGAAAATGTGATGAAGAGATGGTGGCTATGGTTTTGGCCGAGAGCCTTATGGAATTTGAGGGGGTCGGTTTTGGTTTGGATGGAGGAGGTTGGTTAGAATTTTGGAGGGGGGAGGGAGGAGGCCGAGAGAGAGAAAAGGAGGAAGAGAGGGTGGTGTCTTGGGCTAGGCCGAGCCCTAAGGTGGTGGGGGTGTCCGATTTAGTTTTTGGAGAGGGTGGAGGTTCGGGTTTGTGTTAGAGGTGGTGGCTCGAGTTTGGTGGTGGAGGTGGGTGGCCGAGAGAGGGAAAAAGGAGGAGGAGAGGGTGGCATCTAGGAAGGTGGCCGGCTAGGGTGTTGGGAGGGAAAGAGGAGGCCAATTTTCTTTGGGGAAGAAAATGAGGGCTCAGTTTATTGGGAAAAGAGAAAAGGTGATGTTGGAGATCTTGTGGAAGGAGGAGGAGTAGGAGGAAGTGAGAATAGAAAGGGGGAGAGAGGTTGACGGCGACCAAGTAGAAAAGTGGGAGAAGTGGGCTGAAATTTTAGAGGGAGGAGGAGAAGAATCTCAATAGATTTAGGATTTAATTTTCATTCTTCAATTCCCTAAAATACTCATCATAACATAGCAAAATATAGCTTACACCACTCAATCTCCTCCCTTGAAAATAAAATAAACTTATGATGGTTATATGCACCCATCATAAGAGAAATAAAATAGTGCTTGCATGAAATAAACAACTAGATGGTTATAAGCACCCATCATACATGAATTAAACAACATTAATTAAATTCATGAAATAAAATTGCTTATGATAAAAATTGATAAAATAATAGTTGTTAAAATATATGATTTTAATTATTTAATTTATAATTATATATTTTATTTAATGGCGGCAGAGGACGTCGAGAAAAACAAGTAGCTGTGGTGGCATTGGCAATGAAATGTTGTGGTAAAGTTTCATCTTTGAGCTTGGGGCATCGATCGTCCCAATCCACGAACTCTCTATGACGGGGATCAATGACCGCATCACCATCGTCTCCATCAATCCCCCCCCCACTCAAATTACTCATCACCGATGAGTGGGCCATGAGGTGAGAACACTCAAAAGCAACAGCCACATGGGGCAAGTATGGCCCCGCTATCCATGTTATAGTAGCATGAACATCCATCAGCATTGTGAACCTGTCTGGCAAAGAAACAAGAAGACTTCTGAGGAAACTCGAAAGGGTGTCAAGCAAAGAAATAATACTTTAATCTTACCATCTAGTTCAAGAACCAAGGAGTCCACGTGGAAATTAGATATGACAACACTAACACTCCCAAACCCAAGAGAATATTTAGTGGGAGGAAGAAATGACGGAGAAAGCCACTCAGGTGGAACAGGGACGTACAGTAAAACGTCCGGAAACTTGAAATATAGTGAAACACCCTTTGCTATATAAAAATCTGAAATAAAAGCATGAAATCCGAAGTTCTTCATAATCTTTGATGGGTCGACATTCCAACGTATTTATTTATTAACGGAGCCAGAAGGCATCCGCTCGTTGACTGACCAGACCAAACCCAAATCACTTGATGCAGCGCCACCGCTACTTGATGATGACCCGGTTGCCGAGGCGCTACGACATAAAGAACTGAGATGTCGTGATGACGCTGAAGGAAGTGCACGTTACAGCATCCGCCCGCGGCGTGCTAAAACCGCCATGAAGAATTAGCCTAATTTTCTTATTTCATGCACTTTATTTTATATTTTGGGAATATAAAATTATCCTATGTTTAAGGGATAATTTTATATTCATGGCTTGTTTTTATTTTTTTTAATTTGAACAATTTTTATTTTGGTATGCATTTAGCCATTCGGATGGATGAGATTACATCTCCATCATGGAGGGCTAAGAGTTGTTGTAAACTCCTATTTAAGGAGGTGATTATGAGGAATAAGATAATTGAAGATTGAAACCTAAAATTCCCTCTCATTGAGAATTTCGGCCAAGGCTATTCTCCTAGCCGCCACCCCCCTTGAGTGGTTTAAAGCCGCCGCCCCCCTTGCTCCCTCCATCCGTTCGGTGTGACTCCAGCGCGGCTTCCTTGGTGAGACTCCGTGGAAGAAGGTTGCAAACCCCTCGGTGTGACACCGACGGATCTGTGGAGAGAGTGATTATTCTCCCACCATATCTTTGTGTGAACTTTCATCCCGGTTGGGTAATCTCTTCCCATTTTGTGATTCTTGCTTTAGTTTGTGGAGGTTTTTCATGCATCGTTTTTTCCGTGATTTTTAAATCCGTCGCTTGCAAAATCTGAATTTTAAGTTGTTGTTACTGAATCTCTTGTTGTCCGGAACGGGTAGATCCGTCTCGGGAGTGCGACGTGACCTAGCCTCGATTTTCTCTTTCGTTCGGCGCACTTTATGTGCCAATAAGGGAATTAATCACGAATCGAATTTCGATCGCTCTTAAAGGTTTTCCGCCGCTCTAAAATAAAATTATTGTTGCGCTTGAAACAGCTTAAATTGAAATGAATAGATGCTTGTGTAGGTGTAGTGAGTTGTGTGCTTGTTGGAGAGGTAGGTCTTAAGGACGTTGTATCGAGTCCGGGTAACGGTGAGTTGTGTGCTTGTTGGAGAGGTAGGTCTTAAGAACGTGGTATCGAGTCCCGGATTTTGGGAACCAACAGACCCCTTTTCGTTCTCTTTTGGTCGGCATTCTCTCCTTTTATTTATTGTTCTGTGACGATTAGGTGTCCGTTAGCGTAGTCACGTCCGTATCACGGTCGTCATTACATCAATTTGGTATCAGAGGCAGTTGTTTCAACTCCTAAGTTGCAAACATCCTCGCTGCATTATTCGTTGGTCGATCTCATCTTTCAAGGATCTGAAATTTTCGGATTGGTCTGCGTTTAGTAAAACCCTCGAAATTTTAAAACTTGTCAAAAAAATCTTAAAAGAATTCTATAGCTTCCTGCCCTTATTTCCAGCAACATTAAAACAGAAAATGTTTCGATTCATCCTCGTTAGGTCAGCCTGCAAATTGGAACATTGTAATTGTGTCCAGTTGGTCTGCAAATAGCGGGCTGAAATCCTTATTTTTCAGCGAAATCTCGAATTTTTTTTCAACAATCTACGTGTTAGTCACTTTGGGAATCTATAAAAATATATTATTTTTAGTATAGCTACAGCCCTAGGAAAATTCATCTTTCCAAGGTTTTTCTAATCCTGAATGCGCACTAGGCTAGGATCGGAATATTCGACTCCGTCTACGTCTAGGATGGCTGCGAATGAGCATGTAGATCCTAACACTGAGGCCATAGCGGGGCTGCGTAATGAGATGACTGAACTTAGGAACATGTTAACCCAGTTCATACAAACCCAAGCTAGGCCACCCCCACCACCCACTAATGTTGAGTTGCCCCGCCGGCGCCAACAAAGCTCCGATTTGGATTCTGATGGGGACTCCGCCGGAGTACCCCCACGAGGCCGTCGCCACGAGCGAGAGTTTGACATTACTAGAGCCGTCAAGATTGAAGCCCCCACATACGATGGCATGGGAGATCCAGAAAACTTCCTTAATTGGACCGTGGATATGGAATGTTATTTCGACTGGCACCATCTCACGGTCCCCCAAAAGGTGCAAGTTGCCAGGATGAAGTTAACTGGTCGTGCCAAAATTTATTGGTTGAACGAAGAGCGTAGGCTAGGAACTGGGAATGGAGACCCAATTATTGGATGGACTGTAATGAAGAATTTATTGACCGATCAGTACGTCCCCGCGTACCATCGGACACAGATGTTTGATGAGCTTGCCACCCTACGGCAAGGCTCATGTTCGGTAGCTCTATATATGATGTAGGTTACGGGTTTTGAAACCGTAACGGCTAAGGGATTCACACGCTCGCTTAATTATAATTACTATTACGCTCACACGAAGAATAAACACAGCCACTACGCAAGTTGCAACAATTAATTTAATAGGATTCGGGGGATTCGCTAGGCCCCTTAAGATAATATCAAGGCTATAGGCCAAGATCCTCTCAAGCGAAATGAACCCACACGGTTCGATCGAGCGTACATTGTACCAAAAGAGACACCACCGAAATAAGGATTCGGATAACGGGTGGTTCTCTCCCAACGAAATAAAATGAGGGCCGCCACGCCTCACGAATTCAAATGGGAATCAAATATCAATAACAATAATTTAATAGATATTATCCACGAACATTCTACCAAATTCAAATCACACGATATGCTAAATGCCCAAAGAAAAGATCTAAGAGAGAAACACACAAGAGTGGAGACGTTCGTTACCCAACCAGAATGGATGATTTCGATTTAACTCTCTTTGGATCGCTCCATTCCGGATCCACCGAAAGCGTGCCGGTTGGATGGAAACTCCAAGTTCTTCATTGCCTTCCGACGCCGTTGAAGTTTCACAAGATTCACCACAAGCTTTGGCCGATTCTTCTCTTAGATTAGAAGATGGGGCTGATTTGGATCTCCCCAAAGGAATCGGTTTTTGGGAAGAGGATATATGTGATGGTCGGGTTTTGTTGAGAGGGATGAGGACGGTTTTGTGGAGGAGAGGTGGTGGTCGGGTTGATGTTGAAAGGGGGGCTCGGGTGTGGTGATGGAGGTGGAGGCCGGTGGCTAGGGGAGTTTGCAAGTGGTCGGCCTTCTTGAAGATGAAGAGGAGGGCTTGGTTTTTGGAGAGGGATTGAAGTTTATGGTTGATTATTGGAAAAGAGGAGGTGGAGGTAGAGAGGAGGCCGAAATAGGGAGAGGAAGGAGAGAGGTGGCCGGCGGCCAAGGAGGAGAGGGGGTAGGGGAGCCAAACTCCAAGAGGAAGAGGGAAGAGGGAAAACCAATTTAGGGTTTCAATTTTATTTCATTCATTCACTAATCTCAAAATCCAATACAACATAGCCTTATAAAGGCTGTACAAAGACAAGGGTTTTAAGCACCCCAAATGTGGCTAAACAAAGGCCAAAATGAAATGACAAATAATTAAAACTTTGGGTAAATATTGGCCAAATAAAAACATAATTAAAATCTGAAATAATATTTAAAATGACACGGCGGAGATTTGACACGACATTGGCGGAGATGTTGACGCGGCCATGGTGGAGGATGTCGTGACAAATCTTCATCTCGAGGCGGCAAAGGAACATCAAGCTTGAGTCGGCACCCACATAAACCGGGTCACCATAATCATCGGGAAGGGGATCTTCTTCGGCAACATGACGTGGATCTTTGACATGTACCAGTTCACCAACGTCGTCCGGTGGGGGACGCTCCAAGTCAACATGTCGTGGGATGGCAGCGCCATCAATCCTCCCCCTCTCAAAAATACTCATCACTGATGAGTAGTCCCGGGTATATTCGTTGAGGAAGAGGAACCTGCAAAGCAAAAGGTGGTCTTGGGGGGACCTCACAGACGCATTAGACAAATAAGAACAAAGTATTTCCACAACGTCAACCAACATACCTCTGATGGAGACCGGAGAAGAGAAAGATCCAAACAAACTATCACCACCCAACCCAATAGAAAACATAGTGGAATATGTAAACAGAGAGATAGACTTTTCAAGGGGCATAGAAACATGACGCGTAAAGTATGAAAAGTAGAAAATAGGAGCGATGACCCAATCAATGGAAAATTCTACAAGAAATGTCATGCTACTAAATTTCCATAAGATTCGCAAATAATGGACTGGCCGGTTCATAAATATTTCTGAGGTGCCCGGAGGCATCCATTCAGGGACGAGACAAAGCAAAACAAAATCACTTATATAATGGTAGGATACTCTCCGATTCCAACAAACAATCTTAGAACTGTGTGGGGAGAACCCATGTGCAACGTGACTTTCTTTAACAGTGGGCAGTAACGGGATCAAGTCAGGTGGCACAGGTGCTAATAAAGCAGTGGTGAAATCAACGCCATACAACGTCGTAGTTTTAGATTTAAACTTAAATTAAAATTTTAAAACATCATGAATAAAATCTAACGAAAAACACTCATCACAATATATAGAACGGGGCGCTCCCGAAATTGACATTTCGTGCGGGAAACACAACTTAACATTCGCAACTACGTTCTGTTGGGTATTGCATCCACAATGTACCTGATTTGAAGAAGCCCCTGTGCAAGCCAAGGTAAATAGACAATGTATTTGATGAAATATTTCCAGTTGTGCTTGCAGTTATTCCACGCTAAGTACACACCAATGTCAGGGTGCAGTGGGTCAATATACACGGGTCTGTGCAACGTAATCCCTCGTTGAGCAGATCAGTGTGTTGGTCTACGTGTACTCTCTCTATTGGGCTGTACTTAATTTCATGTACAGGGCTATGATAAAGCAAGAGCAGACAAGGAGCAAGGTTGGGCCAAAGACCAACTCTAGGAAAGAAAGAGGAGAAATAGCCCAAGTAAAAAATCGACGAGAATCACTAAGTGATTCTCGCCGATTCGGCGAGAATCACTAATGATTCTCACCGAGTCGTCGAGAATCACTAGCTGATTCTCGCCGGTTGAAGTCGGCTGCTTCGACACCGCCTGAAATTTCTCTAAGGCAGAATCGTTGAGAATCACTTATGATTCTCGCCGATTCGTCGAGAATGACCTTGCATTCTCGACGATTCGGTGAGAATCTAAAGTGATTCCCGCCGATTCTCCCCGGCTTCTGTATCAGTTCAGCCAGATTTCGGCTAAGTAGAAGTCGGCGAGAATCGTAAGTGATTCTCGCCGATTCGGCGAGAATCACCTACGATTCTCGCCGAATTTGACTTAGGCAGTTTTTCTGTTATTCTCTGGACCGGTTCAAACTATCTGAACTGTTTCGAACCGGGCTCAAGTCTTCTTATCGGTGGGACCCACAACGGTCATATACTTGACCTAATGTATATATACTCCGTATGTATGAACAGTAAACAGAGAATCCACGAGATTTCAAAAAGCACGAGCCGCCGACAAGCCCTAACTCTCCGCCGATCGTCTCCGCCGCTCGTGCACTTGTCGCCGCTGCTGATCTCAGGTTCTTCCAGATCTCCGGCAACTGAAGCTTAGGCTAGCATAGCATCTCACGCGTCTAACCAGAGATCCCTTGTCTCTTGATTCGTTGATCGGGAAAATCCTTCCCCTTCTGAATCGATCGAGACGATCGATCCTAGTGTGACCGTTGGAAGACCTTGCTTCCTTCGCTACGAAGTTAGAATCAAGTTGGCACTGCTACTGCTCTCCGTCGCCGCCGCCGATTCCGTGAACCTTGCCGCCGCTTTAAGCCGCCGCCGGTTTCGGGAAGATTCTTAACATGTGAGATCTAGGGTTGTGGACTCTTCGTTGACTTCAAGAACACGTCGTCGAACGAAGAGGGACACCTTACTCTCCAAACGTCGTTTGTATTTCTTACAAGCATTTTCAATTTCTTTGTAACGGACCGATTGGTCTTTAGTTGTAAGGGTTGGGTGCAACCCGGGTGTGGGAGTGTTGACTCCTACGTGTGGAAGGGTTCCTTCCGTTAGTGCAAGGATTGGATTTCAATCCTGTTGGTGAAGTGACCGAGTCGTCCCGTGTTGGGAGATAGGTCGAAAGGGGGAAAGTGGACGTACCCAAATCGGGGAACCACTATAAATTGCCTGTGTATTTTCTGTACTTGGTTGTTTTGTTTTCTTGTGCAGGTAAAATCTTAATTCCGCTGATAAGCTGCAGAGACACCTATTCCCCCCCCCCATAGGTGAAGATAGTTGACACTAGGTGAACTTTCAAGTGGTATCAGAGGGAGGTTACTCATCAAAAAGGTTCACACCTTGAGTAGAATCCTGCCACCAGTGTCAAGCAGCAGACAGAGATCTTCCATGGAAGGACTCAAGCACTCCGGCAAAATCCAAGTATGCACCAGACTGAACTTTCCTATTTGGAAGGAAAGAATCAGATTCTACATGGAAGCAGTCGACCCCCGGCTCTTCATGATAGTGGAGGAGGGACCTTACATTCCCACTAAGGCCTCCACCATTGATCCTACAAAGAAAGTACCCAAGAAACTTTCTGAAATGGACAAGGATGAAATGGTGCTGTTCGGACTCGACAAGAAAGCTCAGAACATCCTGGTGAGCGCAGTTGACGAATCCATGATGTAGAACTTCAGCAACTGCAGGACAGCCAAGGATCTCTGGAGCTGTCTGATTGTCCTAATGGAGGGCACAGACGAAGTGAGGGACGATCGGAGATCCCTCCTAAATCAGAAATATGAGGCCTTCAGACAAGGGCCAAAGGAGGAGATCGGAGTCACCTTCGAAAATTTCCTCAAGATCGTCAATGCACTCAAAGGATATGGAAGAGTGTTCACTGACGGTGAACTCAATGATAAGTTCCTTAGGTTCCTCACTAAGGAATGGGACACAAAGATCTGCGCCATCCGGGAGTTTGGCAGACTTGCGGAAACTGACCCTCAGATTCTGTTCGGGAAGCTCATGTCCTATGAGCTTCAGTTGAATACAAGGAAGGCTGAAGAGGAAGCAGAGAAAGCCGCGGTCAAGGAAAAGACAGTGGCCCTGAAAGCCATCCATTCCAGAAAGGGCAAGGGTGTTGCCTCTTCCCGTGCGTGGAAGAAAGATGAAGAGGAAGACTCGGAGCCAAGCTCCTCCGACTCAGAATTGTCTGAGGAAGACTTGTCCCTTATCACAAGGGAATTCAAGAAGTTCCTCAAGCTGAGGAATCAGAGAAAGAGAAACGGTTCCTCCTCGAGGGATCAGAAGAAGAGTTATTCTTCTGACAGGTATGTATCCAAACCGAACAAACACCGCTCGTCTGACATCATTTGCTTTGGTTGCAACAAGCCAGGACACGTCGTGGCTGACTGCCATCAAGGCAAGAGGGAAAAGGGAAAGGAAGAGGAGCACAAGTCCTCAAAAGACAAGAAGAAGGAGAGGAGCTACATCGCGAAGAAGCCAAAGACGCTGAGTGAATCTGACACTTCAGATACCAGCGATGACGAGGAAGCCTACTTTGGGCTGATGGGTCACTGTGACTCGGAAGGAGACTGCCCCCCATTTACGGGGAAGGTAAAAGCACACACCCCTCTCTCTGACTCTGACTCTGATCCTGAGTCTCAGGATGGTGACCCTGAGGATAGCTCTTCTTCCCGTGAAGCTGAGCTCCTTGATAAGTATGAGCTTCTGCTCAATACTTTCTTGGAATGTCGAAAGAGAATGAGGCTGCGAAGAAGGAAGTAAAATTCCTTAAAGGTGAAAGTGTATCCCTGAAGGAAGAGATCACCAGTATGATCTCCCTCCGACAGGAGCACTTGGAACTAACTTCAAAGCTTTCGGAGTCTCATAAGCTCCTTGATCTTAAGCAGGAGGAAGTCGACAAGTTGGAAGAACTACTTGCGGCAGAAAGGAAGATCGTCAAGAGCTTCTCTATGCCAAAAACTGTTCTTCCATTAGTTGATACCTTCTCTGCTCAGGCCAAAGGAGCTGGCTTGGGGCTTGTAGGGGTATCCGGTTCCTCGTCCAGGAGAAACAGGAACCAGAGAAAGAATAAGGCCGCCAAGAAGGCCTCTGCTGCTGAAAAGGGAAAGGCTCCACTCAGTCCTGTTGAGTTCAGAAAGCCAAGCTTTCCCTGCAACCAACATGACTTTTAGTCAACCTTTGGTCATCATTTCCGGCCCTCGGTTGCAAAGCCTAAGAGCCGATATGATGGCTGGACTTTTTCCCGCAATTTCGGTGAGAGTGTCTTCAAGGCACCTTATGAGGAAATCCAATTGGGAAATTATGGTCAATTCTCTAGTGGCCATAATAGAAACCAGGCACCAAAAGCCAAGCCTGTTATACTGAAGGAACCAAAGGTGAAGAAATCATGTGACTGCAATCACTATGATGCCTCCACCTCCAGATCTAAGGCCCCAGCTGTACCCACCATTCCCAGGGTGAAGCAGGAGCTTAGGAAAAGGTACAACAGATTTGATTGTTGGTGCTGTGGCAAAATTGGTCACTTTGCCGTGGATTGTTGGTTTAATCCAAGGTATAACGAGACTCCTTATGTTAGCAGTGCGAGGCCGACCACTCGTGGGGCTAACCGATCGAGGGGGAGTATGCTAACAAGAAATCTAGGACCCAAGTTCGATTGGGTTCCTAAGGCAAACTAATTCTGTTTTGCAGGAATGTCCAAAGGCCAACAAAACTCCTATTTGGTATTTGGACAGTGGATGCTCCCGTCATATGACTGGGACAAGAAGCCTGCTGCGGGAGTACACCCCAGTCGAGAATGGACCCAAAGTCAACTTTGGGGGATCTGATCGGGGAGTCACCAGAGGTTACGGTATGATTTCCAACGGTATACTCTCTATCTCTGACGTAGCTTATGTTGAAGGGTTAAATCATAACCTGATCAGCGTAAGCCAATTATGTGATAAAGGGTATGACGTTAAGTTCTGCAAGGATAAATGCCTGATAATATCATGTGCCTCTTCGGAGACAGTATTAACTGGCATTAGGAGCAGAAATATTTTCTGTTTAGATTTTCTTAGCTTAGACTCTTCTACCCCTGTATGCCTAGTAGCAAAAGGCAGTGCATCTCTTTGCGAACAATGACACAAGAGATTGGCACACATTAATTACAAGACAATTAATATGCTATTTTCAAAAGACTTAGTAAGGGATGCTCCCATTATTAAGTGCATTAAAGATAGTCCATGTCCTGCATGTTAAATGGGCAAGCAGACTCGGACTACCTTTAAGAGCATCCCAGACAAAGTTTCCTCCAGATGTCTCTATCTTCTGCACATGGACTTGTTTGGTCCTATGCAAGTTCATAGCTTAGGAGGGAAGTCATATACGCTCGTAATTGTAGATGATCACTCTCGGTTTACGTGGGTGATCTTTTTAAAACGCAAGTCAGATACGTTTGACATCTTCACTAGTTTTGTCAAGCAGATACAGAACGAACTTAACTGCTCTGTGGTCAAAATCAGAAGTGACCACGGAACAGAGTTTGAGTCTGGGGATATGACAGAGTTCTGTGAAGAACTTGGTATCTATCATGAGTTCTCCTCCCCTCGCACTCCTCAACAGAATGGAGTAGCGGAGAGGAGAAACAGAACACTCATTGAGGCGTGCACGACAATGTTGAATAACGCCTCTCTACTAAATTACTTCTGGGCCGAGGCTGTCAATACGGCTTGTCATGTACAAAACCGGGCGTTGATTAACAAGAGCCATCGTAAGACTCCCTATGAGCTACTGAAAGGCAAGAAACCAACCATGTCCTACCTGAGGATCTTTGGCTGCAAATGCTATGTACTGAATAATGGGAAATACCCACGTACTAAGTTTGGTGAAAAATGCTTCGAAGGCATATTCATGGGCTATAGTAGCCGCAGTCGGGCTTATAGAGTTTTCAACAAGAAAACCCTAGTGGTAGAAGAGTCCATAAATGTTATATTTGATGAAGGAAGTTTGCTTAATTGCAAGACTTCTAGTCTTCTTCCTGAAGATGCAGATGACAGACTCGAAAGGTTGCAACTGGATGAGCCCAAGAAGATGCACCTCCAACATACGTCAAGGTATCCACTTCTACGCAGATCGGAGAAGTTGAAAATCAAAATGAAGCAAATCCTTTAGAAGAAGGCGATGCCCAAGAAGTAGTCGACGCTCCTGACGCCAGACTTCTACAGCTCAGACACGTGAGGGATCATCCCAGAGATCAGATCATCGGAGATCCTCGTGACGGGGTCAGAACTCGCCAAGGTACTATTAATGAGATTTTGCATCTTAGCTTTCTGTTCCAGGTTGAGCCAAAGAAGTTCGACGAGGCAAACAAAGATGCTGCATGGACTTTGGCCATGCAAGATGAATTGCATCAGTTCGAAAGATGCAACGTTTGGACACTTGTTCCCAGACCTCAACAGCAGAATGTGATTGGCACCAAGTGGATCTTCAAAAACAAGCTGGATGAACGTGGTGTCATCATAAAGAACAAGGCCAGACTGGTGGCTCAAGGTTACCAACAGGAGGAGGGGATTGATTTTGACCAGACGTTTGCACCAGTTGCACGGCTCGAAGCAATCCGACTATTCCTAGCCTATTCCTCCCACAAAGTATTCACAGTTTATCAGATGGACGTGAAATCTGCTTTCCTGAATGGAGATTTGAAAGAGGAAGTATACGTCGCACAACCTCCAGGTTTTGTCAATCCTACATATCCTAATCATGTATATTTTCTCAATAAAGCGCTATATGGCTTAAAACAAGCTCCTCGAGCTTGGTATGAGACATTGTCTAGTTTTCTTCTTGAGAACAAGTTCTCTAGAGGAAAAATAGACAAGACATTGTTTCTCAGGGAAGTCAAAGGCAAGATTTTGCTGGTGCAAATCTATGTTGACGACATCATATTTGGCTCAACGGATAACAATCTTTGCAAAAAGTTTTCCAAACTTATGCAAGGAAAGTTTGAAATGAGCAGTATGGGGGAGCTAAAGTACTTCTTGGGACTTCAAGTGAAACAGTCTGAGGACGGAATCTTCATCTCTCAGACGAAGTTCACAAATGAACTCCTCAAGAAATTCGGAATGGAGAATGCAACCTCTATGAGGACTCCAATGGGATCCACTATGTCTCTGGATAAGGATGAGAAAGGTAAATCTTTCGATGAAACCAAATACAGAAGCATCATTGGATCTCTGCTCTACCTTACTGCTAGTAGACCGGATATCATGTTCTCCACATGTGTTTGTGCCAGATATCAGGTGAACACTAAGGAATCTCAATATGTCGCTGCAAAGCGAATTCTTAGATACCTTAAAGGTACTCCCAATCTTGGCTTGTGGTACCCGAGAAATAATGATGTCGAGCTAATAGGTTTTTCAGATGCTGATTTTGCAGGGAGTAGGGATGACAGGAAAAGCACTTCCGGGACGTGCCAATTCCTCGGAAGAAGGCTTATCTCATGGAACAGCAAGAAGCAAAATTGTGTCGCAACCTCCACAGTAGAGTCTGAGTACATCTCGGCAGGGAGCTGTTGCGCACAACTCCTATGGATAAGGAACCAGTTAGCAGACTATGATCTCCAGTTCAAGGAAGTACCCATGTACTGCGACTCCTCAAGTGCAATTGCCATCGCAAACAATCCAGTGTCGCATAGCAGAACGAAACATATTGAAGTGCGCTACCACTTTATTCGGGAGCACGTGGAGAACAAGGACATCTCTCTCTGCTATGTCCCCATGGACAAGCAGATTGCAGATATTTTCACAAAGCCCTTGGATGAGGCCAAGTTCAGTCTCTTCAAAACTGAATTGGGGATGCTCAACTATGAGGAATAAAGACTCCAGACGCTCCTGGCTCGTGCATCTAGGGGGTGCATCTGCCAGAAACATAAGTGACAACATAAGTGCACGAACTGAGGGGGAGCATAATGTCAGGTGCATCAGACCCAGATTTGCAGAAGCCGAAAAGGGGGAGATTACCCTCTCGGCTAAGGCTAAGGTAGCTCAATGTTCTAGTTTGCTCTCAAGTAACGGGTAATGCATATCCCTATCACCTCACTTTTAAGTTTCGGTTTTTCACTCCTATATGCTCTATTCACCTTAGCTTGTAGGGTTTTGGCTTCTTCAAATAGGGGAGATTGTTGGGTATTGCATCCACAATGTACCTGATTTGAAGAAGCCCCTGTGCAAGCCAAGGTAAATAGACAATGTATTTGATGAAATATTTCCAGTTGTGCTTGCAGTTATTCCATGCTAAGTACACACCAATGTCAGGGTGCAGTGGGTCAATATACACGGGTCTGTGCAACGTAATCCCTCGTTGAGCAGATCAGTGTGTTGGTCTACGTGTACTCTCTCTATTGGGGTGTACTTAATTTCAAGTACAGGGCTATGATAAAGCAAGAGCAGACAAGGAGCAAGGTTGGGCCAAAGACCAGCTCTAGGAAAGAAAGGGGAGAAATAGCCCAAGTAAAAATCGACGAGAATCACTAAGTGATTCTCGCCGAGTCGTCGAGAATCACTAGCTGATTCTCGCCGGTTGAAGCCGGCTGCTTCGACACCGCCTGAAATTTCTCTAAGGCAGAATCGTTGAGAATCACTTATGATTCTCGCCGATTCGTCGAGAATGACCTTGCATTCTCGACGATTCGGTGAGAATCTAAAGTGATTCCCGCCGATTCTCCCCGGCTTCTGTATCAGTTCAGCCAGATTTCGGCTAAGTAGAAGTCGGCGAGAATCGTAAGTGATTCTCGCCGATTCGGCGAGAATCACCTACGATTCTCGCCGAATTTGACTTAGGCAGTTTTTCTGTTGTTCTCTGGACCGGTTCAAACTATCTGAACTGTTTCGAACAGGGCTCAAGTCTTCTTATCGGTGGGACCCACAACGGTCACATACTTGACCTAATGTATATATACTCTGTATGTATGAACAGTAAACAGAGAATCCACGATATTTCAAAAAGCACGAGCCGCCGACAAGCCCTAACTCTCCGCCGATCGTCTCCGCCGCTCATGCACTTGTCGCCGCTGCTGATCTCAGGTTCTTCCAGATCTCCGGCGACCGAAGCTTAGGCTAGCATAGCGTCTCACGCGTCTAACCAGAGATCCCTTGTCTCTTGATTCGTTGATCGGGAAAATCCTTCCCCTTCTGAATCGATCGAGACGATCGATCCTAGTGTGACCGTTGGAAGACCTTGCTTCCTTCGCTACGAAGTTAGAATCAAGTTGGCACTGCTGCTGCTCTCCGTCGCCGCCGCCGATTCCGTGAACCTTGCCGCCGCTTTAAGCCGCCGCCGGTTTCGGGAAGATTCTTTCCAAGTGAGATCTAGGGTTGTGGACTCTTCGTTGACTTCAAGAACACGTCGTCGAACGAAAAGGGACACCTTACTCTCCAAACGTCGTTTGTATTTCTTACAAGCATTTTCAATTTCTTTGTAACGGACCGATTGGTCTTTAGTTGTAAGGGTTGGGTGCAACCCAGGTTGTGGGAGTGTTGACTCCTACGTATGGAAGGGTTCCTTCCGTTAGTGCAAGGATTGGATTTCAATCCTGTTGGTGAAGTGACCGAGTCGTCCCGTGTTGGGAGATAGGTCGAAAGGGGGAAAGTGGACGTACCCAAATCGGGGAACCACTATAAATTACCTGTGTATTTTCTGTGCTTGGTTGTTTTGTTTTCTTGTGCAGGTAAAATCTTAATTCCACTGATAAGCTGCAGAGACACCTATTTCCCCCCCATAGGTGAAGATAGTTGACACTAGGTGAACTTTCACGTTCACTAGCGTGTGCGTGCACTGGTCATCTAAAGGCGGGGGATAAATGCGTGCGACCGGGCTTGGCAAATAAGTTTGTTGAGGGGACATCACGTCATAAGGCACCATCGCCAAGGTACCACTAGTAATCCAATTCGAAACATCAAACCACGGATTTCACTTCCAATAAAGATCATCCGGTCGCAACCCAATAAAGTCGTAAGAAAGATCAAACAGTGGATTCGCTCTTACTGAAAAATCATCTGACATGTCTTCTAAATCATGTGGGTAATCATGTATTTTAGATTCAGTGATCGGATCATAGATCAGCAATAGTATAACGAGATCAGGCGTTACAAACGGTAGAGAGTTAAAATCACATTCAAGTTTAGGTAAAGGAGTTAGCATTAGGGGATGCTCATCCGGTTCCACTTCAATATCGTATTCCAAAAGTTTAACTCCTTTACTAGAATAATCTTCCAACACATCAGTCCTGACATCAGTTACAGTGAAAATATCAGAAATGGGCACTTCGATACGTCTCGGACTAGAAATAGCAAGCTCATGTCCTAACAAATCATCAAATGAATCACGACTGGGTAAGCTCTCAGCAGACTGTAACTTTTCTGACTCAGCTAGAATATCAATCGAATTAGGATCATCAGAAGGCTCCACAAAAGTAAAAGGGGATGGCTCCAAAATGTCGTCTAAAGGGAGTGGAGAGGGTTCCTCAAATGAGAAATCCTCATCCAAGTCACTTGGGTAACCAATCTCCTCATCGTCACTCATGTTGTCAACATTAACAGCATTGGCCTCAGTGACGGGCGTACTCGTAATCGCAAGCTCAGATACCATTTTCACGCTGATAGGAACACTCTCATAAATAGGAAAGGGTCTAGTGCCCAGGCGGGGAGAAATAAAATCATGAGACGTCCTCATACGGGAGTACGAGGGAACATGCTGGTTCGATGTAGGCAAAATCTTGGGCGGCGACTCACTCAGATAATTAGTAGACGGAGAACGGCAGTATGGAGGGTAATACTCATCCGTTAATAAATTCTTCATAATCTGCCAACCTATACGTGGGTCGACGGAGGGCATTCCTAAACGTCTTTCCTCATTGAGCCAGAAAGTATGGGCTCGACCAAATAATTGTAGTCTCGCAACTGGAATTCTGTGGGGATCCACAATACGATATTGCTCAAAATAATGCTCCATGTCGTTCACCCAACATAGAAACACTCGCAGTCCACCTAGCCCATCATATGTCGGAGCAGGAATCCTAACACGCCTAGAGGTGCGCGGTGTAACTTGATTAGACTTTAGTTGGCCAATTAACCCCTTAATCTCTTCCACTACCGGGCAATGGACTGGCTTTCTAACTTTCATGACGGAACCTAAAGATTTCATTCGGGAAACATGAACATCGTAGGCCATTTTTTTGTTTTAATTTTCAGCGGGAAAATGGGGATAGACTACTCGGATTAACTGCACAAATACAAAGAAATATAATATGGTTCTATTTAATTTTCAAAGATCGATTTGTTCCCGCTAATATTTCAAAATACTATATATATATTTTTTGATAGTCTTGCTCGCAAAAATATGGAGATTATTAATAAATTTTTTATTTTTGAATTTTGCTGAAAAAAAAATATAGGCCGCTATTGGCAGACCAACTATTAAATTTTAAAATAACTTAATAAAAATAATCACATAATGAAAAATAATTTTTTTTGGATTTCTTATTAAAAATAAGATAGAGAATTTCCAGAATTTTATTTTTTTATATTTTGAGAAAAATTTGCAATTTAGAATTTGAAATTAGAAATTAGAAATTTTGAAATTTTAAATTTTAAATTTTGAAATTTGAAATTTGAAATCTTGAAATTTGAAATTTGGAATTTGAAATTTGAAATTTGATATTTGAAATTTGGAATTTGAAATTCGAAATTTGAAATTTTGAAATTTTAAATTTGAAATTTTTAAATTTGAAATTCGAAATTTGAAATTTGAAATTTGAAATTCGAATTTTGAATTTTAAATTTTGAAATTTGAAATTTGAAATTTGAAATTTGAAATTTGAATTTTGAAATTTGAAAGTTGAAATTCGAAATTCCAAATTTGAATTTTAAAATTTGAAATTTTAAATTTGAAATTTTGAAATTTGATATTTATATATTTTTTAGCCTACCTAAAAATAGAAGGATGGTGTCGATTAGGAAATCGACAATAACCTCCCTCTGATACCAAATTGATGTAGGCCACGGGTTTCGACACCGTAACGGCTAAGGGATTCACACACTCGCTTAATTATAATTACTATTACGCTCACAAGAAGAATAAACACAGCCACTACGCAAGTTGCAACAATTAATTTAATTGGATTCGGGGGGGGGGGGGGGGTGCGCTAGGCCCCTTAAGATAATATCAAAGCTATAGGCCAAGGTCCTCTCAAGCGAAATGAACCCACACGGTTCGATCGAGCGTACGTTGTACCAAAAGAGACACCACCGAAATAAGGATTCGGATAACGGGTGGTTCTCTCCCAACGAAATAAAATGAGGGCCGCCACGCCTCACGAATTCAAATGGGAATCAAATATCAATAACAATAATTTAATAGATATTATCCACGAACATTCTACCAATCACAAATCACACGATATGCTAAATGCCTAAAGAAAAGATCTAAGAGAGAAACACACAAGAGTGGAGACGTTCGTTACCCAACCGGAATGGATGATTCTGATTTAACTCTCTTTAGATCGCACCGTTCTGGATCCACCGAAAGCATGCCGGTTGGAGGGAAACTCCAAGTTCTTCGTTGCCTTCCGACGTCATTGAAGTTTCACAAGATTCACCAAAAGCTTTGGCCGATTCTTCTCTTGGATTAGAAGATGGGGCTGATTTGGATCTCACCAAAGGAATCAGTTTTTGGGAAGAGGATATATGTGATGGTCGGGTTTTGTTGAGAGGGATGAGGACGGTTTTGTGGAGGACAGGTGGTGGTCGGGTTGATGTTGAAAGGGGGGCTCGGGTGTGGTGATGGAGGTGGAGGCCGGCGGCTAATGGAGGTTGCAAGTGGTCGGCCTTCTTGAAGATGAAGAGGAGGGCTCGGTTTTTGAAGAGGGATTGAAGGTTATGGTTGATTATTGGAAAGGTGGAGGTGGAGGTAGAGAGGAGGCCGAAATAGGGAGAGGAAGGAGAGAGGAGGCCGGAGGCCAAGGAGGAGAGGGGGTAGGGGAGCCGAACTCCAATATGAAGAGGGAAGAGGGAAAACCAATTTAGGGTTTCAATTTTATTTCATTCATTCACTAATCTCAAAATCCAATACAACATAGCCTTATATAGGCTGTACAAAGACAAGGGTTATAAGCACCCCAAATGTGGCTAAACAAAGGCCAAAATGAAATGACAAATAATTAAAACATTGGCTAAACATTGGCCAAATAAAAACATAATTAAAATATAAAATAATATTTAAAATGACGCGGCGGAGATTTGACACGACATTGGCGGAGATGTTGATGCGGCCATGGCAGAGGATGTCGTGACAAATCTTCATCTCAAGGCGGCAAAGGAACATCAAGCTTGAGTCTGCACCCACATAAACCGGGTCACCATAATCATCTGGAAGGGGATCTTCTTCGGCAACATGACGTGGATCTTTGACATGTACCGGATCACCAACGTCGTCCGGTGGGGGACGCTCCAAGTCAACATGTCAGGGGATTGCGGCGCCATCAATATGGGTGAACTTAAGGACCATATGGTGCGATGTGACTTAAAAGAGATCCCCAATGTCACTTTATCTAGGTTTCGAAAAGGGCTTCACCCCGATATCCAAAGGAAGCTCCTGTGATATGGGCACACAGATTTGAACGCAACTTTCAATGCCGCCCTGGACATTGAAAAACACTTAGCCTCTAAGGCTCATTCCCGTTATTCTCACGCGAAGAACAAGTCCACCACTGGGACATCTTCTTCCGCATATCCTGATAAGGGAAAGTTCAAATCCCACGAGTCGAAGTCTGTCATGATCACCGCTCGAAACACTAAGAACCCCGCCAGTGAGCGCGTTCCTATAGGGAATGTTAGAAAGGCTAACACCACTTGTTACTCTTGCGGCGTTCAAGGTCACTATGCCTACGAATGTCCAACAAAGACGAAAACTCTAGCCTTATTAGATCCCGCCACTGATCCTGACGATTATGAGTACAAGGCCACGGAGGAGAGCGACCCCGATGGAGTCCCTTGTGACTTGGAGGATGATCACCGCCTTATGGTGATACGTTGTATCTTGACCACTCCTCGTCCCGTAGACGACATGAAGAGGACGAGCATTTTTTCCCTGATCTTTAAGAGTGGAGAGAAGTTATGCAAACTAGTTATTGATGGTGGTAGTGGCGTGAATGCCATTTATGAGAACGCCGTTAAGCGTATGTCCTTGACTGTTGATCCGCACCCGCCCCCTATTAGGTTGCTTGGATTATTAAGGTTACTATTAAGGTAACCCAACGATGTCTAGTCCCCGTGTCTTTCAAATCCTACACGGATGAGGTTTGGTGCGACGTTCTGTCGATGGATGTTTGTCATGTGTTACTAGGCCGCCCCTGGCTCTATGACCATGATGTGACGCACTATGGTCGCGCTAATACATATGAGTTCAAATTCAACGGCAAGACCATCACCTTGAGACCGACTGTGCCAAAAGAACCGGTAGTGATGACTAAGGATACCACTGTTCCGGTAGAGAGGAAGGCGTTGAGCTTGGTTTGTAGGAAAGAGTTTGTGAAGGATCCCTTCATTGAGGGCATGATGTACGCTCTCGTTCTCATGGGTGCCAAGACTGATAGTGGTGTGTTGGATGATTTACCCCGAGAGCTACGGGTATTGTTGGATGAATTAAGCGACGTTTACCCGGATGAGTTGCCATCGTCGTTGCCTCTGCTTAGAGACATACAACATGCCATCAACCTTATCCCAGGATCGTCCATACCCAACCAACCTCACTATAGGCTTAACCCCGCCGCCCATCAAGAATTACAAACCCAGATAGAGGATTTTCTGCGTAAGGGGTTTATTGGAGTGAGTATGAGCCCGTGTGCTGTCCTAGCCCCCCTTGCCCAAAAGAAGGATGACACCTAGCGCATGTGTGTTGATAGTCGGGATATCAACAAAATTACTATCAAATATAGGTTTCCAATCCTGCGGTTAGATGATCTCTTGGATGTCCTTTCAGGTGCCACTATCTTTTCGAAGCTAGATTTACAGAGTGGTTACCACCAGATTCGGATCCGAGAGGGGGATGAGTGGAAAACCACGTTCAAGTCTAAGGACGGATTATATGAGTGGCTTTTGATGCCCTTCGGGTTATCCAATACCCCTAGCACCTTCTCCCGGATGATGACGCACATCTTTAGGCCGTATATGGGGAAGTTTGTTGTGGTATATTTTGACGACATCCTAGTCTTTAGTACCTCCCCCTCCGAACACCTTTCCCACATCAAAGTAATCCTCACCACTTTAAGGTAGGAAACCTTATTTCTTAATCTTAAGAAGTGCACCTTTTATGTTAAGGAGGTTGAATTCTTAGGTTTCATAGTTGGTTCTGAGGGAATTCGAGTTGACATAAGAAAGGTGCAAGTGATTAGAGACTGGCCCGAGCCCACTAGTCTTCGAGAGGTGCGTAGTTTCCACGGCTTAGCTACCTTCTACCGTCGTTTCATACGCGATTTTAGTAGCATTATGGAACTCATTACCGACTGCATGAAGATGGGTGAATTCATATGGACGAAATCCGCCACTTTTGCATTCCGTCGCATTAAAGAGCTTATGACCGAAGCCCTGGTGTTGCATCTCCCTGACTTCACCAAGGTATTCGATCTTACGTGTGATGCATCTGGCGTTGGACTTGGAGGTGTCTTGAGTCAGGAGGGACTCCTCGTGAGTTATTTTAGTGAGAAGTTGGCGGGCGCCAAATTAAACTACTCCAATTATGATATAGAGTTCTACGCCGTTATTAGATGTCTGCACCATTGGAGGCACTATCTCCTCCCTAAGGAGTTTGTGATCCTTTGCGATCATGAGGCATTACGATTCATTAATGGTCAACACAAAATCAGCCTGCGCCATGCTAAATGGGTATCATTTTTGCAAGAATACACTTTCAATCTTAAACACCTTAAGGGAGCTGACAACCGAGTCACAGACGCTTTTAGTCGCTTAAACTTGTTAGTCACCACTATGGAGGTTAATGTGGTAAGATTCGAGCGCATCAAAGATGAATACGCCACGTGCCCTGATTTCTTGGACGCATATTTGTCAGCCCAGGATAGCTCCCCCACGAACATATATGCTTTCGTCATTAAGGACGTCTATCTATTTAGACTTGGAAAGTTATGTATTCCGCAAACTTCGTTACGTCTCCATATCATCTGGGAAATGCATGACGGATGGTTGAGTGGTCATTTCGGTAGGGATAAGACCATTACGTTAGTTTAAGAAAAATTCTATTTGCAAAAACTTATGGCAATGGTGGGACGAGTGGTGAGTAGTTGTCGTACTTGTAAATTATCTAAGGGCACCAAAACCAACATTTGTTTATATCAACCGTTGCCTATTCCTTCCACCCCTTGGGAAGATGTGAGCATGGACTTTGTCTTAGGCTTACCCACAACTTTACGATGTCACGATTCTATTTTAGTAGTTGTGGATAGGTTCTCCAAAATGGCATATTTTATCCCGTACACCCGAAATAACGATGTGTCTCATATCACCAAATTATATTTTAAGGAAGTAGTTAGTCATCGGGGCGTGCCGAAGACAATAGTCTCGGATCGTGACGTTAAGTACACGATTTATTTCTGGAAGACACTTTGGGTCTTAATGGGTACCAAGTTATTGTTTTCCTCTGCCTATCACCCCCAGACTGATGGGCAGACGGAGGTGGTTAATCGAAGTTTGGGTAGCCTTCTTCGATGCCTAGGAAGCGATCACAAAGGGACGTGGGATCTTATTATTCCCCACTCCCAGTTAGCTTATAATAATTCCAAAAATCGGTCTACTGATCTTTCACCAAACGAGATTGTCAATGGATACAAGGCCCCTGTGCCTATTGACTTGGTACCGTTGCCCCCAACATACAAGACATGTCAGTTTGCACAATCCTTCGCCCAACATATTCATGACTTACATGCATGTATACGAGCTACCTTGACTGCTCAATACGAGTCTTATTAGTCGCACGCTAATTTATATAGGAGGGTGTCGCTCTTTAAAGTTGGCGATTTGGTCCTAGTCCGCTTAGTTCCCGAACGCTTGCCATCTGGCACCGTTAAGAATTTGGCACCGAAGCGCGCTAGCCCTTTTCGTATTATCAAGAAACTAGGTGACAACGCTTTCGTTTTGGATTTGCCGATTGATTGGGGTATCTCCCCTATTTTTAATGTCTCGGATTTGACGTTGTTTGTTTTACATCCACCTGAGTTGAATTCTCTGTCGTCTTCTCCCTCCACTGAAAATTCTGATTGGTTGGGGAGTGGTAGTTTGGATGATCTCTCTCCTTCAGTCCCCGTAGGTATAACATCGGATGGTACGTTGCCTTCTTTTATTCCTACTACTGACATGTTTCCCAGGTTTCCTCGGACATTTCTCACTCCAGATATGATACTCGCTGCGAAACCATTCACTACTCCGGATGGTGCTACTTACCGCTTCCATGTCTGTTGGCGTGACCTCCCCCCTTCGGACGACTCTTTGTTATTCGCGACAGAGCTTCAACGTTTGGATGCCGAGTTTCTCTGCCGCTACCTCTCCACTCACGCATCAGAGATACGTTATTTTGAGTGGGGGAAGATTGATGCAGCGCCACCGCTACTTGATGATGACCCGGTTGCCAAGGCGCTACGACATAAAGAACTGAGACGTCGTGATGATGCTGAAGGAAGTTCACGTTACAACCTCCGACCGCGGCGTGCTAAAACCGCCATGAAGAATTAGCCTAATTTTCTTATTTCATGCACTTTATTTTATATTTTGGGAATATAAAATTATCCTATGTTTAAGTGATAATTTTATATTAATTGCTTGTTTTTTTTTTTTTTTAATTTGAATAATTTTTATTTTGGTGTGCATTTAGCCTTTCGGATGGATGAGATTACATCTCCATCATGGAGGGCTAAGAGTTGTTGTAAACTCCTATTTAAGTAGGTGATTATGAGGAATAAGATAATTGAAGATTGAAACCTAAAATTCCCTCTCATTGAGAATTTCGGCCAAGGCTAATCCCCTAGCTGCCGCCCCCCTTGACTGGTGTGAAGCTGCCGCCCCCCATTTCTCCCTCCATCTATTCGGTGCGACTCCGGCGCGACTTCTTTGGTGCGACTCCGTGTAAGAAGGTTGCAAACCCCTCGGTGTGACACCGGCGGATCCGTTGAGAGAGTGATTCTCCCACCATATCTTTGTGTGAACTTTCATCCCGGTTGGGTAATCTCTTCCCGTTGTGTGATTCTTGCTATAGTTTGTGGAGGTTTTTCATGCATCGTTTTTTCCGTGATTTTTAAATCTGTCGCTTGCAAAATCTTAATTTGAAGGTGTTGTTATTGAATCTCTTGTTGTCCGAAACGGGTAGATCCATCTCGGGAGTGCGACGTGGCCTAGCCTTGATCTGCTCTTCCGTTCAGCGCACTTTAAGTGCCAACAAGGGAATTAATCACGACTCGAATTTCGATCGCTCTTAAAGGTTTTCCGCTGCTCCAAAATAAAATTATTGTTGCGCTTGAAACGGCTTAAAATGAAATGAATAGATGCTTTTGTAGGTGCGGTGAGTTGTGTGCTTGTTGGAGAGGTAGGTCTTAAGGACGTTGTATCGAGTCCGGCTTAAGGTGAGTTGTGTGCATATTGGAGAGGTAGGTCCTAAGGACGTGGTATCGAGTCCCGGATTTTTGGAACCAACCGACCCCTTTTCGTTCGCTTTTTGTCGGCGTTCTCTCCTTTTATTTATTGTTCTGTGACGATTAGGTTCCCGTTAGCGTAGTCACGTCCGTATCACGGTCGTCATTACATAATCTTTAACTTTAGCTTTGGATAGTCTCGGAAGGGAACGGAAGTTCGTGCAACATAACTTATGATGAAAAGCTAATGTCCTAGATACATGATGAGAGAATCCATATTCTACATGACTTGACTTAAAAAAGAGGATAATGGGGGTAAGTCAGGTGGTACGGGAGCCTTATAATCGAAAATGATTTCATTAGGCTCCAAGTCCGTAGTTTTAATTTTAACTTTAATATTTTTATGCTTGGCATGAAGATATGCCAAGGAGAACCGCTAATCATAAATAATTGAGTTGGATGCTCCCGAAAGTGAAAGGATGTGCGAGCAAAACATCTCAAGGGGCGTTTCTATAGTCACTAACATGTGGGAATGAGGGTCATCAAAGGGCGATGAGTAAATTCCTGCGACCAGCTGTGGTATATAAGTTTGTATAGGGGACACCACATCCAGAGGCACAATTGCCAAAGAATCAGATTCAGTCGTAGTCGAGGACATAACCATAGACAGACAGGCAGAAAAATGAACAGTCAAATATGACACGAAGTCAGATCTACAGGGTACGGTGAACAGACCCAAAACTAGTGCGATCAACCTCGTAATATCTATATGCTGAGACAATACCATTGTAGGAACTAATAAAGTGGGCGTCACACAAAAACTCAAACTAGGCCTACCTGTTCCACGTCCTAAAAAGTAATCTAAGATAGGCAAAAAAACAGGGGGAATGGTCGGTAAAATAAATCCCGGGATAAAATCTGAATCAGAATAAATTTCAACGAACGGTGACAACATCAAGGAACTCTCATCCGGGTGTACATACAAAGAATCGTCGAAAGATAACCTTCCCTCAGATGGTAATTCATCCACAATAATAATAGGGACATACAATAATAATAGGGACATCCACACTCTCAGGCTCCTCAAACAACTCAGATATAATCTCAGTAGGTGAAATCGTAGGCTCTATCATGTTGGGGATCGTATCCTGGAGAGGGCACTCAATACTAGGGTTGTCAGACACAATGCTAGTAGTGCAAGTAATAGTCAACGGAATACTCTTACAGATCGGAATGTAATCATCCCATGCATCGTCTTCAAAATCACTAGGCATTCTCTCACTGTTTGAATCATCAGAATCGTTGGGCACTATCGTATGTGAAGGAAGACTCTCACCTAGCTGGTCATCAACAGAATCAAGAGATACTATATCCACATCAGAATCCTCAAAGGTCTCAGTCACTATCTAAAGGGGCTTAGACGTCAAGGCTAAAAGAGGAATAACCTTAGTAGTAACATTTTTTGATTCCAAAACATAGGGTCTACACTGCGTATTTTCCATAGGAGTGGAATTAGTTACACTAGGTGCAGTCCTATCATTGTGGGGAAAATATTTAACCTGAGGCATAGGGTAACTCCTATGAGTAGCTACGGGTCTAGCTCCATAACGATACTCAATCGCAGGATTGGTGTTAGTAGTGTGGAGATAAGAGGGATCAAATTGATCAGAGAGTAGGCTACACATTGCCCGCCAAGTATGTTTATAACTACCAACACGACGCTCTTCGTCCAACCAAAATACTTGGGCTTGACCTATTAACCGCTCTCGGGCGATGTTAACCTTTTGGTGGTCGTCCCATTCGTAACAATCAAAATAAAGTTCTACCCACATAAGCTAGTTCCTAAAATTTTGAGAATTCCCATAACCATTAAACGTTGGTATCTCACTCCTAGTGCGAGGAATATTGAGGGAATGGTTGGGATTCCTAGGGTTTGATAACAAGGGTGGGGTAGGCGTTAGATGCCTAATCAAGTACAAAATTTCATCAACTATGGGTGAGTAAATGAGTTTCTTAACATTCGACATGGAATCAGAAGATTTTAATCAGGAAACATTATTGTCATAGGCCATATCAGTGAAAATTTACCCAGATTTTGTGCACAAACAATAAAAAATTGAACCTGACCCACTAAACTCTAGGAAAGACGGAATTGTTGCTGCTTAGCAACTAGAGTAATAAATACATGATTTTGATTTTCTTGCTGAAAAAATTATGAAGATTATTAAATATTATTTTTTTGAATTTTGTTTTGCAGAAAAAAAAATATAGGCCGCTATTTGCATACCAAAAATTTTGTTTTATTATTTTGGCAAAAGTAACGTGCAATTGTATGTCGGCATACAAATAAAAGGGGGAGGGTGCTAATTAGGAAATTGATGTGAACTCCCTCTGATACCAAAATGATGCAGGCCCATGGTTTCTACGGGTTAAACACTACGCGTTCTTATGTTCGGTAATTAAATAAATTCATAGCGAGAAATATTTCTCTAAAATAATTCTAATGATGAATCTTATAATATTGCAATGCACAACGCAAAGGGTCGCTACCCCTTATAAAGATTGAACAAGGGCTATATGCCAATGTTCGCTCAAGCAAAAAGGACCCACACGATCCAAACAATTAGCTATTCAAATTAAATTCATCCGCAAACAAATCACAACTCCAATAAGAGACAATCCGGACTGAAATAGTGATTCAAAATTAAGTCCAAATCAATCCCAAAATTAATTAATATGAGGGTATACCAAATCACTTGAACGCAAGGGGAAATAAAGCTGACGAACCTTATTTCTTCAAGTGTTCACCACTCAATCTCAATAGATTTAGGGTTTAATTTTCATTCATCAATTCTCTACAATACTCAACATAACATGGCTATATATAGCCTACACCACTCAATCTCCTCCCTTGAAAATAAATAAACTTATGATGGTTATATGCACCCATCAAAAGATAAATAAAATAGTTCTTGCATTAAATAAAATACTAGATAGTTATAAGCACACATCATACATGAATTAAACTACATTAATTAAAAGCATGATATAAAATTGCTTATGATAAAAATTGATAAAATAAAAATTGATAAAATTTATAATTATAATTATTTAATTTATAATTATATATTTTATTTAATGGAGGCGGCGGACGTCGAGCAAAACATGTTGCGGCGACGGCGTTGGCGAAGAAACGTCGTGGTAGAGTTTCATCATTGAGCTTGCGTCATCGATTGTCTCAATCCATGAACTCTCTATGACAGGGATCAACGGTCGTATCAGCATCGTCGCCATCAAAGGGATACCTGTTCTTGATAGTCACCTTGTTCAGTTCTCTATAATCAATGCATAGCCTCATCGATCCTTCCTTTTTATTTACAAACAAAACGGGAGCACCCCAAGGCGATGAACTCTGCCTAATAAAACCATTTTGAAGCAAATCATTTCGCTGGGTACGCAACTCCTCCAGCTCACGTGGGGCCATACGGTACGACGCATTAGCAATAGGACGAGTACACTGCTTCAGATCTATGACGAACTTCTCGTCTCTATCAAAAACAAGACTAGGAATATTATCAGGAAATACATCAGTAACTCACGCACCACAGGGATCTCCTCAATATGCAGGAAACCAACCAAAGTTTCTAAAACAGATACCAAACAAGCAAAACAGCCGGAATCTAAAAGCATCCGAGTACATACCGCAGAAATAATCAGAGAACTCTGGCACAGATAACCATAAACACTCCTAGGTTGACCGTTGTCCATCTTGAATTCCAAGCGCTTAACCTTACACTAGATAACAATATTATATCTGGACAACTAGTCCATGCCCAAGATAACATCAAAATCTTCAAGGTCTAACACCTTCAAATAAGCAACTGCTAAAAAATCACCTAACAGAATCGGACAACTCCGAATACCTTTTAACGACACCATTGAATCAATAGAGGGAAACTTGACCCGAAACGCGTCACGAACAAGATTGAGGATCAAATGATGATTCTCTACAAAGGCCCTAGCCATGAATGAATGGGTAGCGCCATAATTGAAAAGAATACGCGCCCAACGGTTCTTTAGCTTAAACTTTCCTATAAAAACGCATACGCAACTAAGAGAATGAACATCGAAACTATAACTACAAGCATAAAAGCTAAAACTAGATTAGAATCTAAAATGAGATAACTTGAGTAGACGACTGCGCTTCCTCAAAAGACATCAAGTTCAGCTTGCAATTTCCCTTGTCCAACTGCTGCGATGGTGGCAAAGCCCTAACTGGAACTGGCTACAGTGTGGGCTGAAACTGCGGGCACTTTGTTTGGAAATGTCCTTCCTATCCAAACTGATAGCAGAATCTTTTCCTTCCCCAATAGTGGGCAGTATATTGCCCCTTCAGATTGCACGAAGAATAAACCAATTCTCTTTTGGGAACACTCTGGATCGCATGGACCTACTCCTACTTCTTAGCTCCTAATCTCTTGAAACACTTCTCAAATGGATGGCCTGGACGGGCACAGAAACTGCATACCTCTTTGCTTCTCTTATTTGGCGCAGGACTAAATTCTTAAGAATTCCTACCCTCTTTTAATTTTCTCTTAACTTTCCTTATTTCTTGACCTCTGTTCTTGGCATTGTCGATCGCCTCGTCTTTCAAGGCAGCTTCCTGCTTCATCATAGATTTAAGATCCATACACATAAGATAGTTGTTGGATGTCACTCCTCAAACCACATAGAAAACGTTTAACTCTATTGGCTTCTGAGGTTACTAAGTAAGGGGAAAACCGACTCAGTTTTCTAAATTCCTTCTCGTACTCAATAACTATGAGTTGCCATTGCATAAAATGCAGGAAATCATTCATCAGGCGGTCTCGCTCGACTGATGGCAGAAACGTCTTCAGTAGCAACCTTAAAAGATTCCCAGGAATATCCATCCTTCGGATTCTCTTTTTCTCTCAACCACCAGCTCTTCGACAAACCCTTGTGCTGGTAAGCAGCGACCATCACTCTCTCGTCCATTGAAATTCCAAAGTATGAAAACAATTCCTCGATCGCAATTAGCCAATCGTCTAAAGCCATGTAATCTGCTTTACCTTCATTAGAAGGAGGTCCTAATCGCCTGAAATGCGAGATAAAATTTATCTATGAGTGGCAACAAAAATGGAGGCACTAGAGGAGCAGGAGGGAAAGGAACAGTTAGACCCACAATAGGGTCCTACACACTCGACGACAGTCCTGACAAAATGGATAACCAAGCTTCGATCTGCGACTGCATCTACACCATTTGCCTCTACAGAGCCGCATTGCTCTGCCGCAGAATTTCGATCACCGCATCGCTTTGCACACCCGAAGACCCGCCCTCTAACTAGGTAGTCAACCTAGTCGCAATGCGCTTAGGATCCATACTTAAAGAACAACTAACAACTAAGCATAACCTAGCAATATGGCTAGAACTAAATAACACAGTCCAGACAATACATGCTTAAGTACTTGCTAAAGCTGCTAACTTGCCCTAGTATTTTCAATAATGATGTCATGTTTAAATTAGGATTATATACCATCATCCTATTAACTCAGGTGCATAGACCATGAATGCATGAATTCTTATTCTTTTTTTACTTTTAAACCATGTGTGTACATATGTCATTATGTAAACCTTTAGCTTGGCACGTGATCTATGCTATGTTATGCTATGTATGTTGTGCTATGCATTCTAATAAAGGCTTTAATGCATGTTATGAGCGGCGTACACATGAAATGTTATGCATCCCATACTACATAACATCGCATGCGACGAAAGAGAAAACATGCTAATGGGCATCCGTGTGATGGTGGTTAGGCATCACATACTACATAACCATCACATGTTGCCACCTATGTTGGATCAATATACAAACACATGTTATGTGTACCATAATACATTATATACCCTGTATACTTCTCATCATGCTATGAGTGTAGTGTTCGTGCTTCAGTCAAGACGTACTAATGACACATCGATGTGTGTATAAAATGACACTAGACAACTATCACTAACTAGAGATGGTTGCTCGACAAATTGTCTAACTACCCATACCTCTGATACTAACTATCACAACCCGTATTTTCTCTATATTAAAATGCATATTAGAGTAAGGAGAAAACACACGTCATGATGCCACGTCGTGTAGGGGATAACTGAAGACGCTCAGGAAAGACTCCAACTCTACATTTTATAAGAAATTCATGAGTTATTATGAAAGAAAAATAGTTTTAAGTTAAGATGGTTGTATCCCTCAGCTCAGTGGATCAACTAGTCCACAAGTGAAAATATAGTTATACAATGCGGAAATACTTTGATTATGTTGATTTAACATCATACGCAAGCATAAACATCCCCAAACGACCATTAATGGTATGCAAGACTCTAGATTTATTATAGGTATAAAAATTGCTTTTACGATACACAAAATATAGTGACTTCAGTTTTAGAAAGATGGCATGTATGAAGTATACGAAATAATGTTTTTATTAGTTAAAAATATCTAACATACATTCTAGCTTAAAACATTCCTACAGATCAAGTAAAAATAACCACAAAGAGATAAAACTAGCAGCTTAGCTAAGTATCTAGCATTTTAAAAGAAACCCACCAGTGGGCGTGAACAACCAGACACGAACCCACTGGAGAGCATATATGTCTGTACTAAAAAGAAGCAACAAAAAAATACCTCACAAGGGTGAGGAAAACTTTTGCAACACAACAGTCAACTACCAACACCAACCTAGCCACTCAACCGGATACTACCCTAAACCTGAGGCATTCAAAGAAAGAACACCTCAGCAAAAAAATACATTTGGCAAAAAGAAACAATTAGATATAAATAAGTGAAAGCAGAAGGGGCTACCAAACCCTAATAAGAGAAATGCTTACAACCACAACCAGTATAATCAACAAAAGAAACAAGTAAGAAAATAATCGTCAACAAAATGAGAAAAGTGCACCTAGTGCGAGAAGTTACCACGCTTCGCTCAAAGCTGCAGAAGCAAACAACCAACAAAAACCAACACTATAGGAGGAAGAGAAACTATACAGTCCCATACATGTTAATCATTAACACTGGTAAAACCACAGATCCGAGTTGGCGAACAAAACATCCAATATTGAACTACCAGACCCAAATATCTCATAGGCACCTTGGTGGCGGCCACAAGGTCCAACACACCTAAACAACATGTATACAGAGACCCAAAACAAACTACCACGTGCAATGATTCACGATACGATGTTCAAATGGCGGTCCTTTATCCACTGCCGATCTAACCGTAAAACACAACCTAAAAACCCAGCAAAACCCAAATACCAAAGTCTAAACACTTCCCATGATAAACGGGACATAAATAACTAAAATAAACCATAACGACCAAACTCGACGAATCTGCCAAAAACGTTTAAAAATCCTACGTCCTAGGCAATTCGGCGAGTGTACCGGACGATTTTCACCGATATTCGACAAATTCTACACTATTCGGCAATAAGGACATGACACTCAACGAATCGTCTAGCGATATATGCTGAAATTTTGTTAGCCTCACCGACCATTCATTGGTTCATACACCTAAATCAAACTCGACAAACCTGCCAGATACTCGCCGAATAGACTTTCCGATACATAACGAATTATTAACGGCTTCCCGTGCCGAAATTTGATGAAAAATCCATAGGCGAGATTACCCGTTCCCAACGAATACCCGGCCAAAAATCTCTCTAACCTAGGGATTTTTCTATAGCTTATCCTACACAAAACCTACCCTCTAAGGAAGGAGGAAGAAAAGGAATAAAATAAGCAAAGAATGAACATGCAATGGGGGAAAATCCACTTGCCTTGAAACTTTGGAAAATGACCTTTCACGCGCTCCACTCCAAGGGTCGGCCGCAAGACCTCCCCGCCTTCGATTCCTAAAACATTTCAGAGCAAAACGAGGGTTAGGTAAAAAGCCCTACTGCCAAAAATTAACGAATCAGAGAGATCTTTCCACGCACGCGTAGCTCTTGGCGAGAGCATTCCGGATCTATGCTCTGGCAAAGATTTCGTCTTCCGAAGCTCCTGGAATTGCGGTCGGAGGGTCCCCGAAGCAGAGGGATGTCGTCGTCAACGCTGTGCTGGTTCAGACGAAGTGAATAGGGGGGCTCGATTTTTTTTATCTTAGTACAAGAAGGAGAAGAGATATATATATATACATATAATAGTAATAATAATATAATTAATAATGTTAATAGGATGAAATGGGGAAGGGGGCGTTCAGTGATTATCAAAATAGAAAATTTTGTAAGTATCAAAATAGGAATTTCAGTGAGTATAAAAATAGGAATTTCGGTGAGTATCAACATAATCCTATCAATAATTAACAAAATTATAGTAAAAATAATACAAATAAAAACACTAAAATTATTATTATTATTATGAAGGGCTAAACGTACATAGTTTTAGACAAAATTTGCACCCTGGGTAAAAGTCGATGCTACGAATCCAACGACAAAGTCAAAATAAAAATCAGAAGCACTGTTCTGGAGTTATTAATTTCGAAAGTCTACAGCGAATGTTAAATATACAAAACTTCGGTAATTCATCGAGACTCAAAAAATGCTCGGATCGCGACGAAACTTGACGGGCATATTCAAAATTAATCGATTTAATTTCTTATCGTTAAATTTTACAATTTCGATGTGGATTCCAAGATTTGACCGGATCGACCTAATGGTCATGAAAACACACTAATGGTGACACGCCGTCAACTCTACGTTAACGTAATGCCCTTACGTCAATATGACGTCACCAAGAGAATTAAATAATTGACGGAAAAACCAGGGCGTTACAGCCTTTCCCTTCTCAGCAAAAGATGCACCCGTCTTTTTCTCCCCTTTTGGAAGGCCACTCCAACAATCTCGATCCATATGCCCCACCTTGCCACATGTATAACATGTGAGCGGACCTCTCCCAGATGTTGCCCCAGACGGAATAGAAGGAGTCGGTGGAAAAGTTTTAGGCTTCTTTTCCCACCGTTGATACCCAGACTTTAAAGAACTATGAAAGAAAAGGGATAGATACTACTCTAGAGGGGGGTGAATAGAGTAATCAAAAATTGCACTAGCAAAGTTGACTGTCTACTCAACTCCCTTGGAGTTAATTGCGGAATGAACGTTATAGATATTTGAGATGAAACCCTAAAGCCTAACACAAGTGTTGTGCACAAAAGGAAGCCAACTGTAATTACAATTAAGGCTTGGAATCCTAAACAGCAACTAACAAACCTTGTTAAAACTAATCTCAGCCAATCCGCACAGAGAATTAATTAAACAATCCAGACGACACAAGGAATTTATAGTGGTTCCCCAAACAACTTGGGTACGTCCACTCTTCTACCAACAAGGTAGGAATCTACTCAGGTTTTTGATCAGGTGCCCTGCCACCAACAAGATCTGCTTCAGGTAGATCCAGAAACCCATAAGACTTTTGATCAGGTGTCTAAAAACCAACACAGGTTTTTGATCAGGTGCCCTGCCACCAAGGTATACTTTTGAAGGGAGTAATAACCCTTTACAAGAGGGGGAAAGGAGGTTAAGATGTCTTCTCTATTTTACAATAGATTAGAGAAGCACAAGAACTTGTACTGAGCTAGAAAGTTCTAAAGAGTCAAGGCTCCCCCTGGCTAAAAGAATGTCTAGGCGAAGTCTTGCTTCAGTGCAGAAAACACTTCAGAAAATCTGAAGGAAAAAGCTACAAGAAGATAAAGAATATGAATTGAAAATTCTTCTTCAGGCAGCTATCTTCTTCTTCTTCAAAAAAAACTCTGAGTGAAGATCATCCTGGAGGCAGGAGAACTCAGGATGAAGAAGAGTGAAGAGCTAAAACTTCTTCTCAGTTGAATGTGAACGAGCTGAGAGAAGTTGTAAACTGTAAGTTGTAAGCTTGAATGCAGCTGTTAGCTTTTTTTGAACTCCTTTTCCTGAATGAACTCGTTGATTTCTTTCTCCAAAGAATTCTTTATATAACAGCAGCAACAACAACTCTAATTTGAGTTTGAATCTTGTCTTCTACTGAACTCTGCAAGCTGGGCTGCAAATAGCATAAAGCAAAACAAATACTGGAGACAGATATCCTATAAGAGGATAAAGCTTTCTAAGAAGCTGTAAATAACTCTCATAAAATAATACTAGAGAAAGTCACATCAGAAGAGACTCTTTACGGCCAAAGAAGACTTTTTGAGTCTAACGGCTATATAGGACAGCCTGGCAGATAAAGCAGAAATCATATCTCAGCTAATAAGACAAACAACTTTGTCAGAAAAAGATTAGCTCATGCATAAGGAATGGAGCAGATATTGCATGGAAATAATATCATAAATTTATTCAAACAATCTTTTATAAAATATGTCAAAATAAATATGAAATAAATCACATTATAGAAGATGACAAAATTACACAAGATATACAGCAAAACGTCGAACGACCCTCGGAGATCATCGACCGAAGCACAGAGATTGTCGACCTATCATACAGATAGTCGAATGATACAGATAGTCGAACTATCAAAGAAGATAGTCGAACTACCTCAGCAGATAGTCGACCTATCAGAACAGATAATCGAGCTATCAGATAGTCGATCTATTAGGACAGATAGTCGAACTACCAAAGCAAAACAGATAGTCGACCTATCAAACAGATAGTCGAACTATCAAGGAAAACAGATAATCGACCTATCAACAGATAATCGAGCTACCAAGCAAAACAGATAGTCGACCTATCAACAGATAGTCGAACTCTCAGATAGTCGAACTATCCAAGCAGATAGTTGAACTATAAAGAAGGGCAGATAGTCGACCTATCAACAGATAGTCGAACTATCAAAGAGAACAGATAGTCGACCTATCAAACAGATAGTCGAACTATCATATAGTTGAACTATCCAAGCAGATTGTTGAACTATCAAGAAGAGCAGATAGTCGACCTATCAACAGATAGTCGAACTATCAAAGAGAATAGATAGTCGACCTATCAAACAGATAGTCGAACTATCAGATAGTTGAACTATCCAGGCAGATAGTTGAACTATCAAGAAGAGCAGATAGTCGACCTATCAACAGATAGTCGAACTATCAGGGAGACGATCGTCGATCGGCTGATCGACGATAGTCGAGCGACGTTCGACCATAGTCAAACCAGAAATTACTTAGCCAGATATTCATTTGGACAGGCAATTCTACACAACTAGAGAATCTATCCTATCAACAAACCTTTGACCATAGATAAATCTTGGGTCAAGAGACTAAAAGAGAAAACTGAACTCAAATCAAAACCTTGGGTACCAACAATCTCCCCCTATTTGAGTTAAGTCTCTCAACAACTAAAACACACAAAACTAATTACTGAAAGTAAATAAAATGCATGAAGAGAAATAACTTATCAGATAACATCAATCAAACAGATAAGCAATTAACTGTCAATCAATGAAATTTGAAGATGCTTCAGAATTAGTTTTAGGATCAGAAGAACTAGGAACAAAATTAATCTTTCTAGAAGGATCTAGAGCTTCTTTTCTCGACAACTTCAGGTCTTGTTCTCCAATGATTTTTGATTCTGACGCTCTTGGGACAACTGCCTTAGTATGCTTTTCCATGTATTTTGAAGGATCAAATACCTCAGGTCTAACCTGGAATTTATCGAGCTCCTTCTTTCTGAATTTTGATATAGTGGTCAATCCTGCAGTGTCTTTGCCTTCAGCTTTGGCTTTCTTAATTTGAGCTGCTCTAACAAGTTCAAGAAAACGAGCCATCCTGAAATTAGGATCAAGCTCTGGGCTTTCATACACATTTTCAGAAGATGTATCAACTGGCTCTTTATCCTGAATAACTTTTGAAATAGCCTTCACAACATGATTTGGCTTTGAAGAGGTTGAGCTCTTGAGTTCTTTGGAAGGAGGAGGGGAAAAAGTTGGTCTTTGATACACCACCTCCTTTAATTGTTCCTTAACAACATCATCAAGTCTTTGATAGCCAGATTGAGTTTTACCTTGATATCCTTGAGAACTTCTCCTCTGTGATGACTGAGATGGGTTGAATCTGTCAGACTGAGCAGCTGGATTTGTAGATATGTTTCCAGAGGCTCCTACACTGGGAGGTGGAGGAGGAGGACCTCTGGGAGTCCATCTTGGGACAGGACTATCATACCTCTTTGACTTCTTCCTTTGCTTCTTCTGATTTTTAGAGAATGCCATCCAGTGCTGGAAATATTTTGATTTAGGATCAATGCCTTTCAGGATATAATAAGGAGTATCATTATCTGGATTTGGAGGAGGAGGAGCCACAGCTTTCCTTTTCTTTTTAGCAGATCTTTTTCTTTTAGACTCATCAGATTCATCAGAATCAATTTCATCCTCAGAATTTGAAGAAATAGGGTGATCATATGGATCAATTGCCTCTTGCACAGCTCTTTCCTTTTCTTTTTGAGCAGCTTTTTCTAATTCTTCTTCCATGGCATCCTGTGCCAGAAGAGTATCTAAATCCAATCCAGGGGAATCATCCCATACAGTAGACTTTTCAATTTGAGCATCTGAAGCCTTTTCTTGATGATCAAAAACTGTCTTGGAGACCAGTTCTACTTGCACTGCTAGCTGAGCTGGCTGTGCAGCCTCAGAAACTTGAGCAACTGGTTCTGGTTCAGATTGAACTTCTGGAGCTGGTTAGTGATCAGGCTCTTGAACATCTAGTACTTCTTCTATATTATCTGTAGTATTATGAATAAAATTTTGCTAAATGACATCGAATCATCCCTTCTAGGTATTCCCATACAAGCATATCAGTTATCAAGTCTAAAAAGTGAGTAAAAGGGATACCTTCAGAATTGTCCTTTGAGTGTCCTAACTCCCATAATTCATCTAGGAAGGAAGTAATAACTCCTTCTAGGTATAAGGCGACCAGGGGAGTGGAACATTCTTCCAGGCAAACTTTGACAATGAATTCAGACTTCAATTAGGCATCAGAAATTTCTTTTTCAGACAAACTTTGAGGAGCTGATTCTTCTATTTCTTTCTCTGCCACTGCCGGAGGATCTGCTGGAGGGGAGGCCAAAGGCAGCTCAGAGACATCTTCATTAAGCATCTACCCCTGCCTGATTTCAGTAGATATTGAAACCAGGCCCCTAGAGGAAGAGGGCTCAGCAGACTTTGAGAGTGCTCGGATGGCAGCAATCAAAGAAGAGATGGAGGATGCAAGGGGAGCAATTGCCTCTTCAATCATGATTTTGATTGAGGGGGTAATTAACTCCAGGATGCTAGAGATGAATACTGGAGTGATTTCAAAGGATGATGATGGGGGAATCTCAGAGGATGGATGATCAGCAGGAATGGTGTATTCTTAATGATCTGGAGAGTGAATTGGAGATGGAGAGTGAATTGGAGTTGGATGAGTGGATGTAGGATGATCAATGTGATCTGAAGAAGGAATTGGAGAATGAGGAGGAGTAGAAATCTCAGAAACCAATAAATCAAAACTAGGATGAGATATCCTAGCAAGATGAGAGGGTAGAGGAGATGCAGGAGGTGATGCATGGGGAATTGTAGATGAATCAGGAAGATGAGAGGCAGAAGGTCGTACTTCAATTGAAGTTGATGGAACTTCAACTGAAGTAGACGGCAATGCAGATGAAGAAGATGGAAGGGAGAGGTTTGCTGAGCCAGCTTCTTGTAGGGGAGGAGTGACTGAGGCAGTCCTGGTGCTCTCAGATGCATCTGGATCAACCCCTGCAGGAGCGGGCTTCAGAAAAGTCCTTTTCCACTTGGCGAACAAGGTTGGATCCATTTTCTTGCTGGCGTTGATGGAAGTAGCAGCTGAAACTAACAGATGGGGATATTTCTCCTTCAGAAAAATCCCAAGCACCCTACCTAGGGTGACTTCTTTCTTGGTGTTCTTTTTCCTGATCAAATCAAACAATACTCCTGCCCAATTAATCTGTTTCTTATTCCCAATTGCACACATCAGTGCAAACTACTGCCTTGTAATATTGTCATGGGCAGAGTGCTTTCCAAGTAGCACTTTTCCGACGAGTTCAGCAAGGAACTTAATCTTAAACGGAAAATTTACTTTAAGCAACTTAGAGGGAATGCCTTCGGCATGTCCCAGCTCTGTCAGCATTCTCCCAAACTCTGGGGTATCTTGCTCGTAATCTTCTTCCCCATTTATCAATCCAAATATTTCAGTTAAAATGGCGGGAGTCAAAGTTACCTCTTCTCCGCCAATTGTTCAGGTCATTGAATCATCATTTGAAGACGAAGTAAATGCCCATTCTTTAATCTCTTGAACGTTTATCTTTATCCTGGAGGACATGAGCTTTTCCAAACCTTGATCTTTGCATAAGGTGAGAATTTCCACAATTCCGGATTCGCAGCAACTGAAAGAATCGAAATCCACACTGAAGCATGCATCGAACTTCACCACTATCAGGAGAGCTGGAGCTATCGCCATCGAAAGGGCTGGAGAAGACGAGGGAGAGACGGCGAGGACGAAACTGCAGAAATCGCAATATAGAGCAAGCAGGAAGACGGAATGCGAAAAGACGCTCTCCGTCGACGATAAAAAGAAAGATCTCTTAACCTAGGTCGACCATCGGCTTTATATTAAAACAACGATCGTCGATCTATATAAAAGATACTCGAGACGATGGTCGAACGGTCGTTCAACGATCGGTCCTGAAGCAGAGTAGTCGATCAATCGTTCGACTATTTCTGTCTTCACAAACAGCAAGTTGTCGTCAACCATAGATCAACGATAGGCTCAACCTATTCGACTATCTTTGAACGCCGGTTGACGATCTTCAAGCAGATAAGCTATCTTCAACCATAGGTCGACGATAGGCTTGATCCGATCGACTATCTTCGAACGTCGTTCGACGATCTTCAAACAAGTTTCAACAAGGCAGACGTCACACTTAGTCTCTTCCATTAATCATGCCTAGTTGAACCAAAAAGAACAGATGCTTCTGTTCATCTAAGGGCTTGGTGAATATATCACCTCTCTGAAGGTCTGTGGATATGAACTCAAGGCTGTTCTTGTTCTTTTCCACACAATCTCTCAGGAAATGGTGTCAGATGTCAATGTTTTTCATTCTAGAGTGGTGCACTGGATTTTGTGCAATAGAGATATCACTGGTTCTATCACACATGATTTTTGTGTTCTTGTGTGAGTACCCATAATCCAAAAATTGGTTTTGTATCCACGGGATCTGTGAACAACAACTAGCAGCTGCTATATATTCAGCCTCTGCAGTTGAAGTTGAGACAAAAGCCTGCTTCTTACAGAACCAAGAGACCAATCTCTCTCCCAGGAACTGACAAGTTCCTGAGGTACTTTTCCTGTCAACTTTACCACCAGCATAATCAGAATCAGAGTATCCAATTAATTCAAATTCTGATTCAGCTGGGTACCAAAGTCCTAGATTTGGACATCCCTTCAGGTATCTCAAGATTCTCTTGAGAAGAATCAGATGAGATTCCTTGGGGTTGACCTGGAATCTAGCACAAAGGCATGTAGAAAACATTATATCTGGCCTACTTGCAGTTAAATACAATAGGGAACCAACAATGGCCCTATAATTCTTTTTATCAACAGGCTTTCCCTGATCATCAGAATCTATAACTACATTAGTAGACATAGGTGTATGAATTGCTGAAGCATCAGCCATCCCAAACTTCTTTACCAATTCCTTGGCATATTTGGATTGGAAGATGAAGATGCCATCAACATCTTGCTTTACTTGGAGACCAAGAAAGTAAGACAGCTCACCCATACTACTCATCTCAAACTTGGAATGCATCAAGTTAGAGAACTTTTTGCACAGTTTGGGATCAGTGGAACCAAAAATAATGTCATCCACATAAACTTGAACTAAAAGGATTTTGTCCTTGTGGTGCTTGACAAAAAGGGTTCTTTCAACTACTCCCCTAACAAAGTTGTGCTCTAACAGGAAACTAGCTAGAGTCTCATACCAGGCTCTTGGTGCTTGTTTGAGTCCATAAAGAGCTTTTTGCAACTTGAAAACATGTGAGGGCTGAGTTGAAGAAACAAACCCAGGTGGTTGTTCAACAAATACCTCTTCCTTTAGCTCACCATTTAGAAAGGCACTTTTGACATCCATCTGAAAAACTTTAAACTTCATATAGCCTGCATAGGCTAAGAATATCCTTATTGCCTCTAGCCTTGCAACAGGAGCAAAGGTTTGGTCATAATATATACCTTCCTCCTGTCTGTAGCCCTGAGCTACAAGCCTAGCTTTGTTTTTTACAATGATTCCATTTGCATACAACTTGTTTCTATACACCCACTTGGTGCCTATGATCAGTTGGCCTTTAGGTCTTGGAACCAAAGTCCATACTTTACATCTTTCAAACTGATTGAGTTCCTCTTGTATAGCAATGATCCAGTGGGGATCTAGCTCAGTATCTTTAATGGTGAGGGGCTCAATCTGTGAAAGGAAACAAGCATGCATCATATCCTGTCTTAACTGATGTCTTGTTTGAACACCAGCTGATATGTCTCCAATCACTTGAGATGTAGGATGATCTCTAAGTGTGACAATATCAACAGGTGGGATGTGATCTTCAGCAATAGTTGGGATTAATTTCTCAGGAGGAATTTGATCTACTATTGGTGGTACAACAACAACTTCTACAAGGTCTTCATCACTGTCTGATTCAGGGATATGAAGAGTTGAAAGATGGAGAATCTCTTGAGTGACATCTTTGCTAGATTCTGGTACCTGCAATGAACTTGAGGAAGGGGAAGTTTCCTTCTCCTTGTAAAACATTTGAGATTCATCAAAGGACACATGAACAGACTCTTCAATTTTAGAAGAAGATTTATTAAAAACCTTATAAGCTTTGCTTACTTGGGAATATCCAAGAAAATTCCCATTGAAGCTTTTGCTTCAAATTTTCTAAGGTATTCTTTATTATTATTATGAATATAAACTACACAACCAAATACTCTAAAATAATTTATTTTAGGTTTCTTTCCTTTAAGCAACTCATAAGGAGTTTTACACTTAAGCTTGTGTATCAGACTTCTATTCAAGACATAGTTGGCTGTACTAACAGCTTCTGCCCAATAGGAAAGAGGCATATTAGCATCTGCCAACAATGTGCTAGCAGCTTCAATTAGGGTTCGATTCTTCCTTTAAACTACCCCATTTTGTTGGGGAGTTCTAGGAGCTGAGAAGCTATGTTTGATACCTTCTCTCTCACAGAATTCTTGTATGAGAAGAGAGTCAAACTCAGTACCATGATAACTTCTGATCAAGGTCACATGAGTAGAGTACTCAGTCTGCACACATAATAGAAAATCTGTAAGGGCTTTGAAGTTATCAGCCTTAGTTCTCAAAAAGAACAACCAAGTGAACCTAGAGAAGTCATCTACAATGACTAGGGTGTAATACTTCCCTCCTAAACTCTGTACATTTATTGGGCCAAATAGGTCCAAATGTAATAAATACAGGATTCTAGGAGAATCACTTTTATTTACTGATTTAAATGAATTCTTGGTTTGCTTGCCTAATTGACAAGCCTTGCATAGGCTCTCCTTCTTGTAGAGGCAAGAAGGTAAACCTCTAATAAGGTTGTGTTTAGATAACCTAGATATATTCTTGAGGTTAACATGGCTAAGCCTTTTATGCCACAAGGTATTGTTATTTGTTACTTCATTAAATAAGCAGATTTCAGAGTGAGTTGAGTTAAAATCTACTAAATAAATGTTACCTTGTCTAATACCTACTAACACAACATTATTATTTAAAATAATATTACAAAGAGACTTAGAAAATGATACCTGGTATCCAGCATCACATAAATGACTTACTGAAATGAGATTATGCTTCAGTCCAGTTACAAAAGCAACTCTCTTGAATATTACAGCTCCAATTGTCATCCTGCCATAACCTTCAGTTTGACCACAGCTTGAATCTCCAAAGATTACCTTTGGGCCAAGCTTGGCCTTGAACCTTGACAGATGTTCTTTATTTCCTGTCATATGCTTGGAGCAACCACTATCCAAATACCACTTATTCTGAGTGATAGGATAGGTCTTCACCTGCAAATAAATCAATTAAACATTGTGGACCCAGGTAACCTTGGGTCCCTTGTTTTTCACATAAGAAAAACTGGAAATAAATGAATAAGCAGGTTGAGGGTGATAACCTAACGGGTAAGATCTCCTAGGTGGGATTCTCCATGCAGATGATGGGTCAATGAACCTAGGGTTTCTATTTACATTCGGGTTTCTAAAGTTCTTGTTGAAGTTTTGAAATTTATGTTGAAAACGTCGATCATCGTTCGACGATGGGTGCTCAGACCGTCGATCTCTGTTCGACCACTGAGCCTGCGATCGTCGAGCGACGTTTGACGCTCTTTTATTTCCTTAAACATTTGTTTCCTTTTCTCTCTCTTAGCTTTATTTAAAGCTCTATTAACCTGATTAACTTGCTCAGTGTTTTTTATTCCACTAGATGAAATAAATTCACTGGAGATGAAAGATGGTTTTTAAGAATGATTGGGGGTTCACTAGAAGAAGCTCCAAAGTCTAATTTATTATTGCCTGACCTAGTGTTAGACATACTGGTTATTTCAAGCAACTTAAGGCTTCTACCATTCAGAGATACTTCTAACCTTTTGGACTTAGCTAATTCATTCTTAAGGAATTTTATTTCTTCACTAGAATTAGTGAGTTCTGCTGTTAACCTAATGTTTTCATTAGAAATTAATTCAGATTCAGCTAGTTTATTTCTAAGCTCTTTGATTTCCTTTTCAGAACTAATTAAATCTAAACATAAAGATTTAAAATCTAATTTAAATTCATCAGATGTAAAATCTTAAGAAGACAATACCTCATCTTCTGTTGGTATTTCTTCATCAGAATCTGAACTCTCTGCAGCTGATTGATTGCTGCAGGCATCAATTGCCATCAAGCAAACTTCCTTTGCCTTCTTTTCTTCCTCATCCTCACAGGAGCTTGAGGAGGAAGATTCCTCATCAGAATCGCTCCAAGTTTCACCAACAAAACCTCTCTCCTTCTTTTTGTTCTTGTAGGAGGATGGCTTGGAATGCTTCCGGTGCTGATCCTTGTCTTTCCTTTTCTCTTTATTCTTTTCCTCTAGACAGTCTGGAAGAATATGTCCAGGCTTCCTTCAACCATAGCAAATTATTTCTTTAGTAGGAGTGCGATCATACCTTGGTTTTTCTTCATATTTTGAAGACTTCTTTCTGAATTCTTTCCTTCCCATCTTGAGAAACCTTTTGGCAAATAATGCCATTAGTTCCTCATTGAACTGGCTTCCTTCAGAAGTATCAGCAGCTTTGAGAGCAAGGGTTTGCTCTTTTCTTGTAGGAGTTGGGGTCTTTGCTTCAGCCTCAGCTTCCCTGGACTTCAGCACTTGCTCAAAAGACTTGAGCTTGCCGAGAAGGGCTTCTGTTGAAATTTCTGTTGTGCTTCTGGCCTCCTTTATAGGCCAGATCCTCAGATCCCATGTGCTAGGGAAGCACAAAAGAATCTTATCATTGACCTCTGTCAATGAAATATCCTTATCAAGAGTCCTCAGCTCATTGATGATTGAGCTGAGCCTTGTGTACATTGCTTCAACTGATTCAGCATCAGTTTTCTTGAAATTCTCATACTGGGAGATAAGGTTGGACCTTCTGTCATTCCTTTCATCAGTTGAACCAGCTATAATCTGGTTCAGTGTATCCCACATTGCTTTTGCTGAGGAACAGTCAGCAACCTTCTGGAATACTTCATCAGACATTGTCTGAGCCAGAATGTTCATTGCCTTAGCATCTGCTATCTTTGCCTTTTTGTATTCATCATTGTAATCTGGAGGAGGCAGTGCACTCATATCAGTTGATGATGAAGCAGTAGCTGCAGCCGGTGCTCTTGGTGGTCCTGTCAAAATAGAAGCAAAAATACTCTCATCAATAGAGTTGATATATAGTTTAATCCTTGCCTTCCAGATGCTGAACTTGGCTAAGTTGCATGCTGGAGGTCTGGTGCTAGAGTAATCCTTGAACTGGGCCATGATAGTGAAAGTGAATATTTATAAACTTTGGTATCTATCAGGATCTTGTGACTTAGGTGTTAGGCTATACAGTCAGACAGCCTCCCTCTGATACCAATTGAAAGAAAAGGGATAGATACTACTCTAGAGGGGGGGGGGGTGAATAGAGTAATCAAAAATTGCACTAGCAAAGTTGACTGTCTACTCAACTCCCTTGGAGTTAATTGCGGAATGAAGGTTATAGATATTTGAGATGAAACCCTAAAGCCTAACACAAGTGTTGTGCACAAAAGGCAGCCAACTGTAATTACAGTTAAGGCTTGGAATCCTAAACAGCAACTAGCAAACCTAGTTAAAACTAATCACAACCAATCAGCACAGAGAATTAATTAAACAATCCAGACGATACAAGGAATTTATAGTGGTTCCCCAAACAACTTGGGTACGTCCACTCTTCTACTAGGAATCCACCTAGGTTTTTGATCAGGTGCCCTGCCACCAACAAGATCTGCTTCGGGTAGATCCAGAAACCCTTTAGACTTTTGATCAGGTGTCTAAAAACCAACACAGGTTTTTGATCAGGGGCCCTGCCAGCAAGGTATACTTTTGAAGGGACTAATAACCCTTTACAGGAGGGGGAAAGGAGGTTAAGATGTCTTCTCTATTTTACAATAGTTTAGAGAAGCACAAGAACTTGCACTGAGCTAGAAAGCTCTAAAGAGTCAAGGCTCCCCCTGGCTAAAAGAATGTCCAGGTGAAGTCTTGCTTCAGTGCAGAAAACTCTTCAGAAAATCTTAAGGAAAAAGCTACAAGAAGATAAAGAATATGAATTGAAAATTCTTCTTCAGGCAGCTATCTTCTTCTTCTTCTTCCTCAAAAAACTCTGAGTGAAGATCTTCCTGGAGGCAGGAGAACTCAGGTTGAAGAAGAGTGAAGAGCTAAAACTTCTTCTCAGTTGAATGTGAACGAGCTGAGAGCAGTTGTAAACTGTAAGTTGTAAGCTTGAATGCAGCTGTTAGCTTTTTTTGAACTCCTTTTCCTGAATGAACTCGTTGTTCTTTCTCCAAAGAATTCTTTATATAATAGCAGCAGCAACGGCTCTAATTTGAGTTTGAATCTTGTCTTCTACTGAACTCTGCAAGCTGGGCTACAAATAGCATAAAGTAAAACAAATATTGCAGACAGATATCCTATAAGAGGATAAAGCTTTCTAAGAAGCTGCAAATAACTCTGATTAAATAATATTAGAGAAAGTCACATCAAAAGAGACTCTTTACGGCCAAAGAAGACTTTTTGAGTCTAACAGCTATAAAGGACAGCCTGGCAGATAAAGCAGAAATCATATCTCAGCTAATAAGACAAACAACTTTGTCAGAAAAAGATTAGATCATACATAAGGAATAGAGCAGATATTGCATGGAAATAATATCATAAATTTATTCAAACAATCTTTTATAAAATATGCCAAAATAAATATGAAATAAATCACATTATAGAAGATGACAAAATTACTCAAGACATACAGCAAAACGTCGAACGACCCTCGGAGATCGTCGACCGAAGCACAGAGATCGTCGACCTATCAGACAGATAGTTGAACGATACAGATAGTCGAACTATCAAAGAAGATAGTCTAATTACCTCAGCAGATAGTCGACCTATCAGAACAGATAGTCGAGCTATCAGATAGTCTATCTATCAGGACAGATAGTCGAACTACCAAAGCAAAACAGATAGTCGACCTATCAAACAGATAGTCGAACTATCAAGGAAAACAGATAGTCGACCTATCAACAGATAGTCGAGCTACCAAGCAAAACAGATAGTCGACCTATCAACATATAGTTGAACTATCAGATAGTCGAACTATCCAAGCAGATAGTTGAACTATCAAGAAGGGCAGATAGTCGACCTATCAACAAATAGTCGAACTATCAAAGAGAACAGATAGTCGACCTATCAAACAGATAGTCGAACTATCAGATAGTTGAACTATCCAAGCAGATAGTTGACCTATCAAGAATAGCAGATAGTCGACCTATCAATAGATAGTCGAACTATCAAAGAGAACAGATAGTCGACCTATCAAACAGATAGTCGAACTATCAGATAGTTGAACTATCCAAGCAGATAGTTGAACTATCAAGAAGAGCAGATAGTCGACCTATCAACAGATAGTCGAGCTATCAGGGAGACGATCGTCGATCGGCTGATCGACGATAGTCGAGCGACGTTCGACCATAGTCGAACTAGAAATTACTTAGCCAGATTTTCATCTAGACAGGCAATTCTACACAACTAGAGAATCTATCCTATCAACTAACCTTTGACCATAGATAAATCTTGGGTCAAGAGACTAAAACAGAAAACTGAACTCAAATCAAAACCTAGGGTACCAACAAACTAGGTACCTTAAACTCTGGCTTCTTCCCTTCCAAATCATTCTTACGCTGCACGTGCTTCATGTCCAGCTCGAGGGAGCGGTACGTATTGACCAAGGTAATAAAACCCTGCGTCATCAGTCTTGAGAGAAGCAATCGGAGGTCATCTCTCAGCCCTTCATAGAACACATTTGTTTTTCATTCCACATCTGCAAACGTAAAGCCTGCATATCTTCCAAATCTCGTAAACTTGTGCAAGTAGTCATCCACAGACCTCTCTTCTTGCGTAAACTTGTGAAATTGGTTCTCTATCGTAATCCGCTGTGCTGATGGAAGGTATCTTACAAAAAAACACCTTGAGAACTCCTCCATTGAGATCTGATTCAACGGCGGACCAGCAAACTGGTGCAGCTCCAGCTCATCCCACCACAGTCTTGCCTCACTATCCAACAAGAAGGTAGTCATAGTGACTTTTTGTCTTTCTTCCATTTCAGTTGTCGTTAGTACCCACTTTATTCTTGAGAGCCAATCTTCGGCTTGTGTAGGGGTTCCAATAAACATAAACACAGGGGGATTGAAACTCAAAACTTGTTTCAGTTTCTTCTCCGTCACTCGCCATGCGGACACTGGTTCAACAGCCACTTGTCTCACCGCTGCGCGCTCAACCACAATAACCAGTTCCTAGACCATCGCAGGAATAGGAGGTTGACTCTGACCCCATGGTTGCGTATTAATCATTATGAACACTGCTTCAGCAACCAATCATATAGATTTCACCGAAGCAGGAGGTATTGGCACTTCATTTGGTGCACTATTCTCCATCTAGCACTGTGGTTCTAGGTGCCCCGCACCACTTCTAGTCGCTTCTAGCTGCCCCATACCATATCTAGTCACATACAATCTGAAACACACAATTAAGCAACTATGAATATTTCAAAAAACAATTATAAGAACATACCAGTTCCTCAAACATGTCTATTTTCATTCCTAAGTGGACATTCATGAGTTCAGTTATCTTATCAAGGTAGCGCACATGCACATGCTCACCACGCCTTAAAAGAATTCGATCTCGAATTCAAAGAAGGAAGACTGTGAACGGAATATGATACCAATTTTGTAACACCCCCATCTGTCGTATATCATATGACAGAAGGCCTGGCCGGGGCCCGACACCATATTCTATGGACAGGTAAGGAGATTACTTATTGTTTCCAAATTCAAATTCAACTATGAACGCATCCAAACTCAGAGCATTCTCGCGGAAGCATTTAGGTAAAGGACCCATAACAGTTGGAATGTCCGCTACAAAAGCTTGTACATAAATGATATATAAATATAATATAACACATGTTTTTGCCTTTCAGCCTTACAATTGTTTCATTTACATGAAGTGGTTTCATACATCGGCACGCAGGCCACCATAAATAAAAACAGTAAAAAGTTCGCCTTTGGGCCTTCAAGGGCCAGCCAATCGCAGCACAAGGGCTTAAGCCTGGAACTTCCCACTTGGCTCTCCAGCACATGCACAAACGTCCCACATAAATGTGGCAAAAAAACCAACGATCTGCATTTTGCTAACCAATTTATAATGACTCCAACCCTTACTCGGGGCGACGGTTCTCCTTCCCTACAAACAACATCATATATATATATAGTTGCAATAACAAAGTGAATTTAAGAACCATTCACCACAGATGTAGGCTCAACGGCCATAAGCCCAATGCACTTAGGGCACATTTTCGGTGTACTGAACTTCTCATGTATCACCATCATTCATAGGTAAATAACTTGACGATTATATCGTTATGAGTTACGTAACTTAGTTGTAACCCTTATCGTTTAGAGCTACTTAACTTGATGACTATGTTGTTCAGAGGTACTTATCTTAATGATTGACTGCCCATTTAGAGATACTTAACTTGACGACCCATTCGTTCAGAGGTACTTAACTTGATGGTATAGTTGGCCTTCACGGCTCAACTCCATCATTAGCCACACGGCTTTATACCATTTCAGGATCGCACCAACCATTGCTGGGCAATTTAAGATCATAGCTCCGCATGCAATGGCCCCCAGGTATTTTTGAGACAGACTATAAAAATTTTTAGCTCACTCGGAGCTATCGCCTGGCGACATTCACTGTCGCCTGGCGACATCAATAATTCCCTAAACAGTGATCTTTACTGGGTATTTTCCTGGTTTTGAACTCCAATACTTCATATTAATCTCCTTTCACAAGTACAACCCTCAGACTCCGTACAACTACAAGTTTATACTAATAGTATTCTCCAACACCCAAAATAAACATCACCAATCCAGACCAACCCGTCCGGATGGGCTTTCCACAACATGCCTATTCCGTACTCTATATTTCCGGATCTAAATGCAATTTTAAATGGGGATCATACCAATCTACCCATTGGAAACCACATTTTCTTCACCTTTTGGTGAGGCGTTCCATGCAAGTATGCATATTGAGGACTTCACTTGTCCAAGGACAAAATCATTACCCTTGTAGTTTTCTTAGGAGCCATGAACGTGATCTTCTAGCTGGATGGAATTGATTATCACAACTTCCTCTCCTTGGATCTAGCATCGACTCGCGATTCCAATCATAAGAACACCTTGGATTGATCTCCACAAGAGCTCCTGGACTTTTCCTCCTCTTCCCTCTCCAGAACTAAGCAAGAGAGTGTGTGAGAAAAATGAGAATAAATCTTATGTACAGCCTTTATATGAAAGCTACCGCCGCGCGATAACTCCTACCACCGCACTTTAATATAGGAGGAGACCGCTTTGACAAGCCAGTGCCGCTCCCTAGAGTTATCACCCCGCGATAACTCTCTCGTGTCGAGCGTTAGAACACTCGATAATTCATCGACAACATCGAAAGCATTGAGTGCCACCATGGCCCGCTAGTTGCCTACCGCCAGGCGGTAATAACCCAATCCCTTTGTCTTTTAATTCACCAGGCTATCCTCAATGATAATACTAATGCTGCGCGATTACCTCCAATGACTTCTTTTAATTTTGGGGTTTAACAAGGTATTCCTTCTCTACAGGCATAACATTTATATCCAGATATATCAAGAGAAGGTACAACTTAATCACCATTCAATATATCACAAACTTTTGCCTCCATGGCCAAATGGTTCATGCACTCAGGTCACATTCTTGGTGTACCGGATTTCCCGGGTCCCACCAAAATTCAGAGGTCCATGACTTAACGATCAACTTTTAGCATTTTAGCCTGACCTATAACCACGTTACAACCACGACTTAACCCCCTATGCCACCGGTAAGTGCCACATAATTTATGTCGCTTGAACTAATCCACATAGAGCGGGTAAAATTAGCCATTTCCTGTTTCTCAACATGCCTTGTCATCGCCGAAAACTAAACTCTCAGGTCGATCGACAGGATGCGAGTCGGCCTCCCCTTTCCCGTAAACAACACATAACTCAATTAATGGATAATGGCTCTCACGAACACTAAAGCTAGGCCACAGGCTCACAACTCACATATTAGGCCCACACATTCTTCACGAGACAGGCTACACAAGTAAAATGTTATCTGGGAGCTATCGCCAGCGATAGTCACTATCGCTTGGTGTTAACAACAGAAATTTTCTTTCTGTGCCCAAACTCAGCCATAAATGTAACATCTATCAAGAAAACCCTACATTATCCTACAATTCTAGAAAACTGGTCTTTAACATCAATTAGAGCTCACAGGGAGCTATCGCCGACAATACTCGCTGTCGCCTAGCGATATCCAACAGTTATGCAAACTGTGGTATTTTTTTGGGTAGTTTCCTGGAGAGAATCTCCAATACTTTATACTACTCTCACTTCACAGGCATAGCCTAATAGAACCCATAAAATACCCGTTTGTACTTGAAGTCTTCTCTGACATGCAAAATAAAACATCACCAATCCAGACCAACCTATCAGGATGGGCTTCACACAACATGACTATTTCATACTGCGATTTTCGGATCTATATGCAAAACTACCCGGGGATTTAACGTATCGACAAGTATTCATGATTATACTCGAATAATTCGACGAGTATTCACAACTATACTCGTCGAATTTTACTTAGAAAAAAATAATGTTCTTATGAAAGCAATAACTTGTCCTTCCTTATTTCTCCTAGTGTACTTGAATCAGAAGTACACCATAAGAGAGAGATTACACGCGAGTCAATATATTGGCGTACACAATGAAGAATTACATTTTATATTCCTGTGTTTCATGACCAACTATAACCTAAGATTGGGTTGCAATACCCAACAATCTCCCCCTATTTGAAGAAGTCAAAACCCTACAAACTAAGTTGAATTGTACACATAATAATCATAAAGCATGAAAAGGAAAGGACATATATAATTAAGAAATAAACACATTCTCAGTCAAAATATTAAATTATATATGTATATGAAAGTTCTTTTGGGGCAAATAGTATTCAGAATCATCAAATAAAAACATCAAGCTTGTTTGCCCTTGATCTTCTGAAACTATCTATCAATGTAAGCCTTCGGCTTCGTAATATATTTTCGGGGTAGAGGAGGGTCTGCAGGATCATCTCTTATAAAATTTCTGAATGTAATCCAGCTCTTGACATTTGCAACTTCATGCTTCTGCCACTCCTCCCTGCTACAATAAGTGTACATGTCTTCATATCCTGCATCGACCAATATGAAGGTGTCCAAGATAATACCTCTTTAGATCAGACTCCACACTTCACACTGTTTCCTACTAGGATCAAACCTGACAGTAGAAGGGACTTCAACATATCTCCTTATCTTAGAAGCTGGTTTGGAGATACCCTCAACCACTTGAATCTCTTGTTCAATAGTAACAGCAGATTGATCTTAAGGTTCTGTCCAATATTTAGTGTACTCCAGAGCAGGCTGAACAAAGTCATGTACATGATCTAGTATTACCTATTCTAGCATTCTGACATCATCAGACCCTGGAACCATCTATCTATACCGTAACATGAAGTTATCGTAGCAGTAGATGTTTGTAGCCTTGAACTAATATTTCATTTTAGCTTCAAGAACACTAATCTTTGTTTTCAATTTTGCCTCCCCCTTTTTCACTTTTTTAAGTACTTCAGAGGCAATAACATGATTGTAGTTGACCATCTGATTGTCAAAATAATTTATCCTTGCATTTTGATCATTGATAACAGTCTTCACATTTCATCAACATTCTGAAGTACTGTAAAATTTCTCTTCAGACCAGGAATAGGAGATTTATGTCCTGCCCTCATTTAACATATCAGCTGTCAAGATTAGATTTCATCTTATCAAAACTCATCTTGACTTCTACAAGGTCGTTGTTCTTATATTGTTCTGCCTCTTTTATTTTATTCATAATTTTCTGTTGGGTATTGTATCCATAATTTACCTGATTTGAAGAAGCCCCTGAACAAGCTAAGGTGAATAGATATTGTATTTGATGATTTTCTATCAAGTTGTGCTTGCAGTTATTCCACACTAAGTACACACCAATGTCAGGGTGCAGTGGGTCAATATGCACGGATCTGCACAACGTAATCCTTCGTTGAGCAGATCAGTGTGTTTGCCTACGTGTGCTCTCTCTATTGGAGTGTACTTACTTTCAAGAACAGGGTCGAGATAGAGCAAGAGCTGAAGAGGAGCAAGGATAGGTCAAGGACCAACTCACGGGAAGAAACACAAAAAAGCGTATAAGTAATATGCGACGAGAATCACCAAGTGATTCTCGCCGATTCGACGAGAATAACTAGTGATTCTCTCCGAATCGTCGAGAATCACTCGCCGATTCCCGCCGACTGCATCCGGCTGACTCAACGCCTTCAACGCCTTCAAGAATTCTGCTAATTCAGAATCGGCGACAATCACCCGGCTGACTCAACGCCTTCAAGAATTCTACCAAGTCAGAATTGTCGAGAATGACTCTGCATTCTCGCCGATTCGGCGAGAATGGTTGTGATTCTCGCCCATTCACTCCGGATGGCAAGCCCTTCAGCTAAAATTCTTCCAAGGAGAATTCGACGGGAATCATAAGTGATTCTCGCCGATTCGTCGAGAATCACCCATGATTCCCGCCGAATTTGCCTTAGGCATTTTCCGTCGACTCGCTGGACCGGACCATGATCTCAGGCGCTGTTTGAACCGAAATTAGGGTTTCTTCTGGTGGGGCCCACAATAGTATTAAAGGAATGATCTAAAGTATAAATACTCGCATATTATGAACATTATAGTCTCTCTCTCGACACGCGAAAAAGAACGAGCCGCCGACTTGACCTAGCAGATCGCGGATTTCCTTCCGCCGCCGTCGCTGATCAATAGTTCGTCGCCGCCGCTAATCGGATTCTTCTTGATCTCTCAGCGACAGAAACTTAGCCAAGAAACGCGTCTCACGTTTCTTCTTGAGATCCTTTGTCTCTTGGTTTTTTGAACGAGAATACTTTCCCCTTCCGAATCGATTGAGACGATCGATCCAAGAAAGATCGTTGGTAGACCTTGCTAGCTTTGTTACAATGTTTGGATCTCTAAAGCATCGCCACCGCAATCCTTGCCGCCGCTGATCTCGGGGAGATCCTCTCCAAGAGAGTGCTTAGGTTGTGGACTCTTCATCTTCTTCAAGAACGCTTCATCGAACGAAGAGGGACACCAAGCGCTTCAAACGTAGTTTGTATTTTATACATTCTATTTTTCCTTTTGTTGTAAAGGAACTTTGGTTCCTCATTGTAAGGGTTAGGTGCAACCCGTGGTGGAGGAGTAGTGACTCCTTCGGGTGGAAGGGTTCCTTCCATAGTGTGAGGATTGGATTTCAATCCGGTTGGTGAAGTGACCGAGTCGTCCCGTGTTGGAAGATAGGTCGAAGGGGGAAAGTGGAAGTACCTAAATCGGGGAACCACTATAACTGCTTGTGTATTTCTGTGTTGTGCTTGTTTTGTTTTATTGTGCAGGTAAATTTTTAATTCCGCAAAAAGACTGCAAATCACCTATCCCCCCCATAGGTGAAGGTAGTTGACACTAGTGTGACTTTCATTTTCTTCTAAAGATTATACAAAGATAGATCAAAATGGGTTTGCTTTCGACCATCATAGATTCTTTGAACTGCAGTTAAGAACTATCTAAACTTGTGCTTTGAATCTATGCAGCAGGGGCACTAGGAGGAGATGGAAGATCTGCATAGGCCTCAGAGCAACTGGATGACTCTGCCATTGGGATAATGTGAGCTTTTGAAAATAGTCCTTTATCTAGAGCCTCTAGGACAGGAGGATGCATCTCTGCATCTCCTTCCTCATCAAAAATGTTAATAATTTCTTCTTCTATAACTAAATGTCCACCTGGTATCTTTTCTATCCTTTTTTGTTGCTTTCTGACAAATCTGTCAAACTCTTTTTGAATAGAAATTGAAGGATGAATCTGCTCCCCCTCAGTCCTTACAGCTAAAATCTCAGGGAGACTTATGATCATATTTTTTGTTGAAGCAACAATAGTACAAAGATTTACAATATCAGCAACTATGAAGTGTTCTGCGTCATTTACATTATCTATAGCAACATCATCATCAACAACAACATCATCAAGAAAATAAGTATTCAAAACTTTATTAGTAAGTCGCTCTTCAACAACCTCAAAGAATCCAACCTCAGCAGCAGCAACCCTACCAATTTCAGCAATCACTGTATGAAGATCCTCTATCTCTACAACAGAACCTTATACCTCTGTATGAGGAACATATGAAACTACAGAAGAAAGAACAACCAAGGGCACTTGTACATCAGTGACCACTTGGGTTTCAGCAGACTCCCCCTCGATTCTTGTATATGAGCTTTCATGAATTTCATAGGGGGTGGGAGTTTGGCTTCTTTCCTCAGGAACTTCCTCCTCCTCTACCCCAGGCAATTCTTGGATACCACCTTGCCTTGGGATTCATCTTTCCCATCTAGAGAAGAGGGTGGAATCAATTTTCTTAAGGTGGTGAATTGGAACTCCTTTGGTCTTCTCAAATGTGTCTCTTTCCAACTGATTCAAGTAAAGGCTGATAATCCTTTCAAATTTAGGTGCTTGAAAACTCTCCTTTATCCTTCAAAATAACATTGTACCCCATTCCATTCTCTTCCGGCATAGGATGACGACAAGAATCTTGAACAAATTTGAAGAGAGGTAATCATGGGATCCAGTCTTACACAAAAAAACTTTTCTAATGATATCAAAAAGAAGTTTTCCTTCGTCGTTCATCCCGTTTTACTTGAATGCTTTTGTACCTCCTGGTAGTCAATAGAATATCAGATCCCTTGAGAAATCAATGTCTTTTAACTAATCTTACTCTTCACACATTGAGAGCCGTAAATACCTTGTGAGTAGAGAAGCTTTCACTTTAACTTTGATGTGCCTGAATTTGATATTGATTACTATATCTTCACTGCGAAGTTTGGAATGTTGGAAGAACTCCAGAACCTCCTTGTCAAACACCTTGTAAGGGTGTTCGAGGAAGAAGGTGAGGCCGGTTGATTCCAACAAGAGGATTATATTACAGAACTCATCTGTGGCTGTAGTGAAACCTGTTCGAACCAGTTCCCCCTATAAGCAAGCCACTAGTTCCTCTTGGAGCCATTGAGAACAACTGAAGTCCAGAGTATCGAACGAATTGGAGATTATGATGCTATGCATTCGCGGAAGTTAATGCGGTAGATGGGAAGAAACTGACGAGATTCAAACTTCCCTATTCGCCGATGTGAATATATTTTCCCCGAGAACTTATATATATATATATATTTAAAGTTTTGAGGAGAGAAATCGGCGCGTACCTTAAATCGACGACTCTTTAGATCCAATAAAATTTTTGACTTGAGTACAATTCGTCGAGGTTCTACAAAAGTCAAGCAGGATTCGTCAAATATCGCCAAGTTTTCTTGTGATTGTTTGTATTGTTTCGATGAATCGACGAATTTCGCTGAGTACTTCTCGACAAATTTGCCTTGGAAACTTTGACTTTTTAGAGATGTACCTCACCGAGAGAATTTCTGTCTCCTTAGTCATCTTCAGGAATCTTTGTTTAGCATGCCCAATTCCATTTTTAAGAATGAGATCTTTGCCTCGTCCAGTGGCTTCGTGAATATGTCTACGACTTGCTTATCCATATGGACATAGTTGAGAATTTTGTCCCTGTTCTGCACATTCTACCGGATGAAAAGGTATCTATTTTTGATGTGCTTTGTTCGATTGTGAGAGACTAGATTATTTGCAATCATAATCACATTGGATGAGTGGCAAAACATTTGAATCTAATTGAATTTCAAGTTGTAATCTTCAAGTGGATTCCTTATCCAGAGAAGCCGTGCACAATAACTACAAACAGAGAAGTACTCTGACCTTGAAGTGGAGGTTGCCACACAATTTTGCTTCTTGTTTCTACATGAAATAAGCCTTCTTCCGAGGAATTGGCAAGTCCCGAAAGTGTGTTTCTTGTCATCCCTGCTTCCAGTAAAATCAGCATTTGAAAAACAAATTAGTTCGACATCATACATTCTGGGGTACCATAAGCCAAGATTTGGTGTACCCTTAAGGTATCTCAAATTCCACTTTGCAGCGGTGTAATGGTATTCCGTAGAGTTCACCTGAAATATAGCGCACACATATGTAGAAAACATTATGTCAGGTGTACTGCCACAAAGATAGAGCAAGGTCCAAATTAAGCTTCTAAACTTGGTTTCATCAAAAGGTTTTCCTTTTTCATCCTTGTCCATAGACATAATTGAACCCATTAGAGTCCCCATCGAGGTTGCATTCTCCATTCCAAATTTCTTAAGTACCTATTTGGCGAACTTCATCTGAGAGATGAAAATTCCATCTTTAGATTGCTTCACCTGAAGTCCTAAGAAATACTTCAGCTCTTCTATACTGCTCATTTCAAACATCCTTGCATAAGTTAAGAAAACTTTTTACGAAAATGGTCCTCTATAGTGCGAAAATAATATCGTCGACATAAATTTGCAATCGAAAAATCTTGCCTTTTACTTCCCTAAGAAAAAATGTCTTATTTATATTTCCTCTTGCGAACTTGTTCTCACGAAGAAAGCTAGACATCGTCATATACCAAGGTCGAGGAGCTTGTTTTAAACCATTGATGATTCCCGTCTATATAGGTTTTTGCGGACCCATCTGGGCTGGTTTTCAAGACTTTACACATCACTTTTTGGTTGTTTTCATTGATATTTCGTTCTGACTGCGTTTCACGTTTAGTGCACCTTTCTAGCCCGTGGGTACGTAATTGCGCATTCGATTGTTAGGGGTAAGCACTTAGTGCTCCCCAGGGCCAGTTCTAGTAGTTTTTATTGCATTTTGTTGATTGCTGGAGGGTCCTACTTTGTGAGTTTTTATTGTGTGCAGGTGGTTAGTTTTCCACACTTAAGAATTCTAATTTGTAGAAAACGCACGGTCGTGCATTTTCTTGGCACACAGTTTGTTTCCATCGTGTGTTTTCTATAGATTATTCTGGAAGGGTTGACCGGCCCGTGCGATTCCTTTACGCACGGTTTCTTTGGGACCGTGTGTGAAGGAAATGCACAGTTTTCCTGTAGCTTTTGCTTTTAGGATGTTCTATGGTAACCCATGCGTTTTCCTTCACGCATGGGCGGAAGCGCCCATGCATGAGTTAACTGCACGATTCCACCCTGTTGCCTGCATTTTGTGTTTTCTGTCGTTACCTGTGCGATTTCCTTGGCGCACGGGCGGTATCGCCCGTGCGTGATTAAAATGCACGGGTCAACGCTTCTTCTTCCAATGGCATTTTTTGGGTATTAATATTACACGGTTCACGCACGGTCATGCACCAGACTGTGCGTGACCATTTTTTCAGACTTTTACAATTTAAGCCGCAGATTTCTTCTAGACCGGGATCTCCATTTTCCCCCGCCATTTCCGCCCCTTTGAGCGGGAACTCGTCCCTCCAGCCGTCATTTTCTCTCTCCTCCTTGGATGGTTGATCTGCCACCCATTATCCTCCAAAGAGATTTCCAAAGCTTTATCTCCAACCTCCTTTTCCATTGCTGACCTCCAAGCTACTGTTTGAGTTCTTAGTGTCAGAACTTATGAAGTATTTCACTCTGATCCGAATCAGCGACCACACCATGAAGAAGACGGGTTTGAAGAAGGACGTGACAGCCCTTCAGGATCTCAGATACCTTCCAAAGACCGAGCAAGGACAAGGCTCGGCAACCCTTGCTTCCGGCCGTGAATCTTGGAGAGCCTTCGAGTGCTTGGTTGTGTTTCTCCACCTCTTTTCTTGGATTTTCTTTAACTTGAACTTATGCTAGTTTGCTTGAGGTTTAATAACCATGTTTTGCTCAAGGTCTTGCTTTGGTCTTTTGTGGTGATTTCTTGTTCATGATGTGTGTTGATGAGCTTCATCTTTGTTAGAGAAAGATGTGTTTGAGCCATTCTAGCAACTACTAGAAGCACGCGTTGCGAAGAGGTGTTTACGACCCTCGATAGTTCATTCGTCTCCGCTATTACTCTTGGGAGTAATTAACCCTGGCGATGCGGTGACGGCAACCCACACTAGATTAAGGCTGCTTAGTGTAGGAAACCCAAAATCAAACCCCTCGTTTTTACATAGCACTTTCATTAATTTTTCTGAAAGCAAAATCGATGCTCCCTACTTGCACTTCGCGTGAGATCGATACTTGGGTAAGCTACTCCTCCCTTTTATTACTTGGACATGAACGGTAATCTTACCGCCTGCGCATCAACTATATAAAGCCTTTTTAAGAAAATATACATAATCAAGGAGAGTTGAGTCTGCAAAACTTGGGGATTGTGCTTCGTATACTTCAACTTTTAGATCGTCGTTGAGGAATGTTAACTTCACATAAATTAGATAGACTTTGAATCCCTAGTGAGCAACATACGCAAGGAACAATCTAATCGCTTCGATTCTGGCCACATGAGCAAAGTTCTGATTGAAGTCGATCCCTTCTTCTTGTTTGCACCCTTGAGCTACAAGCATGGCTTTATTCTTTATAATTAATCCATTCTCGTCCAGCTTGTTTCTAAATATCCATTTGGTACTGATCACGTTCTGTCCTTTGGGCATGGGCACCAACTCTGAAGCCTTGCATATTTTAAATTAGTTAAGCTCCTCTTGCATAGCCATTATCCACGAGGCATCCTTGTTTGTTTCTTCAAATTTCTTTGGCTCAACCTGAGATAGAAAGCTAAGATGTAGAACTTCGTTTTTCGTACCACTTCTTGTTCTTACACCATCACCTCGCTGTCTAATGATCAGATTAACTGGTTGATATCTTAGGTGTCTAAACACTAGAATTCTTCCTCTCCCACCAGCAGGTTGTGCCACATTTATTGCATCTCCTGTAGTTTGAAGAAGTTCTTCATCTAGTAGTTCTTCTTCCACCATACTTGGATCGATGACCTTGATTGAGTTTGGTGCATCTTCCTGAACTGCTTCTTCTAAACTTAGTTCCTTTAATCGGGAGCCTGCATCTACACCAATAACACTAGACGAGCTTCTATAAAGCATACTTATCTCATCCAATACAATATTTATAGACACTTCTACCACTAGGAATTTCTTATTAAAAATCCTATATGCCTTACTATAGCTATTATAACATACGAATGTACCTTCAAAATACTTTTCACTAAATTTTGTACGATAATACTTCCCATTGTTAAGTACGAAGCATTTACTGCTAAAAAACCTAAAGTAGGACACATTTGGTTTTTTTCCTTTCAATAGTTTGTAGGGAGTCTTACGATGGCTTTTGTTGATTAATGCTCTATTCTGCATGTGACAAGCTATATTAATAGCTTTGACTAAGAGGTACTCTAGTAGTAAAGAGTCATTAACCATAGTTTTACATGCTTTAATGAGGGTTCTGTTCCTTCTCTCGGAAACTCTATCTTGTTGCGGAGTACGTTGAGAGGAAAACTCAATACCTTAACTTCCACAAGATTCTGTCATGGCCCTAGACTCAAATTCTGTTCTGTGATCACTTCTAATTTTGACCACAGAGCAGTTTAACTCGTTTTGAATTTGTCTAACAAAAGTAATAAAAGCCTTGAAGGTGTCTGACTTATGTTTTAGAAAGAACACACAAGTAAAACAAGAGTAATGATCAACAATGACCAATGTATAGGCTTTACCTCATAAACTGTGAATTTGCATAAGACCAAACAAGTCCATATAAAGTAAGTATAGATTTCTAGAAAAATCTTTTTTACTAATGCCCTTAAAGATAGCCTTTGTCTGCTTACCCATTTGGCATGTGTGATATGGACTCTCTTTAAGGCACTTAATGCTGGGAGCATCACGCACTATGTTTTGACAAAATAACATATTAATAGTTTTTAAATTAATGTGTTAATCTCTTGTGTCATTTGTCATAGCTAGAAGCACTCTCTTTTTCCAAAAATCACACTAGTGTAGAATTGTCTAAGTATAGAAAATTTAAGCAGAAATTATTTCTACTTCGAGTGACTGTTAAGACTGTTTCCAAATTGACCCACGATATTTTTAGACACTTATCCTTGCATAACTCAACGATATAGCCTTTATCACATAATTGTCTTAAGCTGATTAGGTTATGTTGTAATCCAATAAAATAGACCACTTTTGTGAAGGAGATTATACCATTGGTAATCATATTGTAGCCTTTAGTGATTCCCCGATCAGTCCGTCCAAAGATGACTTTTGGATCATCTTCGACTGGGGTATATTCTTGTAATAAGATTCTTATACCAGTCTTGTGATGAGAGCATCCACTGTCCAAATACCAGATTGTTGTTTTGTTTGCTTTTAGTCATACATGCAATCATAAATAATTTTCCCTTCGGAATCAAAATAGATTTTGGTCCTTGGTTACTTGTTAAATTAACACCACTGGAAACATTAATGTTATGAGTGGTCGGTCTAGCACCGTTAACTCGTGGAGTTTCAATTTTCACAGGATAAAAATAACAATCTATGTCAATGTGACCAATCTTGACGCAACACCAACAGTCAAACCTATTGTACCTTCTCTTGTAAACCTTTTTTACCTTTTGAATTGGAGGTTTAGCAGGGGAAACCAACTTGGAGGTGGTTGCCTTATAATTGCAGCAAACACAAGGCATCACTATATCCTTACCCTCGGAAGCAATAGTTTTGGCTTTCAGTGCTTTCTTGAAATTTTGTCCATGAATATTGGGACCCTACTCTTTAAGAGTTATTTCTTCAAACGGTGCCTTGAAAGCTCTAGCACCAAAGTCTCGGGGACGGGTCCATCCTTGGTAGTGCTTTTTTAGGCTCCACATGTAACATCCCATTTCAAGCTAGACCCCTAGGAGTGGTTTTGTCATGACGAGGTCATGATAAAACTCTTAGAAGCCCAAGAAGACCAAGTGAGCTTAGGCATGAAGGTGGAGATCACCATGGTCTGCAAATAGTAGAATTCTAAACACTAGTTTACGATGACCATAGGGCTTCACCATGACTCCATGACTCCACCACAATATTCCTAAACTATTGGAAGTTCCATTAGAGCCCTAAGGGTCCATTGAAATCAACCCAGGGTGGCCAATTTTACCTAGGATAATCCTAGGCCTACAATGGTCAAAGTGCCCTTACTAAGGGTCAAGTGACCTCCAAGGTGCAGGGTCAACCCTACCCAAGTTCTTATAAACCTTAAGGGAGGCCAATGGGTCACCAAGGACTCATTAGGGTAAACCCAAATGGTCATGTTGACCAAGGTCAACTCTACACAAGGGTTAGGTCAAATTAGCCCAAATGGGCCAACTCAAGCTCAAACCCACTTCCCCCACTTGGGCGGACCTAGCCTTATCACTATTATTATTAGTAGGGTGCTAATAGGCTGAAGGAGGGGTAGATTTCAGTCAGGATGGGCATGAGAGAGAAAACTCCATTAATGGAGTAGAGAGAAAGAAGAGAAAGAAGGTCATTCATGGCTTAGAGCAACCAAGGGCCACCCATTAAAGCTGGGATCAGTTACACTGAGAAAGGGGAGGATTTTTCTGAAGTTTCTCGTCCAGAGGGCTGGCTCAGCCTGTCCAAATAGTGAAACAGAAATTGGCCCTTAATGGGCATTCATGTCCATGTGGGTTACACCCCCTCCTCTCCTCAATTGAGGCTTAAAACACCATCAGTGGGCCGAGAGAAGACTTTCACACTCCTTACCTTAAGAAATCAAGCCTCCACACTGTGTTGTTGTAGAAACCGAGTGGCTCCACCATCGACAATGACTTCTCGATGATCTTCGTGATTTCAGGCCGCTGGCAAGGTCCTCCTCCTCTCCTTGCTTCATGGATAGATCATAGGGATGTTTAGGTTCAAGGTTCGGGCTCAATTGAGCCCTAACAAATCTCTGGTTTTCATAGTTTGGGTCCGAGAGTTTTCTTTTTAGGATCGCCGGAATAGACGTCACCGGCGGCCATGCCGCCGGCTCGAGGTAGCCACCACCTCCACAAAGGTGGTGGTGGCGGTGGCCGGCCCGGGAGGTGGTCGGATGGCCGGCAGTGGTGGTTTGAAGTTGGCCCAGTCACAAGCAATTGGGCCATTGGCTGGAGGAGGAAGACGACTCAGTAGCCCTTGGATTTGAGCCAAGATTCATGCGCCGGGTTGATAGTTCATTTTATTTTAATTTCATTTCTGTCACATTATTTGCAGTAGATGGTTTTAATTTTTAATAATACTTACGCCACTATAGTGAAAAAGTCATCAACATGAACTTTGTAGCCCTATTGGTCTAATTTTATCCAAAATTGATTTGACTAATTTGGACCTCTGGTTGGACCAGGGCACCCATTTTGGTGGGACCTATACCTCTGGCTATCCTGATATTCAAAAGGGTGCCCACTCTTCATCCATTGTCCAAATGACCTAAAATTTGGGAGGGCGGTCAACCCTAGATATACCTAAGGTCTGTCCAAAAATGGGAATTTTTGGAGATACTTTGTCGATGGTTTTTATTTTTATTTTATAATACTAGAGTATTTTATTTAAGTGGTCTAATGACCTCCAAACCCTCCCAAATTTTGGTGATTGGTCCCAGGAATCATGACATGGCTCTATATAAAATCCCACCTCATTTGGAGGTGTTTTGGATTGGTAATGACCTAACCCTAATTCTACCTTAATGAAGGGTCTTAAGTAAAAATTGCACTTTTGCTTTGAGTTGTTAATTAACCTCAACAGGGGCTGATATTTTTACCACTGACTTTGCATGGCCATTATCACTCTCATAGGGATTATTGGGTGGTCTTGGGTAGTTTTTCCCTTGGATACAAACACAAACCTTAAGGAGGGGCTTTTGAGGGTTGTGAAGGGTATGAGAGCAAATGCCTTTGTGTGATTTTGTAACTTGGTGGAAATGATGATTGAGTAGCCTAAGAACTCTAGTATGAACCTTAGAGGATTTGGATAAAGATAGATATCTTAAGGCCCTAACCCTAGATTAGAGCATAATGACTGTTTGGGGAGAATAAGCCACCAAAACTTACTAAAAGGGTGTGAAACTAGGGTAGCAAGGATTATAGAACCTTTAGTGAAATTATTTGAATTTTATGAACAATACTTTAAGCACTTCACTTGATATGCATGATATAGCCCTGAATGATATTTTAATTATTAGGAGCATTCTGTTCATTAAAATCCTATGAAACTTTGGCAGGAGATATTTTTGGTCAAGATGATTATCAGTGAATTTTATTATAAATTTTAGTTGATTATTTGCAGTACTTTCTTCACAAGATTCAAAAGGGGCATTTATGGTCAATAAATTATTTAGAGCTTTTTTCAATTGCAAAACTTATGAAATTAGGTCACTATTGCTTTTAAGTCAATAAATACTTAGAGAAATTGATTCATGAATTTTAGAAGATTATTTGCAGTGCTTACTTTACAAACCCATCATTTTGGGAATTTGATGTTTAATTTATCCAGAGCTTATTTCCTACTGAAAAATCATGAAACCTTGTCAATAATGTTGGTAGGACAGAAGTTGAATAGTATAAATTTTTCATAATTTTTGGATGATTATATATTGTACTTACTTCAATATTGAAGGGAAATTAGATATATTTCCAAAATAGTTTTAGGGTCCTTTAGATACTAGAAAAATGGTTATATTTTGTATTTACAGTATTAAGTTATCCTAATATTTTTCATAATTTTGTTAAGTATCATGCATGGCTATATAGGATACTTCATGTTCAAACTAGTAGCACCTGGATCTTTTAGGAAAATTAAATAAATGTTGGATTAATTAGAAAAAATATAAATTACAGGATTGAGCCTTATTAGGTCGTGATAGACCCCCATTTATTATCTTAAGGCATTTGCATGTTTATTTATAGTGCTACCCATTATGTGCATCGTATCACTAGGTATAGTCTGCGATTAGTAAAAGGACAGAAAATAGGTGATGTGGATATGTAGGTGTAAGGTTTAGGATTCCAATAGTCTGATGGTTTTTAATAAGTAGTTGGGGTCACCTTTGGAAGTCAGGGTAATTAAGGTGTTGTGTTGGCTAGTGTTAGGTGGTGCCCGGGATCTACGAAAGATCGCTAGTCCCGAAGAGAGGAAGAGTCAAAATCACACTAGGTTTAGTCCAACGTAATGCAAAGAGAGAATGGGTAAGGGGATCTATAAAAAACAATAAGTGCCTTACAAAAGGGAACAATGGGCTTCAGCTGCCATCATAGTTCCTAGTGCCCTTTGAGAACCCTTCACTGGGTTTGCCGGGGGCAGTCCTGGGCTAACCTAAACTATAGGCAAACTAACTTGCAAGATTAACTAGCATAATTAGGGGTTCACTTTCACTCACCTCGATGTCTCGGGATGATAGGTTGGTACACTCAGGCTGTAGGCCTGGGAGCTTTGGCTCGGTTGTTGATTTTGATGAACGGAGTGGTCTGGGGAGTTTTGGCTAGGTTGGTAATACATAAGGTTGTATGTGCATGAAAGGAAAGGTGGTGGGTCTTCGGTATTGGAGGGTCGATGTACCGACGCCAATACGTTGACTCGGCAAGTGTGGTGTAGAAATTCGCCAGATTAAGTCCGGTGCGCTAGCCGGCAAGAGTACGCAGGAGTCCGCCTTGTGCACCAGAGTTGAGGCGTACGATAGGTATGACTTGTAATGCAATACCGGTTTAGAGGGGGTCTAGGCCCAACCCACCGCTTCCTTTTGCCACTACGGAGGTATCGTGGGAGGTTCGGCTCCAGAAAGGGGGAACTAAAGGTCTGTGCACATAGAGTCGAGTGGGTGAGTTGTACTTGCATGTTCACATCATGGCATAATTGCATTTCATAGCATTACCATTGCATATAACCGTGATACCTATTGTATAAAGTTGTATGGGATGCCTTATACAATAGGACCTACAAGACGACCCCTTGGTTTATTTGTTCGTGCGAGCGTGCTTATAAGTTAAGGTTTTTATTCAATAAATTTATATATTATGCCTACTAGAAAACTGACACCCTAACATATAAATTGGTATGGGACTTTTTATACGCTAGGAGCCTTGTAAAAGATCCCTTGGCTTAAGTGCTTTCATATAAGTTAAGGTTACATATTTCTTAGTTTACATTTTATATACTTCCTGTCTTCCTTTACCTGTTTATATAGATCTGCTAGTCTAGTTCAACCATCACCTGTAATTGTTATTCTCCACTATCATGTCCTCTCCATTCTTCCTTCCCACTCGGTTCCTAGGAGCCATAGGGGAAGGGGTGGGGATGATATGGCTTAGTCTTATATACTAACGGTTTTCGAACCACATCATTTAGGGGATCGTGGAGCCCAGCATGGAGGAGCAGCCCTGGAGGTCGACACACTTGGAGATGGTGTAGTCTAGCACATGAGTTCAGACAGAAGGGACTGTGAGTCCCGATCCCTATTAGTTGTTCCAGATTTACTTCAGCGATGAGTGGATTGTAGTGAGGATTTGATGTATCGGGCATAAGCCTTTTTTCAGTACTTTTCTGTTATTATTGTGGACACTCCCTTCGCGGAGATTATTACTTTTTTTTAAATGTGATCTTTTGTGGAAATATATGTTAGAGTTTGTTTTATATACTCTCATATACATTGCTGCTAATCTGCGATCGATATGTCCGGCAAAATCGGCGCCTTGTAGTGACGACCTTCTCGGGAATGAAGGTGTCACCGAAAAGCGGCGGTTCTGGGCCTAAGACTTCGGTGGTTTTAAAAATAAAAAAATGGGGTCTTACAAGTGGTATCAGAGGAAACCTCGATCGGAAAAGTAGAAGTCCACTAACCCTGGGTCACACCCGCGCAAGCTTAGTTTGAGGACAAACAAGCAGCAGAAGAAGTGGTGTGCCCATAAGGGAAATCACATGTAAAAGTCCACTTCATCATTAATTGGAATTCTACTTTGTAGCCTGCAGCAAATCCTGCCCCCAGCAGGGAACACCTCTAGCTGTGAAAATCTCATCGTAATTCTCTAGTCAATGCATTAGACTCAACCCACTAGGACTCGTAATTAACCACGACAACTTATAGTATGCCCTAGTCAAATATAGACCTTGGGTATGCACTTGGTAAAGGTAAGGAGATACCCAAAGAGAATAAAGGAGGAGTTTATCACGAGAATGACTACCTAAGACATAAACTCTGGTGTCCCTACTGTCCCAATCAAGGATTACTCAAACTAGTAGACGGCCTTAAGGAGAATTGAGGCCAATAATCTATTAGTAGACTGGCAGAAGACATTTTCTCTCGACCCTCATACCAGTAACAAAATTACCTGGAGGCAACCACGGAGACAAACACTGAGGGTCGGATAGGAATTCAAGTTCGGAAGATACCTATTTGGGATTGGGAACATTTTAACCTCGATAAGGTTATTGTAAATGTGACTCATAGAGGTTAAAGTATGGATTATAATGCTGAGTTTTATGGTGGAACACCAAGTCAAAGATTGATGCCAAAGGGATTGTGTACCCTGCTAGGAAAAAAATAACAGGATAATATCAAAGATACTTAGCACAAGGTAGGTAGGGGCTTATCTTTTGTTTATTGGGGACTTATCCTTTGTTTATTGGGCAAATTAGTATTGACTTGGGTTTCCTTAGACCTAATTTAGAAAATGTGGCGTAACAAACATAGTGAGGTTGAAGTTGATATAATTTGACGTTATTCGGGCGAAGATAAGATTTTGTAAAAACATGTTTGGAATGTTGACTTGTAGAATTACCAAGACAATGAAATGGTAATAAAATGCAGTAATTACGAGGATTAACTATTATCACGTAAAATTAGATGACGGGTAACAAGATTCAGGATATCTGAGAAGGTATAAATTAAATCGCTATGTTGTATCATCGAAAGTATGGTGTATCTCAGGACATGTACCCCCGGAGGGAAGAAAGGTGTCATGGGTCTGGAGATTCCCGGTAAGGTCTGTCAGTTGATGTCGGTTAAGTGAAAGAGTTTTTGGGGAAATATTACAGCCACTGCCCAAGTTGGATTAGATGTTCGAGGGTATAATTATGGATTTTCATATACAGGATTCCTCATCCCCACTCCGGGTACAAGTATAAATGGAACATCGAGGATAGACTGACTGAGGTAGCTTGGGTCACACTGACCCGGAAGAAAACGCTCGTGGTTGTTTCATGAAGTTTGGGAGTAGAAGTTCATTATCATGGTATGATTAAGGTGATAATGTTGAATCAGGATGGATAGTGTACATCCAAGGAGAAAAGGTAAGTCCAGGCTTATCTAGACTCTCAGCCAACATTCAACAAATCTATCCACCCTTATACGGAGGTACAGGATTCCACTGTCATGGATATAGGACGAGGATCCAAAGGCACTCGACTCGTAATTTATGAAGAAACTAGACACCTGGGTGTGACTAATTCAAGATAGGATGCTTGAGGCCCAGAGCAGACCAGCCACATATTACGATGCGCGACATTGCCAAGTAGAGTCTAAAGATGGAGACCATGATTCCTGAAGATACTTCTGGTGCATGGAGTCTCACAGGTATGTGAGCGGAAGAAGCTCAGTCCATGGAATATGGTGTGTTACAGGATCCGAGAGCAGATCGTCCCATTGGCTTACAGGCTAGATCTACCGCCGGAGTTAGCGGGTTTGCAGGATGTATTCCACGTCTCCTTTCTCAGGAAGGCTCTACTACGACCGGAACAGCAAGTTCTTGGCATAGATGGCTTGACAGATTTTGATCAATCGGTAACAAGATGAGCCGATCAGGATAGATGACACAACAGTGCGGGTCTTGCGGTGCAAGAAGGTCCCACTGGTCAAGGTCTTGTAGACGAACCATGGGCTGGAGGAGCATACCTGGGAGCCATCGAATCTAATGAAATGGAGGTACCCGGATCTCTCCGGGTAAAGTATACATTCAACTTCCTATGGGATGTTACAAGCAGTTATCCTCAGTAGAAACTCCGCAGGCCTAACTAGAATTTCGAGGACGAAATTTTTGTTTTTGTTTATTGGGATTTGTAACATCCCATTTTCAGCTAGATCCCTAGGAGTGGTTTTGTCATGACTAGGTCCTGACAAAAGTCTTAGAAGCCCAAGAAGACCAAGTGTGCTTAGGCATGAAGGTGGAGATGACCATGGTCTGTAAATAGTAGATTTCTAAACACTAGTTTAGGATTACCATAGGGCTTCACCAAGATTCCATGACCCCACCACAATATCCCTAAACTATTGGAAGGTCTATTAGAGCCCTAAGCGTCCATTGAAATAAACCCAGGGTGGCCAAGTTGACCTAGGATAATCCTAGGCGAAAAATGGTCAAAGTGCCCTTACTAAGCGTCAAGTGACCTCCAAGGTGCCATGTCAACCCTACCCAAGTACTTCTAAATCTTAAGGGATTCAAATGGGTCACTAAGGACCCATTAGGGTCAACCCAAATAGTTATGTTGACCAAGGTCAACTCTACACAAGTGTTAGGTCAAATTAGCCCAAATGGGCTAGCTCAAGCTCAAACCCACTTCTCCCACTTGGGCTGACCTAACCTTGTCACTATTATGAATAGTGGGGTGCTAATAGGCTGAAGGAGTGGTAGATTTCAATTAGGATTGGTAGGAGAGAGAAAACTCCTTTAATGGAGGAGAGAGAAAGAAGGGAAGAAGGACATTCATGGCTTAGAGCAACCAAGGGCCACCCATTTAGGCTGGGATCAGTTACACTGAGAAAGAGGAGGAGTTTTCAACATTTTCCCGGCAAGAGGGGTGGCTAAGCCTGTCCAAATAGTGAAACCGAAATTGGCCCTTAATGGCGATTCATTGCCATGGGGGTTACACCCCCTCCTCTCCTCAATTGAGGCTTAAAAAAACATCAGTGGGCCGATAGAAGACTTTCCCACTCCTTACCTAAAGAAATCAAGCCTCCCCACTGTGTTGTTGCAGAAACTGAGCGGTGCCACCATCGACAATGACTTCCCAGCGATCTTCGCGACTTCAGGCCGCCGGCAAGGTCCTCCTCCTCTCCTTGCTTCATGGATAGATCATAGGGATGTTTAGGTTCAAGGTTCGGGCTCTATTGAGCCCCAACCAATCTCTGGTTTTCATGGTTTCAGGCCGAGTGTGTTCTTGGTAGGATCGCCAGAATAGTCGTCACCGGCGGCCATGCCGCCGGCTGGAGGTAGCCACCACCTCCACGAAGGTGGTGGTGCAGTGGCCGGCAAGGGAGGTGGCCGAAAGGCCGGCAGTGGCGGTTTGAATTCGGCCCAAGAGCGAGAAATCAGAGCCATTGGCTGGAGGAGGAAGATGACTCAGCAACCCCTAGATTTGTGCCAAGATTCGTGCGCCGGATTGATAGTTCATTTTATTTTAATTTCATTTATGTCACATTATTTGTAGTAGATGGTTTTAATTTTTAAAAATACTTAGGCCCCTCCAGTGAAAAAGTCATCAACATGAACTTTGTATACCTATGGGTCTACTTTTATCCAAAAAATTTTTGAACTAATTTAGACCCCTAGTTGGATTAGGGCACCCATTTTTGTGGGACCTATGTCTAGGGATATCCTGAGATTCAAAATGGTGACCACTCTTCATCCCTTGTCCAAATGACCTGAAATATGGGTAGGGGGTCAACCTTAACTATACCTAGGGTCTGTCCAAAAATGGGTATTTTTAGAGATACTTTGTCTATGGTTTTTATTTTTATTTAATAATAATAGGGTATTTTAATTAAGTGGTCTAATGACCTTCAAACCCTACCAAATTTTGGTGACTGGTCTCTGGCATCATGACATTGCTCTGTATAAAATCTCACTTCATTTGGAGGTGTTTTGGATAGGTAATGACCTAACCCTAATTCTACCTTAATGAAGGGTTCTTAAGTAAAAAGTGCACTTTGGCTTTGCGTGGTTAATTCACCTCACCAGGGGATGATATTTTTACCACTGACTTGGCATGGCCATTATCACCCTCATAGGGATTATGGGGTGGTCTAGGGTAGTTTTTCATTTGGATCCATTCTCAAACCTTAAGGAAGGGCGTTTGATTTTTTTGAAGGGTATGGGAGAAAATGCCCTTGTGTTATTTTATAATTTGGTGGAAATGATGATTGAGTAGCCTAAGAGCTCTGGTATGAACCTTAGAGAATTTGGATAAAGATAGACATCTCAAGGCCCTAACCCTAGCTTAGGGCATAATCACTGTTTGGGGAGAATAAGCCACCAAAACTTACTAAAAGGGTATGAAACTAAGGTAGCAAGGATTTTAGGTTAGATAGAACATTTAGTTAAAAAATTGGAATTTTATGAAGAAGACATTAAGCACTCCACTTGATATGCATGATATAGCCCTAAATGATATTTTATTTATTAGAATCATTCTGTTCATTAAAATCCTATGAAACATGGGCAGGAGATATTTTTGGTCAAGATGATTTTCCCTGAAATTTAATATATTTTTTATTTTATTATTTGCAGTACTTTCTTCACAAGATTCAAAAGGGGCATCTAGGGTCAATTAGTTATTTAGAGTTGTTTTCCTATTGCAAAAATTATGAAATTAGGTCACTATTGTTTTTAGGTCAATAACTACTTGGAGAAATTAATTCATGATTTTTAGAAGATTATTTGCAGTGCTTACTTTACAAACCCATCATTTAGGGAATTTGATCTTTAATTTATCCAGAGCTTATTTCCTACTGAAAAATCATGAAACCTTGTCAATAATGTTGGCAGGACAGTAGTTGCATAACAAACTTAATTCACAATTTTTGGATGATTATTTGTTGTACTTACTTCAATATTGAAGGGAAATAAGATATATTACCAAAATAGTTTTAGGGTCCTTTAGATACTGGAAAAATAGTTTTATTTTTTATTTACAGTATTGAGTTATCCTAATATTTTTCATAATTTTGTTAAGTATCATGCATGGCTATATAGGATACTTCATGTTCAAACTAGTTGCACCTTGATCTTTTAGGAAAACTAAATAAATGCTGGATTAATTAGGAAAAATGTAAATTATTGGATTTAGCCAAATTAGGTCATGATAGACCCCCATTTATTATCTTGAGGCATTTGGATGTTTATTTGTAGTGCTACCCATTATGTGCATCACATCACTAGGTATGGTCTACGATTAGTAAAAGGACAAAAAAATAGGTGATGTGGATGTGTAAGCGTAAGGTTTGCGATTCCAATAGTCTGATAGTTTTGAATAAGTAGTTGGGGTCACCTTTGGAAGTTAGGGTGATTAAGGTGTGGTGTTGGCTAGTGTTAGGTGGTGCTCGGGATCGATGAAAGAAAGCCTTTCACGGAGAGAGGAAGAGTCAAAATCACACTAGGTTTTGTCTAGCGTAATGCAAAGAGAGAATGGGTAAGGGGATCAACAAATAACAATAAGTGCCTTGCGGAAGGGAACGATGGGCTTCAGCTACCATCATAGTTCCTAGTTCCCTTTGAGGACCCTTCACGGGGTTAGCCGGGGGCTATCATTGGCTAACCTAAACTATAGGCAAACTAACTTGCAAGAGTAACTAGCATAATTAGGGGTTCACTTTCACTCACCTCGATGTCTCGAGATGTTAGATTGGTACACTCAGGCTATAGGCCGGGAAGCTTTGGCTCAGTTATTGATTTTGACGAACGGAGTGGTCCGGGGAACTTTGGCTCGGTCTGTGATACATAAGGTTGCATGTGTTTGAAAGGAAATGTTGTGGGTCATCGGTATTAGAGGGTCGATGCACCGACGCCAATACGTTTACTTGCCAAGTGTGGTGTAGCACTTCGCCAGATTAAGTCTGGTGCGCCAGCCGACAAGAGTACGCAGGAGTCCGCTTTGTGGACTAGCGTTGAGGCGTATGATAGGTATGACTAGTAGTGCAATTACTAGTTTAGAGGTGGGCGAGGCCCAACCCACCGCTTTCGTTTTCAACTACGTAGGTATCTTGGAAGGTTCGGCACCATAAAGGGGGAATTAACGTTATGTGTACACAGAGTCGAGTGGGTGAGTTGATCTTGCATGTTCACATCATGGCATAATTGCATTTCATAGCATTACCATTGCATATAACCCCGAAACCTATTGTATAAAGTGGTATGGGATGCCTTATACCATAGGACCTCCAAGTCGACCCCTTGGTTTATAAGTTTGCGCGAGCGTGCTTATAAGTTACTATTTTTATTCCGTAAATTTGTATATTATGCCAACTAGAAAACTGACACCCTATCATATAAATTGGTATGGGACTTTTTATACGCTAGGAGTCTTGCAAAAGATCCCTTGGCTTATGTGCTTTCATATAATTTAAGGTTACATATTTCTTAGTTTATCTTTTATATACTTCCTGCCATTCTTTACCTGTTTATATAGATCTGCTAGTCTAGTTCTGCCATCACCCACAATTGCTATTCTCCACTATCATGTCCTCTCCTTTCTTCCTTCCCGCTTGGGGCCTAAGATCCATGGGGGAAGGGGTGGGGGATGATAGGGCTTTTTCTTATAGACTAACGGTTTTTGGACCACATCATTTAGGGGATCATTGAGCCCAGCATGGAGGAGCAGCCCCGGAGGTCGACACGCTTGGAGATGGTGCAATCTAGCACAGTAGTTCAGACAACAGGGACTGTGAGTCCCGATCCCTAGTAGTTGTTCCAGATTTACTTTTGCGATGAGTGGCTTGTAGTGAGGATTTGATGTATCGGGCATAGGCCCTTGTTTCAGTACTTTTCTGTTATTATTGTGGACACTCCCTTCATGGAGATTATTACTTCTTTTTATATGTGATCTTTTGTGGAGATTTATGATAGAGTTTGTTTTATATACTCTAATATACATTGCTTCTTATCTGTGATCGAAATGGCCGGCAGAATCGGAGCCTTATAATGACGACCTTTTCGGGCATGAAGGTGTCACTGCAAAGCAGCAGTTAGAAAAAAAAATGGGGTCTTACACCACAAAAGTTGACCTAGCAAAGTGACCATAGGATGTCTCAAAGTCATATTTATTTATGGGTAAGATTACCTTCATAAAAGAGGGTTGACTTTGAGGTTTCTTCCCTTTGCCTTTTGATGACAACTTTTAGTCATCGGTTTTTGGGTAGTTTAGTATGCAAAATTCCTAGTTTAATTATATGTTTTAAGTATTTTTATGCTTGTTATGTTTTATTTCTTATTTAAAGTCTTATGTGTTGTGATATAAAATTCTATTGTTTTATTATATGTTTTTTTATTATTTTATATATTATGTTATGTTATCTTATGTATGCTATGTTTTAATATTTTAATTTTTTGTTATGTTGTAATTGTGTTTATGTTTTTATTATTTATGTTTTGTAATTTTTTTTGTTATTTATTATTTTCTATAATATTTTATGTTTATTGTTGTGTCATTTTATCTTAAAGAATTAACTAATGCATGTTTTATTTTTGTAGGTACAGCTCGAGCCCTTCTCAACAAGCTCCCAGAGTCCTACATGCAGCCCACCTATCTACCCGAGCCCTTGAAGAAGCAGCCCAAGCCCCTTCTAGTTCAAGCCCATGGAGCAGCCTTTCTCATCAAGTTACCTGAGCCCTCCTCCATGTTGATTCAACCCACATGATTGGTCAGCCACCTCATGCTCTCCACCTCACATAATTCCATGCATGCACCATCCCATTCATGCAATTTCCCCCTTACATGGTCGGCCTCCCCTCTCTCTCTCCCCTTTATTATTTTCTCCCCACTTTATTCCTCATTCATCTCCCCCTCTCCATTTTATATTCTCTATTTTATTCCCCTTTAATACAGTACATTGAACTTTCCATTTTCTCTCTCCCTCATTTAATGGCATGCATGAACCCTCTCCACATGCAAGGCCGGCCACCCCCTTGCTCCCTTCTTATCCCCTTCATTCTAGAACCTTCTCCCCACTTATAAAAGGACCCCTTGCCTTATGCTTGAAAAAAGGGAAGTTTTTGTGGTAGGAAGTAGATTGTTAGTTCAAGAGTGTTACTTTCTTGTCAAGTTCCTTTTATTTTATTTTTTTGGTTTAGTAGAATAATTTTGTCTTGTTCTTTTTTTGTGTACTCTTCTCTTTTTATAAAGCAATGCAAATGATTTCTCTTTCTTCTATTTTGTTTTTTTCCTCTTTTATGCTTAGCTAATTATATTTTGTGCCCGATCGCGATGAGCTTTGCGATAAAATAACGCATCTTTAATTTTATGTTTGCATTTTTATTTTTTCTATTTTTGATCCTTCTTTGATTTTTATCGTGTCGACTCCGTATTCTGGTACACTGTAGTAGGAAATTGATCTCGTTTCATAGAAGTCGAGAGACTCATTGATTTAAAAGATCACTCAAAGAAGGAAGGAGTTGAACGAAACCCTAGAGATAGGATGACGTAAATCCATCGGATTGGAGTCAAATCAAATTGTGCGGGTCACTTCGGTAATGTGACTTTACGCCATTTTGACTTGTAAAGTTATTTCGGTCAAAATGTCTATAAGTTATGGGATTTAATGCTCTAGCTAGATTACTTCCTAATATCGGATCCGTCACGGTCTTAATAGTATTACAAATGCTAAACTAATTTATTTCGTTATTTTATTTCAAAGTGAATCGTCGATCGAGCACTCTTTCGCAATATTTTATTTCTCTTTTAATCAAGCTTAGTTTATTTTAATTTTCAAACCCATCATTCGTTTGGTAGGATAATAGAATAATTGTCAGTAATAGTACTTGCCTGCACCGAGTTTTTATACGACCTTGATATATTTTTATCACTATACTATAAAACGATAGGTACACTTGCCTATTCGGATTGTAGTCCGTGAGACGATTTTTACCCATCACCTTTAGTGTCGACTCTCTTAGTAGCCTTACCATTCTCAGCTATGTGACCAAGACCACTACCCTTCTTAGGAGCAGAGAATTCATCAATGAGAGGAACAATGGTCTTTGGCTTAAAGTACCTTTCAACAAGTATCCTTAATAGCAAGAGGTTTTCTTTTGATCATCTAAGAATTTCTCCTTCTAACTTAATAGTTCAGCAGAGCATTTTAATTCAACTTTCAAGGAGTGAACATCGCTGATAGGAGTTAATTTAGCAATTTCCCCCTTCAGTCGTGATTCCACTGCCTTGAGAGAAGCAATCTCTTTTGATTGTTTTTTGACTACCTTGCGCCATTTGTCAAAGGCTCTCAAAAGTTCTTGATCATGAGCTATCAAGTCAGACCATCTTCCTCAGAAGAATAGTCTTCATGACCATTACTAGAAGTTTCGGATTCAGAGAGCATTGTGTGAGAGTTTACCATCTCGTTGAATTGGGAAATGCCTACTTCCTCATCTAATTAAGCCATGAGCCCGAAGTAAGCTTCTTCATTTTCTGAGATGGACTCACTTAAGTAACTGTCTCTAAGAGTCTTTGACTTCTTTGCAACGAAGCTCTTCTCTTCCTTCCTCTTAACTTTGAAGGATCTCTTTTATTCTTACTTGGATCCTTCCTTCTTTTTATACAGACACTCCGCAATCATGTGTCCCAGCTTATTGCAATAGTAACAAACTATGTCAGAAGAAGAATGTTTGTTCAGTTTTGAGTTATACCTGTCATCTCAGGTTTAGATTTTCTTAGACCGATCACCATCATTATGTGATCTTCTAATGTTTGAGGAGGAGGACTGATTTTTCACTTACCTTCTCTTGTTGAACAATCATTTGAATTGCTTAGAGATTAGTGAGAATTCACCATTAGACCATTCAGAGCATGGCGTGCTTGGGTCAGAATCTCCCTGGTCATCAGAAGCTCGCATCCTTACTGATGACACATCTTTATATATTCTAGACCCTTCAGCCTTCAAAGCTACAGACTTCTCTTTTCTTGAAGTCTTGCTGCTTTGCTCCTCCTTTTTCTTTATGTTCATTTGTAGTTCATAGGAAATGTACTTTTCAAATAGGTTCTGAGGATCAATCTCAGACAGCTTTCCAAATTACCTAATGGCTACCACATTAGTGTCCAAGTGTTTTGTTAGTGTTATTAGAAATTTATCGTTGAGCACACCATTAGTAAATGTACGACCATAGTTTCTGAGGTCGTAGACTATCTTAAAGAATTTTTCAAAGCTGTCTGCAATTGTATCACATGAGCCTTACTTGAACACCTTGTATTCTTGATTGAGTAGAGATCTACGATCATCTCTAACTTCTTCAATTCCATCCATGAGGACTACGAGACAGTCCCACATCTCCATGTCCGATTTGTAGTGAAAAAGATTTTGCAGCATTGAGTCGTCAACTGCACTAGCTATGTGATATGTAAAATTTAAGAAAAATAATATCTTCAATTCTACGAACTATAGGCAAGTGCACATATCGTTCATAGTATAAGATATTTTAGTATATCAAGTGTCGTATTCTTCTAGGCCTATTGACTACTTCTACTAACGCAAATTAATATTATTTTATCGAATATAAAAATAGGTTTATTAAAACTATAGGAAGAAAATGAAATAAAATATAACATTTGATCTAGAATCCCACTAGAATAAAATAAACATTCATGGATTGCAAGCTTCTATGTTATCCACATGGACTGCAGATGTAACGCCCCTATTTTTCTGTTAATTATTTTAGTTCTCTTGGTGACGTCATAATGACGCAAGGGCGTTACGTTACCGCAGAGTTGACGACGAGTCGTTATTAGTGCCTTTTTGAATTTGTTAGGTCGATCCGACCAAATCTTTAAATTCTCATCGAAATTATGAAATTTCACGATATGAAATTAAATCGATTTATTTTGAATTTGCTCATCAAGTTTCGTCGCAATCCGAGCATTTTTGGAGTCTCGACGAATTTCTGAAGTTTTGTACATTTAAATGTTAGGCATAAACTTTAGAAACTAATATCTCGAGAATGGCTTGTCGGATTTTGATTCTTACTTTGCCGTTGGATTCGTAGCACCGACTTTTATTTAGGGTGCAAATTTTGTTTAAATAAGAGTGCGTTAGGCCCTCCGTAATAATATAATATTCATATTATTAATAAGTCTAATATTGTCATTATTATAAATATATTATATTGGCCATTAATTGGTTGAGTTTGCCCCCACAGAATTTCGATGAACGCCACACCTATACCCGTCGAGTTCATCTCACCTTCATTAAGATTTAATCCTAAGTCATTAAAAGTTTTATTATTCTTATTATTATTATTAATATCATGATTATATATATATAAACTCCTTTCCTCATCTTGTACAAAAAAAAGGAATAAACCGAGCCCCATCCCTTGTTCACTCCGAACCAGAGCCTTTCCAAGACCAACGACGCCGCTTCTACGTGGACCTTCCGTCCGCAATTTCGGGAGCTTCGGTGGTAGAAATCTTTGCTGGAGCATATATCCGGAAAGCACTCGCCGAGAGCTATGCGTGCGAGGTAAGATCTTTCTAATTCGTGGATTTTTGGCGCTAGGACTTTTGACCTAACCCTCATTTTACTCAGAAAAGTTTTAGTAATCGAAGACGGGGAGTTCTTGCGGCCTATCCTCGAAGCAGAGCGCGTGAGAAGTCATTTTTTGGAGTTTCAATACAAGTGGATCTTTCTCCTTGCATGTTCATTTTTAGTCCTTATCTTCTTTTCCTTCCTCCTCCCTTAGATAATAGGAGTAGTGTAGGGTAAGTTTTGGAAGAATCCCTAGGTTAGGTTAAATTTTTGATCAAGGTATGAAGAGCAGGATTTCGGATTAAGCTCAATTCGTCAGTTTAGCCATGTAGTTTTTTATCGGGTTTCGAGTAAAAGTTACGAATCCGCTAAGTCCTACTCAACGGATATCAGTAGCCAGCCTTAGTGAAATTCGTTGAGTTAGAATTCTTCGAGTATCGGTAGGTCTATTCGGCGAGTATCGGGCAGGTTCGTCGAGTTTGATTTATGTGTAGAAACCGTAGAGCGACCGGTGAGGCTATGGAAATTTCAGCGTGTATCACTAGGCGATTCGTCGAGTATCAAGTCTTTTTCACCGAGTAGTGTAGAATTCATCGAGTATCACCTTGCAATTCATCGAGTATCATATCAATTCATCAAGTATCATATCAATTCGTCGGGTATACTAGCCGAATTGTCCAGAACTTAGAATATTTCGCTGATTTTGTCAGATTCGTCGAGTTTGGTCCTTAGGGTTTATTGTTGGTATTTTCATCATGTTTGTCTTGGGAAGTGTTTAGACTTTGGTATTTGGGTTTTGCTGGATTTTTAGGTTGTGTATTATGGATAGATTGACAGTGGCTAAAGGACCGCCAATTGAACGTCGTATCGTGAATCATTGCACGTGGTAGTTTGTTTTGGGTCAATATTTACAGGTTGTTTTGGTGTGTTGGACCTTGTTGCAGCCACCTTGGTGCCTCTAAGACATTTTGGTCTGGTAGTTCGGTGTTGGACATTTTGGGCGCTGACAAAGATCCGTGGTTTTTTCTAGTGTTAATGATTCACATGTTTGGGACTATATACTTCCTTTTCCTTCTATAGTGGTGGCTTTTGTTGGCTGTTTGCTTTTGCAGGTGTGAGCGAAGCCTGGTTACTTCTCGCACTTGATGCAATTTTCCCATTTACTGACGATTGTTTTCATACATGTCTCTTTTGTTGATTATACTAGCTGTGGTTGTCAGCATTTCTCTTGGTAGGGTTTGTTAACCCTTTCTATTTCCATATGTTTATATCTAATTGATTCCCTTTGCCACTTATATTTTTTTGCAGAGGTGTTCTTTCTTTGAATGCCCAAGGTTCAGGGCAGTAGCCTATTGGACGGGAAGGTTGGTGTTGCCAGTGTACTGCTATGTGGAAGTGGTTTTCCTCACCCTTGTGAAGTAGTTTTTGGTTGCTTCTTCTTAGTACAGACATACATGATCATCAGTTGGTTCGTGTAAGGTTGTTGATGCCCACTAGTGGATTTCTTTAAAATACTAATTAATTTGCATAGATGCTAGATTTAACTCTTTGTGGTTGTTTTTACTTGCTCTCTTGGGAATGTTTCATGCATGGTTGTATGTTAGAAATTTGAACTTATAAAAAAGCATCACTACTAGTATTTCATAAATGTCCTCTTTTCTAAAACCAAAGTAACTATCTTCTAGTTAACATAAAGACAATTTTCATACTTATAATAAACCTAGAGTCTTGCATACCATGAGTTATCCTTTTCGGATATTTATACTTATGTAGAGTGTTAATAAACTATTGATGCGGAAAATGCAAACATCCGCTAGATTGATCAAGAGTGGAGCACTATCGATCCGGGATGCGGGGGATAAAAAAGAGGTTGATGAGGAACTACTGAACAACTAGTTACTTAGAGTCACGAGTGAAGAGTGGAGAAAGAGGAAAGAGGAGAGAGGGGGACGCTGGCAACGACAACAATAGAGTTCGCCCGTCGTGGCATAAAAGTTACTCCTGCGACGGGCTTGCTTTTGATTATGAATCAGATATTACTACTTGAGTTGAGTTCTTTACATGAGAATATAAAGGGTATAATTGGAAGATGGCGTCTAGAGGAAAGAAGATGTCAGAGGCCGCGCGATTTGGCTAAGCAGGTCGGCAGACCGCGCGGAAATCTGATCTCGCAGTTCGATACTCAAGGCCGAGCAGACTACACGATCAAGCTGAGAGGATAGCTGAGTTTACTGAAGCCAATGCTGGCCGCAAGGGCTTGACCATAGAGGATGCGCAGACTAAAAGTTAGAGTCCGCATGTTCTGATGCCTTGGCTGACTGTTGTGTCATCCCCCCTTAAATGAGAGGTACAGGTGTCTATTTATAGGCTCAGTCCGGAGAAGGTCCTAGTAACATTACCCTCGGTAGGAGGTGATCTTTGATTGAGTCGGTCACATGGTGCAGACTGAAGAGGCAGGTCGGCCATTACTGGCAAGCTGGAGGAGCAGGTCACAATCTTTTGGCGGACTGAGTAACGAGTCCATCTCTGCTGCTAAATGGAGCAAGTTTACCACCTTCAGGGAGGGTGGAGTTGAGTCTGCATTGTGTCGTGCGGTCTGACGGAGTCCTATTGCCAAGTACTCCCTCAGGTGAACTGAGATTGAGTCTGCCCACTGCTAGCGGACAGAAAGGGCAGGTCGGCACTGCTGATTGGCGGTCTTGAGGCTTGTCACCTATGTTGATGGTGGGAGGCCTAGAGGCTTGGTCTCCACTACTGATTACCGTCCTAGAGTCTTGTCGCTATTGTTGTTATGTGGCGAGCTAGTGGAGTGAAGATAGTTTCCACCCCTTATGGTGTAGAGAGTGCTGCGCGGTTAGCCAAAGCTAACCGCGCGGCCTGCAGAGATGAACTGCGGAAGAAGTTCGCACCCCCGCAGACTGCAACAGCTGTGCAACTTGGGCGGCCAGATAGGGGAGATTGCCCTAGCTGCGCGTCCTGAGCAGATAGAAAGGTCTATCCGCCTGGCCCAAAGAGAGGGCTGAGGAAGGCCGCGACATCTAGGGGGAACCTGGAGTAAGCCGCAACTTGCGAGCTGGCTAACTTGGGAGGGATCGCTGATTTTTAGGTCAACATCAACCAATTCAAAGTATTTTTCACATGGTATAAGTATATTTTTACTCGTGGACTAGTTGATCAACCGTGTCGAGGGATATAGCCATCTGAACTTAAAACTGGATTCCTTTCATAATAACTTAAGAATTTCTTATAAAATGTAGAGTTGGAGTCTTGCCTGAGCGTCTGCAGTTATCCATTATATGATGTGGAATCATAGCATGTGTTTTCTCCTTACTCTGATATATCTTATAATGTGGAGAAAATGCGGGTTGTGATAGTTGGTATCAGAGGGAGGGGTTGTTAGACAATTTGTCGAGCAACCGTCTCTAGTTAGTGTTAGTTGTCTAGTGTCATTTCAAACACACACTGATGTGTCATCAGTACGCCATTGCTGAAGCATGAACACTACCCTCATAGCATGATAAGAAGTATACAGGGCATATTATGTTGTATGGGATGCATAATATGTGTTTTTATATGGATCCACCATAGGTGGCAACATGTGATAGTTATGTAGTATGAGATGCATAACCACCACCACATGGATACCCATTTGCACATTTTCTCTTTCGTTGCATGCGACGTTATGAAGTATAGGATGCATAAAATTTCATGTGTAAGCCTCTCTAATCATGCATCAAGGCGTTTATTAAAATGCATAGAATAACTTAAATTATCACACGTACCAAGCTAAAGGTTTACATGATGATATATGTACACACATAGTTTTAAAGTAAAAAGAATAAGAATTCAAGCATTCATTGTCTATGCACCTGAGTTGATAGGATGATGGTATATCATCCTAAATTAAACATGACATCATTATTGAAAATCCCAGAGCAAGTTAGCAGCTTTACCAAGTACTTAAGCATGTATTCTTTGGACTGTGTTGTTTGGTTCTAGTAGTTGGCTAGGTTTTGATTAGTTGTTTGTTATTCTTTTAGTATGGCACCTAAGCGCATAGTGACTAGGGTGACCCCCCAGTTAGAGGGCGAGTCTTTGGGATCGTTGAGCGATGTGGTGATCGATAGTATGCGGTAGAGAAATGAGGCTTTGTCGAGGCAAATGGTGGAGATGAAGTCGTAGATCCAAGCATTATTATCCGTTGTGTCAGGACAGCAACCGAGAGTGCAGGACCCTACTGTGGGTCTAACTATTCCTGTCTGCCTGCTCCCATTGTGCCTCCGGTAATGTTTCCACCAGAGATGAATTTTATCTCACATTTCCAGCGATTATTGCCTCCTTCTGATGATGGTACAACAGATTACACAGCTTTAGACGATTGTCTTATATCAATCGAGGAAATGTTTTCATACTCAGGAGTTTCGTATGACCAGGAGTGATGTTCGCTACCTATTAGCTTAAGGGCCTTCATAAGAGGTGGTGGTTGAGGGAAAGGAGAATCTGAAGGATGGGTGTTCCTCGGGATCTTTTAAGGAGTTGTTGTTGAAGAAGTTTTTGCCATCGGTAAAGCAGGACCGTCTGATGAATGATTTTCTTCAATTGAAGTAAAAACAACTCACAGTTAGTGAGTACGAGATTGAATTTAGCAAACTGAGCTTGTTTTCCCCTTACTTGGTATCCTCAAAATCCAATAGCGTAAAATGTTTTCTGGGTTGTCTGAGGTATGACATCCAGTAGCCAGCCTATGCCTATGTATCTAGAAGCTATGCTGAAGCAGTGGAGGCCGCTTTGAAGGTTGAGGCGATTGAAAATGCTATGAATAAAGGCCAACAAATGAGAAAAGATAAGAGGAAATCAGATGAGCGTAAGAATTTTAAGGAATTTTGTTCTGCATCAGGTAAGAGAAGCAAAGAGGTATGTAGTTTTTGTGGCTGGCCATGCCATCTATTTGAGAAGTTTTTCAAGAGATTAGGAGCTCAGAAGAAGGATCAGGTTTTTGCGATTCAGAGTGCTCCTAAAGGAGATTTAGTCTATTATGCGTGTATTAAAAGGGGGCACGATGCTCCCCATTATTGGGGAAAGAAAATAGTTTGCTATTAGTGTGGACAGGAGGTACATTTCAAGACAAAGTGCCCGCAATCTCAGCCCACACTACAGACAGTTCCACTTCGGGCTTTGCCACCACCGTTGTAGTTGGACAAGGGAAGGGCAAGATGAATGTGGTTTCATTGGAGGAAGCTCAGACGTCTACTCATGTGATATACTGTTAGATCCTTCCTTATTTTTAGCTTTTAGTATGTAGTTTTAGTTTCAATGTTCATTCCCTTAGTTGCGTATGCGACTTTTATAGGAAAGTTTAAGGTAAAGAACCATTGTGTAACGTCCCAATTCGCGCTAGGCCCCTTGATTGCGTATTCGAGTCAAGGGGGCTGTGGTGAGCCCAATGGGGGATGTGGGTGAACAGGTGCGGACGTGCGGGAAATGAGGAAAACAAGGCAAAACAGCATTTTTGGCTGACACGGGTATGGACACGGCCGTGTCCATACCCGTATGCCTCATAAAAATAGGTTTACCAGTCAGAGAGGTACACGGGCATTGGGACACGGGCGTGTCCCTAGCCGTGTGCCAAGGACACGGGTTAGGACACGGGCGTGTCCCTAGCCGTGTGCCAAGGACACGGGTCGGGACACGGCCGTGTCTCTACCCGTGTGCCGCAACCCTGACCCAGCAGAAAGTGGTTCTGGGAGGAACACGGCCTTAGACACGGCATGCCACACGGCCGTGTCACCTGAACACGGGTAGGAACACGGTCGTGTGCCTACCCGTGTCTGCGATGTATAAAAAGGAAAAAGTTGGGAAACCCTAGCATTTCATCTCCTTTCTTCTGCCCCGAAATTCCTGAGAGGGTTCTTGGCTGGAGGAGGAGGAAGAGCTTGCCGGAGCCATCCTTGGAGGAATCAAAACGCCGCCACCGTCAAGGGAAAAACAATGCCGCCGCGAAGGAGTGCGAGGCTCATGGCCGGCCATGGTGGTACCGCTGGACTTGAGGTGAGCTTCCTCCCCTCTCCCTTGGTGCTAGATCTATAGTTATTATAGCAGAGACATTGACTCCATAGAGTCTTGATGGTGAGGAGGAGAGTTCTTAGGATAAGCCATGCCTAGGTTTTAGGCTTAGTCTCCCTCAACCTTCTCATCCTTCAAAGTGGAGATGAGAGGGGTTTTCGTTGGGGGGTTTGGCTTTGAAAGGAGAAATAAGGTTGGGTGTGATTTCTGGAGAAGTTTATGCGAGGTCGTTGCAAGGAAGAAGATGAACGGATGCCGTTCATCTCGCCTTAAGATGCGTGCAGAAATCTGATTTCTGCATGCGGCGACCTTCGTGGCCAATTTCGGAGGTGTTCTGGCCAGATCTGGGTGATCGACTCAACACGAAAGTCGTAGACCTTGAAATTACCTTTCCAACGAGGGGTTGCTCGTTTCCATGCGATACCTGTAGCCACGGGAAAGCTGGTTCGAGTCCGCTGCGTTCAGGAAAATTCCTGTACAGGAAACTGTTTCCTGTACGTATTCGAGTTGAATTTCTGGTATGTTGCGACCAGATCTGGGCGATTGACTCAACACGAAAGTCGTAGCCCTTGCGAATACCTTTCCAACGAGGGGTTGTGCATTGTGATCGGATTCCTGTAGCTCCGGGAATCCCAATTTTAGTATTGGACTATCCTATGTTAATGCACTTGTTAAATTATAATATTAGCACTCTTGCAATGATTGTGATTTGCTCATGTGATATCTTGCTCCCATATAACTATAATGTCGTTGTTACTATAATTTAGTATGGTTACTCATTTGGTTGTGTAATAAGGGATAACCATGCAATGGTAGAGAAATGGATTGGATGGGAAGGCTAGATATTAGGAGTTGCTATTGGTAAAGGATATATTTATACAAATTGGCGTTGAACATATCTAATGTACGTAGTGTTGAGGTGAAATCATTGAATAGGTGGGCGTGAACATGATGAACACTATGTGAAGAGTATTTTGTAACTGTAATCCGAGCCCAAGGGGTTTATTAACAACCGATGCTTAGAGTTGAAGTCTCCCTACGGGTAGCATCGAGTGAGTTGTTTTGGGGCATGTGATGTGCAACGATTCATCGTGTCGCGATGTTGAGGTAATGAATGTGGCAGGTCTACGGGTTCGCCAGTCGTCACACCGATGGGAGCCAATGAGTAGACCTTGGGCGGTAGGGTTAGATACTTGGTGTCCATAACCCGAGATCTCCTCCGTGCCATGAGAACGGTTGGGCTTGCACCTCGTGCGTTTCCGAGGTTCCATCCGGTTCGAAATCAAGGCCAGGTTGGGCTGTGATCTTGGTGCATATTTACCCAAGACCCCTTCTGAGCCGTAGTACGCATGTGAGCTCCGCTGTTGTGTTCTTAGCGTTGAGGCGTACGGGGGCCTAGGATAGGTAGTGTGATACCACCTAGTAGTGGAGACTCCCGCTCCACTGTCGCCGTCTGGTCACGACGGACGACGCTTGAGAGGTTAGCTACCTGCTCGAAAAGTGGGAACTTCTAGTCTGTGTCGACATAGCAAGTTGCATGTGCGTGCGCATGGTTCGGTCATAGCATAACATTCATATCATGTCATTCATTGCATACACAAGATCCTCATCGTATAAGTTTGTATGGGCACTCTTATACGATGAGTTACTTTACTGTTAAGCCGATCCTTAACTTATAAGTTTGTATGGGCACTCTTATAAGTTAAGTTACTATTCTGATTAATTATACCTGCTGTCATTTATATATTATTGATATTCGTAGAACTGCTAGTTGTGTAGCGTAGTTTATACTTCACCATACTTATTGTCACCTGCTTGTTTACTTGCACATATATATATATATATTGTACCTTGTTCCTTTCTCCGCCCGGTGCCGAGGAGTCGCCGGGGGAGCGGATGTGAAGCCACTTAGTCTTATGACTAACGGTTGCTACGTCTTCCTTTTTAGGAGGAAACCCCGCAGGTAGAGCGGCAACGGACTATGCAGCAGGACAGCCAGGCCCGGATGATAGGACCTGAGGTGGTGGTGCCATCGGTACCGTCAGTGACAGTAGTGAGTGTTTTCATGTAGCCGTTTGGCAAAACATTTCTAGACTCTTGTTTATTTGTACAAGCCTGTTGTGCTTGTTATCTTCCGCTATTTTTGGACTTTAACTTAGCTGTGAACTGAACTGCTTTTAGCTTTACTTTTCTGTTATGGTTGGGTTGGCATAATTGTTGTGATATGGATTGTAGCCGGCGGAATAGGCGTCTTGTGGTAAAGGCTAACCCGTGTGTTAGTGCTACCGCAAGGCGGCTATTTCGGGCATAAGACTCCCCTCGGGCCGTGTGTTGTGTTCCAGGAGGGGGGTCTTACAAATGGTATCAGACTAAGCCGATCTTCACCTACAGCAGTCAGGTAACAATGGGCCACTCCCGTTCGATTAGTCGGTTTGGGGACAAACCGACTTAGCGGAAGCAGTGGTGTGCCCATATGTAATTCACACTAAGTTGTCCAACTTTGACATTAGTTTTAGCCAACCTGACCCTAGTTTGTACATTGTGTATAGGTCCCAGCGCAGGTGGAGCCGGTTGGGGGCACTCCTACCCCTTCTGTCCCTTCACAATTCCAGCAGTCGGAACTGGGACAAACGCTGTCAGCCATATTGGATGCATTTAAAGCCCAGCAAGCTCCGGTGCAACAACAGGCGCCAGGCTCCAACTGGGTGAGCACCTTCCGTGCCCTGTCCCCTCCTGCCTATCTTGGGACAGAATCGCCGGTGCGCACCGAGGAATGGCTTGATACCGTGCAGGAATTGATGGCTGGCATAAGATGTCCGAACAACATGGCGGTGACATTGGTAGTGACGCTGCTAGAGCTACACGCCAAAAGGTGGTGGAAGTCCCTCATGGGCTCCACCTTCCAAGGGCGGTTGTACACGGACATCAGTTGGAACGAGTTCACCGAGGCTTTTCTGGATCACTTCATTCCTTCTTCTGCTCGGGATGAACTTGAAGAAAGATTTCTGCAGCTGAAGCAGGGATCGAAATCGGTAACGGAGTACCAGAGGGAGTTCCAACACCTCGCTAGGTTTGCTGATTCCTATGATCTGGACGATAGAGGCTATGCGAAGCGCTTCTACAAAGGGTTAAGGGACCCCCTGAGGCAGGCCCTTTTGTTTATAGTCGATGGAAGCCTGGCAGAAATCATTGACATGGCAAAGAGACTGGAGGCGGACCACATGGGATGTGGCAAGAGACCTGCGGAAGGTGTAATTGAAGTCGGCCCTAGTAATAGAAGGCGGAATGATCATGGCAGAGGAAGGGGAAACCACAGAGGCGGTCGGTGGGTCAACCGGAACTATCGGGTGGAGTACCCAATTCCGCAACCACTACCTTTACCACCACCACCGCAGCAGCAATATTATCAACAACCTGGGGGCCGACGTGAGATGATATGTTTTGAGTGCAACCAACCGGGGCATGTCCGACGAGTTTGCCCGCGACTGATCGGGGGTGCCCCTATTGCTCCCCCTCCAGTAGCTCCACGGGGACGAGGGCACATGCGTGGCCGAGGAAGAGGACCACCAGGGAGAAATCAAGGACATACACGGGAGCATGTATTCGCATTGGATATGACTCAGGAGAGAAATCCGCAGGAAGTCATCACCGGTACGTGCAAAATTGTTTTAATATTATATGACTTGTTAGATTTATGATACAAATGATACGCGCTATTCTGAATAGTGATTACCCTTTTGGAACCTAGGCACTGTCGTGGTTAGCGGGAGACCCGCCTATACGTTATTTGACACGGGTGAGTCTCACTCGTTCATTTCGGAGGACTTCGTGAAGGACTTGGAGGGAGTGCAACACTTCACGGGCATTACTCAAAGAGTGCGCCTTCCGGACGGCTCTGAGATGACGTCGTCAGCAAGTTGCGACTTCGACACCCTTATTGGAGGAAAGTTCTTTGAAACTCCGGCTACAGTGTTAAGAATCCCGGAGTTCGATCTCATCCTGGGCATGAAGTGGTTGGACTGGCACCACGCCAGGATCAATTGTGCGGAGAAGCAAGTTATGTTGAGGCATGGAGACTCGGAAGTCATCTTCCAAGGTATTAAATTCGCACCCCGTAAATTATTATCTTCAATCCAAGTTATGAAATCTCATATGGAAGGGGACGAGGTCTATGTAATTTGCTTCGAGTTGAAGAAATTGATATTAGAGGTCAAGGATGTGCGGGTGGTGCGAGAATTTCCCGAGGTATTTCCCGAGAAATTGCCAGGACTACCCCCGCATAGGGAAGTGGACTTCCAAATCAAGCTAATTCCGGGTGCCAAGCCCGTCTCGCGAGCTCCATACCGAATGGCTCCGAAGGAACTTGCAGAGTTTAGAGTCCAGCTTCAGGAATTGGTGGAAGCAGGGTTCGTTCGCCCAAGCTCGTCGCCTTGGGGAGCGCCCGTTTTGTTCGTCAAAAAGAAGGATGGCACCTTGCGGTTATGTATTGATTATCGAGAGTTGAACCGGTTAACGGTGCGGAACACCTATCCCCTACCGCGCATTGATGAATTATTCTATCAATTGGTGGGATCGTATTGGTTCTCCAAGTTAGATCTGCGTTCAGGATATTATCAGCTGAGGATACAAGAAGATGACATTCAGAAGACGGCGTTCAGTTCGAGATATGGTTTGTATGAATTCACCGTGATGCCGTTTGGGCTCACAAACGCCCCTTCCGCCTTTATGAGCTTGATGAACAAGGTGTTCAGCCCTTATTTGGACATCTTTGTCATCGTGTTCATCGATGATATCCTAGTCTACTCCAAGACTGAAGCAGAACACGCCGAACATCTAACTTTAGTGCTGAGGAAACTAAAGGAGCACACTTTGTTTGCCAAGTTCAGCAAATGTGAGTTTTGGCTTCGAGAGGTCGCGTTCTTGGGCCATGTGATTAGTGGGGCGGGGCTAGCAGTAGATCCGGCCAAAGTGCGGGCCGTGAAGGAGTGGTCGCCATTGAAGTCAGCGGCCGACATACGAAGCTTTCTTGGACTTGCCGGGTACTATTGCAAGTTCGTGAAAGGCTTCTCGAAGATCGCCCTTCCCCTTACTACGCTGACCAAGAAGGGTGTGCCGTTTGAATGGACACCCCAGTGCGAAGATGCATTCCAAGAGTTGAAAGACAGATTGACGACTGCACCCATCCTAGCTCTTCCATCTGGGAAGGAGGGCTTTCAAGTTTACACGGATGCGTCATACCAAGGGATGGGAGCTGTGTTGATGCAGAATGGGCATGTGATCGCTTATGCTTCAAGACAGTTGAAGAAGCATGAAGCCAGCTACCCGGTGCATGATCTAGAGTTGGGAGCGGTGGTATTCGCCTTGAAGATGTGGAGGAATTATTTATACGGCGTCCACTGCGAGATCTACTCGGATCACAAAAATCTGAAGTACGTTCACACCCAAAAGGAGTTAAACTTGAGACAGCGGCGGTGGTTGGAGTTCTTGTGCGACTATGATTTCACCTTGAACTACCACCCCGGGAAGGTTAATTCCGTAGCTGATGCCTTGAGCCGGAAAGCGCCGGAAGCGAGCACGGAATCCCTCTTGATGAGGATGGAGTTAATCCGGACGCTGCAAGAGATGGAAATCACTTTGGTCTTTAAGAATCAACCGGAAGAGTATACCGAATATTTGACCGCGATGAGTATAGTTTGCAACATACGAGACCGGATCCGTACGGAACAAATGAAGGATGCGGCTTTAACCCCAGCTTTCAAGTCAATGGAGGATGGGACTACGGAAGAATACTCCCTAAAAGACGGCCTCGTCCATTTTCGTGGCCGGCTTTACATCCCCGAAGGTGACAACATTCGGGAGGATATTCTAAAGGAGGCCCATTGCTCCAAGTACTCGGTGCACCCGGGGATCGCGAAGATACACCGATTTGAGAAAGACGATGTGTTGGCCGGGCATGAAGAGGGATGTCATGTACTTTGTTACTCATTGTGTGGCCTGCCAAATGGTGAAGGCAGAGTGCCGAAGCCCCGGTGGAATGCTACAGTCGTTGCCCATCCCCGAATGGAAATTTGAGGACATCTCCATGGACTTCGCCCACGGGTTACCTCGCTCGCGCTCGGGGAATGATTCTGTGTGGGTGATAGTTGACCGGTTGACCAAGGTAGCCCGATTTATCCCAATGAAGAAGGAGGCGTAAGTGGGCATCCTAGTGCGTCTCTTTGTGGAACAATTTGTGCGGTACCATGGTGTGCCAAAGACGATCGTCTCCGACCGGGATGGTCGGTTTACTTCAAGAGAATGGAGGGCTGTACAGGCTTATTTGGGCTCGCGCCTCGCCTTTAGCACAACCTTTCACCCACAAACGGACGGGCAATCTGAACGAACCATCCGAACATTGGAGGACCTATTGAGGTTGTGTGTGCTAGATAAAGGAGAACCATGGGAGAGGCTCTTACCTCTCGTGGAGTTCTCTTATAATAACAGTCATCAAGCTAGTATTGGAATGGCACCTCATGAAGCTTTGTATGGAAGGAGGTGTAGAACACCCTTGTCCTGGGTGCAAGACGAAGATCCGAAGACATTGGGAAATGAGTATATTGATGACACGGACGCGGTGGTTAGGTTGATCCGGAATCGAATGCTAGAGGCTCAAAGCCGACAGGCGATATATTACAACGCAAGGCACCGTATGGTAGAGTTTCAAGTGGGTGATAAGGTGTTCCTGAAGATTCGACCGATGCACGGAGTGTCACGAGTACGTGGAGTCAAGAAGCTCAGCCCAAGGTATGTTGGGCCCTATGTTGTAGTGGAAAGGATTGGCCCTCTGGCCTATCGATTAGAGTTACCACCGGAGCTGGAGAACCTTCACGACGTGTTCCATGTATCATCGCTTCGGAAGGCTTTGTTGCGACCTGAACAGTATATCCCAACGGCGGATGGTGTCGTGGCGTTTGATAGGTCTGTGCGACTGGAGCCGGTGCGGATCGTTGATAACGAGACAAGGACCTTGCGCCGCAAAAGTGTTCCCTTGGTGAAGGTGCTATGGTCTAATCACGGGAAGGAAGAGTGCACATGGGAGCCAAGGGATTTGATGCAAGAGCGCCACCCGGAATTATTTACTCCAGGTAAAAATTTTATTTGAAAGCATAGTTCCCTTTTTATGTGTTTCACTCCCATAGCCTTACCCTGATTTCGGGGACGAAATCTTTTATTTTGTTTATAGGATTTGTAACGTCCCAATTCGCGCTAGGCCCCTTGATTGCGTATTCGAGTCAAGGGGGCTGTGGTGAGCCCAATGGGGGATGTGGGTGAACAGGTGCGGACGTGCGGGAAATGAGGAAAACAAGGCAAAACAGCATTTTTGGCTGACACGGGTATGGACACGGCCGTGTCCATACCCGTGTGCCTCATAAAAATAGGTTTACCAGTCAGAGAGGTACACGGGCATTGGGACACGGGCGTGTCCCTAGCCGTGTGCCAAGGACACGGGTTGGGACACGGGCGTGTCCCTAGCCGTGTGCCAAGGACATGGGTCGGGACACGGCCGTGTCTCTACCCGTGTGCCGCAACCCTGACCCGGCAGAAAGTGGTTCTGGGAGGAACACGGCCTTAGACACGGCATGCCACACGGCCGTGTCACCTGAACACGGGTAGGAACACGGCCGTGTGCCTACCCGTGTCTGCGATGTATAAAAAGAAAAAAGTTGGGAAACCCTAGCATTTCATCTCCTTTCTTCTGCCCCGAAATTCCTGAGAGGGTTCTTGGCTGGAGGAGGAGGAAGAGCTTGCCGGAGCCATCCTTGGAGGAATCAAAACGCCGCCACCGTCAAGGGAAAAACAATGCCGCCGCGAAGGAGTGCGAGGCTCATGGCCGGCCATGGTGGTACCGCTGGACTTGAGGTGAGCTTCCTCCCCTCTTCCTTGGTGCTAGATCTATAGTTATTATAGGAGAGACATCGACTCCATAGAGTCTTGATGGTGAGGAGGAGAGTTCTTAGGATAAGCCATGCCTAGGTTTTAGGCTTAGTCTCCCTCAACCTTCTCATCCTTCAAAGTGGAGATGAGAGGGGTTTTCGTTGGGGGGTTTGGCTTTGAAAGGAGAAATAAGGTTGGACGTGATTTCTGGAGAAGTTTATGCGAGGTCGTTGCAAGGAAGAAGATGAACGGATGCCGTTCATCTCGCCTTAAGATGCGTGCAGAAATCTGATTTCTACACGCGGCGACCTTCGTGGCCAATTTCGGAGGTGTTCTGGCCAGATCTGGGTGATCGACTCAACACGAAAGTCGTAGCCCTTGAAATTACCTTTCCAACGAGGGGTTGCTCGTTTCCATGCGATACCTGTAGCCACGGGAAAGCTGGTTCGAGTCCGCTGCGTTCGGGAAAATTCCTGTACAGGAAACTGTTTCCTATACGTATTCGAGTTGAATTTCTGGTATGTTGCGACCAGATCTGGGCGATCGACTCAACACGAAAGTCGTAGCCCTCGCGAATACCTTTCCAACGAGGGGTTGTGCATTGTGATCGGATTCCTGTAGCTCCGGGAATCCCAGTTTTAGTATTGGACTATCCTATGTTAATGCACTTGTTAAATTATAATATTAGCACTCTTGCAATGATTGTGATTTGCTCATGTGATATCTTGCTCCCATATAACTATAATGTCGTTGTTACTATAATTTAGTATGGTTACTCATTTGGTTGTGTAATAAGGGATAACCATGCAATGGTAGAGAAATGGATTGGATGGGAAGGCTAGATATTAGGAGTTGCTATTGGTAAAGGATATATTTATACAAATTGGCGTTGAACATATCTAATGTACGTAGTGTTGAGGTGAAATCATTGAATAGGTGGGCGTGAACATGATGAACACTATGTGAAGAGTATTTTGTAACTGTAATCCGAGCCCAAGGGGTTTATTAACAACCGATGCTTAGAGTTGAAGTCTCCCTACGGGTAGCATCGAGTGAGTTGTTTTGGGGCATGTGATGTGCGACGATTCATCGTGTCGCGATGTTGAGGTAATGAATGTGGCAGGTCTACGGGTTCGCCAGTCGTCACACCGATGGGAGCCAATGAGTAGACCTTGGGCGGTAGGGTTAGATACTTGGTGTCCATAACCCGAGATCTCCTCCGTGCCATGAGAACGGTTGGGCTTGCACCTCGTGCGTTTCCGAGGTTCCATCTGGTTCGAAATCAAGGCCAGGTTGGGCTGTGATCTTGGTGCACATTTACCCAAGACCCCTTCTGAGCCGTAGTACGCATGTGAGCTCCGCTGTTGTGTTCTTAGCGTTGAGGCGTACGGGGGCCTAGGATAGGTAGTGTGATACCACCTAGTAGTGGAGACGCCCGCTCCACTGTCGCCGTCTGGCCACGACGGACGACGCCTGAGAGGTTAGCTACCTGCTCGAAAAGTGGGAACTTCTAGTCTGTGTCGACATAGCAAGTTGCATGTGCGTGCGCATGGTTCGGTCATAGCATAACATTCATATCATGTCATTCATTGCATACACAAGATCCTCATCGTATAAGTTTGTATGGGCACTCTTATACGATGAGTTACTTTACTGTTAAGCCGATCCTTAACTTATAAGTTTGTATGGGCACTCTTATAAGTTAAGTTACTATTCTGATTAATTATACCTGCTGTCATTTATATATTATTGATATTCGTAGAACTGCTAGTTGTGTATCGTAGTTTATACTTCACCATACTTATTGTCACCTGCTTGTTTACTTGCACATATATATATATATATTGTACCTTGTTCCTTTCTCCGCCCGGTGCCGAGGAGTCGCCGGGGGAGCGGATGTGAAGCCACTTAGTCTTATGACTAACGGTTGCTACGTCTTCCTTTTTAGGAGGAAACCCCGCAGGTAGAGCGGCAACGGACTATGCAGCAGGACAGCCAGGCCCGGATGATAGGACCTGAGGTGGTGGTGCCATCGGTACCGTCAGTGACAGTAGTGAGTGTTTTCATGTAGCCGTTCGACAAAACATTTCTAGACTCTTGTTTATTTGTACAAGCCTGTTGTGCTTGTTATCTTCCGCTATTTTTGGACTTTAACTTAGCTGTGAACTGAACTGCTTTTAGCTTTACTTTTCTGTTATGGTTGGGTTGGCATAATTGTTGTGATATGGATTGTAGCTGGCGGAATAGGCGTCTTGTGGTAAAGGCTAACCCGTGTGTTAGTGCTACCGCAAGGCGGCTATTTCGGGCATAAGACTCCCCTCGGGCCGTGTGTTGTGTTCCGGGAGGGGGGTCTTACACATTGTGCGCGTGTTTTTTTCGATTCTGGTGCTACCCACTTATTCGTGGCTATGGCCTTTGTATAGCATCATCATTTCAAACTCAATCGGGTTGGTGACACCTTTAGTGTCGAGTTTCCTTCTTGTGATACTGTGGTATCGAACCAAGGTATTCAAAGTTATCTGATTCTGTTAGGTGATTTTCTAGCGGTTGATTATTTGAAGGTGTTAGAGTTGGAAGATTTTGATGTGATCTTGGGCATGGACTAGTTGTTCATATATGATGTTGTTATCCTGTGCAAGGTTAAGCACTTGGACTTCAAGATGGACAACGGTCAACCCAGAAGTGTTTATGTCTATCCGTGCCAAGCTTCTCCAAATATTTCGGCAGTATGTGCTATGAAGCTTTTAGATTCCAGATGTTTTGCTTGTTTGGTTCCAGTTTGGGAAACCAAGGTTATTTTGTCATGTTTAGATGCGATACTCGTAGTGCGTGAGTTTCCTAATATATTTCCTGATAATCTTCCTTATCAACTGTTAGAGAGAGACATAGAGTTCCTCATAGATTTGGAGTCGGGTACCTTTCCAACTGCTAAGGCATTTTACCATATTGCCCAATGTGAACTGGAGGGGTTGCGCACCCTGTTGGGTGAGTTGATTCAGAATGGTTTTATTAGGTTGAGTTCTTCGCCTTGGGGTGCTCCCATTTTGTTTGTAAAGAAAAAGAACGAATCGATTAGGCTGTGCATTGATTATAAGGAACTGAACAAGGTGACTATCAAGAACTGGTATCCCCTGCCGAGAATAGATGATTTGTTCTATAAGTTACGTGGTAGTTCTGTGTTTTTGATGATTGACCTTCATTCACACTACCACCAGTTGAGGATTCGTGAGACAGATATCCCACGGGCTGCCATTTATTCCCAGCACGAACATTTTGAGTTCTTCGTGATGTCTTTTGGTTTGACAAATGCACCTTCTGCCTTTATCGATATGATGCACAAAGTGTTCAAAGATTTTCTGGACCGTTTTGTGATCGTGTTTATAGACGATGTTCTGGTGTACTCTCGCTGTGTTGTGAAGCATGCCCAGGACTATCAGTTAGTTTTGTCTGCTTTGAGAGAGCATAAGTTGTTTGCTAATCTGAGCAAGTATGAGTTTTGGTTACCTCAGGTTTTTTTCTTGGATCATGTGTTTAATAAGGGCAGAATTTCTATTTACCCTGAGAAGATAGCTGTTGTTATGGATTGGAATAGGCCTGCCACTCCCAAAGAGATTTGAAGCTTCCTTGGGCTGGCTAGCTATTATAGAAGGTTTCTATATGGTTTCTTAAGGTTGTCTGCGCCATTAACTAAATTGACGCAGAAGAACGTAGCTTTTGTGTGGAGCGATAAGTGCGAGGAAGATTTTTTGTAATTGAAGAAGAGATTGTCAACTGCTCCGGTTTTGACCAGTTCTATCGAAGGGATAGAGTATGATGTTTATATGGACGCTGTTAACCTAAAATCTGCGACTGGTCCGCAGGTGTTACCAAACTTGGCGGCTTGTGCTTCCTAGCCGCCATTCTCCGCTAGAAGGTCAGTCCTCGTCGAAGCCGTGTGGCCTCGTTTTCAGGTCGCCTCCAAGGGTAATCTAGATCAGGCGTCCCAAAGTTCAAGCCGCTTAATTCGCCAGGGGAAATCCTCCAGGCCGTGCGGCTTCCCTCTTTCATCTTTTCTCTTTTTGCTTGCTTCCTGTAACCTCTGCCCGATTCTCCTGCACCCCGGGCAACCGAAACTTTTATTCCTACCCTTTTTGGCAGGCTCTCGAGCCTATAAATAGGCGGGTAGCACTCCCCAAAGCACGCTGACTCGAATCCAGGAGCTCGCTTATTAAGAGCTACGGTCTCAAGACTTGTGTATTGCGGCTTGCTAACCGGCAGGCTTATCCTCTTTCTTTTCTTTCCTCTCTAAGTGTAACCGCTACATTTTAAATCAAAGGAAAGCTTGTCGCAAGAGAGGCATTCAGGCCGCATCGGGCGAAGTGTAAGACCCCATTTTTTCTTTTTAAAACCCTTGGGTCTTATGCGAAGAATCATCGTTTTGCAGTGACACCGACCCTTGGGAAGGTCGCCACTACAAAATGACGATCCTGACGGCCTTTTACTTTCATCAAAGAGAAAGAAACTTAAACCAGTTCAGATAAAGCTAAGTCCACAATAACATATAATATAAAATATGAGAAATCATATCTAGTCCACATGATAATAGAAGTACTGAAATAGAACAGTACAAAGGAATATAAACTGACTCAGGCCAGGTACATCAATCCTCACTACAAACTCTCGCGGAATCTAAGTAAACTAATCACTCACAGAGCCAGTAGCCGGTGCTCTTGTGCTAGACTGGCCCACCTCCATATGCACTGTACTCCACTGGTGTTGTATCCCCTATAGTTGCTCCCTGTCTCTAATCAGGAGACCCTGGAACGTTGTGGTCCGAAAACCATTAGTCAAAAGACTAGGCCCTATCATCCCCTCCCTCTCCACCATGGCTCCCAGACACCGAGCGGGGAGGAGAAAAGGAAAGTAATTAAGGTTGAGAATAAACAAAGCAGATGATGATGGAACTACTCTAGCAAATATTTATAGTGTATATACAGCTAAGGAAGAAATGTACAAGCAAAAATTCTATAATAGCAAGCAGTAAGGTAAACAAGAAGAGTAAAGCAACATATGTAGGAAATACATACTAAGAAATAAGTAACCTAAACTTATATGAATGTCCATACAAACTTATAAGTTAACGGGACTTTTGCAAGGCTCCAATCATATAAAAAGTCCCATACCGATTTATACATTGGGGTGTAGGTTGTATGCATGTATGAGTGTAGTGATATATTATGCCATGATTCATGTAAGTGCAACTCACACACATGTCTCAATGCACACAGACCTTTAGTTCCCCCCTTTTGGGCAGCTAGCTTCACTCCCAGGAACCTTCATAGTGGAAAACAAAGACTGTGGGTCTGACCCCCACTCTTAGGAGGGTAACAAAACACCAGGCCTAGCCCTTACGTATGCCTCTAGAAGGACACAACCCAGAGTCACCACATACTAATGCTGGTCATATCCACTAGTCATCCTTTGGCTAAGTGTAAACCACACCCGCTGAGTCAGAGTATAGATGTCGGTGTGAACGACAGACAATACCAAAAACCCACCATCTTTTATCTTATGCACATGCAATAGTATTATATTCTCCCACCGAGCACAAGCTCGCCAGACTATCCCGTCTATCACAATTATCTACCGAGCCATCGGCTCGCCGGGCTAACCTGCCCACCACTAAAACCACTAAGCCTACTGCCCGTGAGACCCAACCTAACTCCCACAATACCGGAAAGTGTGAGTGTAAGTGTAATCCTAGTTATACTAATTACTCTTATCATTGATTATTTTTACGGTTTACGTTAACTTCAGATTGCCCTAGGTATTCCCGGTGAAGGGCTCTGACAGGGCATTAGGAACTTTGATAATAGCTGAAGCCCATCGTTCCCTTTTATAAGGCACTTACTATTATTGGTTAATACCCAATCCCTGATCCATTTTAAATTTGTATTAGATCTAACCCTAGTGTATTTGACCCTTGCTCTCCACAGGGTAGACGATGTTTCGTCGAACCCGAGTATCACCTACACTAGTCTTCCCTTCATTACTCCTCACCATGACTCTCATTCATGAGCACATTTCTATTTCACCATGACAATAAAACCGATACCCCAACTCCCTATGTTCATTTTACATTCTGTTACAATTTCAGTCGTTTTACAATATGCAGACCAACCTAAGCTATATGATGTATACGATAGGAGGTACTCCACATTTTCATCCAAAAGCCCTAAAATATTTATTGGGGGCCTATCATGATATATTTAGCATAAATCCAGAAACTTGGAATTTTCCTTAATAAATTGGCATTTAATTAATTTTCCCAAAAATTGGTCCATGGATGATTTGAACATGAAGTAATAAATTTACTAAAGATATGACCATACGAAAATTATGAACACTATAAGGTAGCAATATATCAGTGAATACAAAATTTCATAAATTTTTATAAAGGAATTATCCTCCAAATAAATAATCCAAGGTAATTCAAAAATAGGGGTAATGAAGGAAGTACCAAAAATACTTGTCCAAAAATTATACAAAAATTTACAGAGCTTTATTATGATCATAAAACCTTATTGACTAATTTTCTTGCAATTTCAGAGTAAGTAAACTATATATAAAAATATCTAAACCAAATCAATCATGAGGCACTTTTGTGAAGGAACATCCTTGTAATCTCAACTAAACAACATGTAAACATTTTTCCAAGCTTTTTTATGCCCTAAAAAATACTCTGGCTAAGTAACACAATTTTCCAGCAAACTATAATATATATCTTCTATTCATCAAAGTAGGGTACACTAGTTTACTTTACATATGATGTACTAAAAGAAATATTCAACTATACCAAATAATTAACTAGTGCATCTACATGCTATTTGATCAGCTTTTCCAGAGTTTTAAATCATTCCAAGAAAAGTGAAGCATAATTACATCAATATAATCAAAAGGGCAAGATGAAGTTTATAACTACAAGGGTGAGTAACTGTTACCTTGACACCATATAATAAATTTCAGACGTATATCTCACCATGACAATACTTCTTCCAAAATATCACAAAGACCGAAGGTCCGATCACTTCATAGGGCATTTCACCTCCCTAGGACAACATGGACTAATCAACAAGTCCATCCAAGGGCATATCACCCCATGCCCTTCACAAATCACAAAAGTTAAATCCTTATTGTTTGAACTTGGGTCCTCGGGAAAATCTACCCTATTCCAGCACAAATTCCATGTGAGGGTGTCTAATGTCATAACAATTCATTGACCCAAGTTTCAGCCTCTATTGAGGTGATTTGCCCACTTAAACCAATAAGGGACACTTTGACCTAATTACCTCTCTTGGGGCAAGGCTAGGGTTTGCTAAAATATAAACCACATCATCACCAAATGAGATGAAATTTTATTCATAGACGAATAGTGACCCCAAGGACCTTCGCCAAAATTTGGGAGCATTTGGACGTAAGTAGGTCTCATAATTAATTTAATCATGCTTTATTAAATAATTATAAAAACTATAGGAAAATTATATCCGAAAATTCCCATTTTTGGATATGTTGTTGGTATAGATGAGAGTGACCCCCAGTCCAAATTTAGGTCATTTGGATGGCTGGATTGATGGGGGCACTAAAATCAACCTTTGTTAAACCCTATGTATAGGCCTCACCAAAATGAGTTTTGTGGTAAAAGCACTTATTCAAATGGGTTGAAATCAATTTCACATTAAAGTATACTTCAATGGCTATAATTTTCATGTTGGCAACTTTTTCAAGTTTAGCCACTAAGTGCCTCATTTTTCTGATTTAAAAAGAGTACAGTAAAGCGGTAAAAATACACAATTTAATAATTTATCAAAATTACCAGATCCAACGGCCTGGAGATCGTCTTTAAACTCCAGCCTACTGTCTCAATTTTCCCGACCTGGAAGGACTTAAAGTCTTATTTGCCGGCCACCCGATCACCTCCCTGGCTGGCCACCTCCACCACCACCTCCGTTGAGGTGGTGGCTATCATCGCGCGGCGGTATGACTGCTAAAAGGCCGGTTTCCGACGAACCCACAAGGCATAAAAAGCCATGGAAATCTAAAATTTTCCTCACCCGATCGAGCTCAATTGACCTCGATTTATCTCCTAATTGATATAGGATTCTAGCCCACGAAGAGAGGAGTAGAGGAGGACCTGTGGGGGGGGGGGGGGAGGTTGTCCTTTCCTACCGCCGCGTCGCCATTTCCGGCGGTGGAGCTTTTCGTGCTCTGCAACTGTACAACCAACTACCTCACCTCCTTCAGTGGGATGGTGGAAACGATTGCTCTTGGCCTATGGGAGCTTTTAAAATAGCCAAATGGGGGATAGGGAGGGTCATAGCTTGAATTCCCATTTCCACCATTAATGGGGAATTTTGGGAAACTTAATTCTCAATGAACTCAGCCCCTTGGTGACCTGAAGAATGTTGGAAACTCCTCCCCTACTCCTGAGGAGTTGAATCCAGCCATCAAAGGGGAGAGGAGTTGTCATGGCATCAATACCATTAATGGCCTTGAAAGCTTGAATTCAGCCATGGGAAAAACTCTTAATCCAGCCACCTAAAGGCTTGAGAAAACATTTGGTATCCTCCTAATTAATTCAGGAGGCTGAATCTAGTCTTTGGAGATGAAGAGAGGTGGCCCCTTGGCCTTCCAAGCCATGAATGACCCTCTTTCTCTCACTTTCTCTCTCCAACATTAAGGGTAAATGGAGCTTTCTCTCTCCTAGTAACCAAAGCTGAATTTGATAACTAATTCAGCCTAATGGCAGCCCACTAACTCATAATATCAATTAAAATAAAGTTTGCCCACGTGGGTTGGGCTTGAGCTTGGGTTACCCCATTTGAGCTAAGTTTGACTTAGAACTTGAATAGGGGTTACCTTGGTCAAATTGGTCTTTTGGGTTAGCCTAAATGGATCCTTGGTGACCCATTGGCTTCCTCTAAGGTCTAGATAGGGTTGGGTAGGGTTGACTTGGCACCTTGGAGGTCACTTGACCCTTAGTAAGGGCACTTTGATAACTTTGGGGCTAGGGTTGACTTGGGTCAACTTAGCCTCTTGGGTTGACCCCAATGAGTCCTTAGTGACCCATTGACCTCACTTTAGGGTTAAGAGGGCATGTGTGTGGTCCACATGGCTAAGGAAGCGTCAACTGACCCTAAGTAGGCTAGTTTGACCCATTTAGGGTTAGGGTGGGCTTAGGCCAACTTGGCCACTTTGACTGCCACCAATGGGTCCTTAGTGACCCTTTTGATCACCAAAGAGGTTAGGGGTGTTGTGGTGGGGTCATGGAGTCAAGTTGAAGCCCTAAGGTCATCCTAAACTAGGGTTTAGAATTGTAATATTTGCATACCATGGTGGCCTTCACCTTCCTACCTAAGTTCACCTAGTCTATTTGGAATTCTTAGGGTTTTGGCATGTCCTAGTCATGACAAAACCAATCTTAGGTGTATAGCTGGAAATGGGATGTAACAATCCCAATAAAAAAAATAAAAGATTTTGTCCCCGAAATTCAGGTTAGGCCCGCGGAGTTTCTACTTAGAGTAACTTAGTGTAATATCCCATAGGAAGTTAAATGTATACCTTACCCGAAGAGATCCGAATACTTTTGCTGCATCTGATACGGTGGCTCCCAGGTATGCTCCTCCTACCCATGGTTCCTCTAAAGGACTTTGACCAGCGGGACCTTCTTGCAAGACCCGCACCACTGTATCATCTATCCTGACCGGCTCAAAGAGGACCGATTCATCAAAAGCTATCGAACCATCTATACAAAGAACCTGCTGTTCCGGCCATAATAGAGCCTTCATAAGAGAGGATACGTGGAAGATGTCGTCCAAACCCGCTAACTACGACGGTAGCTCCAGTCAGTAAGCCAATGGGCCAATCCGCTCCAGGATCCTGTAGCGCCACATATTCCTTGGACTGAGCTTCTTCTGCCCACATACCCGCGAGACTCCTGATGCATTGAACGACAAATGTACTAGTCGCACAAGTAATATAAAATGGGAGAATTTACCCAAGTATCGATCTCGAGGGAACACAGTAAGGTGGAGTTAATTTCGAGGAGGACATGAGATTGAAGTCCTTAGGTCAGAGCTAACGAAAGGGGGGTTTGGTTTGCGGCGGAATAAAGAAACTAAAATACTATCAACTACACATATGTAATGCCACTGTGCAATGCTTTGCCAGGCGGGATGGAAGACTACACGGGTCGCTATGCATCGAATTGCTAGGCGGATGGACGAGTAGGCTTATGGATGAGTGGTTGAGAATGGTAGAATGGGGGTCAAGATCACATCTTCGCTATTCACGCAAGCAGAAATTGCTAGTACGACAAAACTACACGTGGTGGATGATGGAAAAAAAAGGCGCACCTCAAGCAAATAACATAAATATGAAATCACATAGACAAGATTGTATACATATGTTTATCACAATAAGAAAAACTTCATCATATATAAGAGATCAACTAAACAATCAACAATAAGAGCAGAAAAGTGTGCGAAATCGACCGAATACAAAGTCTTGCTGAGAATTCACGGTCGGATTCAACGGGTTATCAATCTGCATCATTACTCAGTCCTCAACTTCGTCCGGGGTAGAGGAGGCTATCACTCACTCCCAATGGACCCTCCTTCTTCGTGTCATGAGCTGGTGGAGGATGGAACAAACTTCTCCTAGCTTGATGGAGAAAGCTAGGTTAAACTCTTCTTGATGCTCAAGGATGAAGGAGGAGGCCGAGAGGAATCTCCGGCTTGGATTTGGCGGTGAAATATTGGCCGGAGCACCTCCCTATAGTGGAAGATTAATGGGAGCGGCGTAATCCATCCTCGGAGATGAAAATGGCGGAGAAAAGTTGGGGACTCTTGAATTAGGGAAGATAATGCAAATTTATAGATTGCAGAAATTACAATGGCGCAGGACTAGTGGTCATGCGCACTATGTCCAGTGATAGTGCGCATTGGCATGGCAGAACTTGGTAAAAATTGGAATCAATGCACACGATCAGTGGTGCATGACTAGTGATCGTGCACACTATATCCAATGATATTGTGTTTGCCCCAGACATAACTCCAGAAAAAGTGGAATCAATGCACACGATCAGTGGCGCACGACCAGTGGTTGTGAGCACTGTGTCTAGTTGTCATGTGTTTTCCCCAGAAGAACTTAGAAATACGAAGAATAGTGAGGACGATCAGAGTCGCACGACCAGTGGTCATGCACAATAGATCTGATGATCGTGCGCAGTATTACTATTTCCAAATAATCCTGAAACACGCACACGACCCCTGTACCAATAGGAAAACAAATCACCGATATGTGCAAACATTCCAGACAATCACAAAAAGGAGTACAATCTATAAAAGTAACAAAAATACATAACCACGGGCCTAATTGTGCACTTCCTATGGAAGTAAAGATAAGATGAAATATATACGATTACAAACTAATTGTGAAGTGCATATGAAAGAAAACTAGCCAAGATGAGTCCGAAAATCACTATATAAATTGGACTCATCACACCCCCAGACCCACCTGTTTGCATGTCCCGAGCAAACTTAATTTATGCACATAGAAAAAATGAATTAGCTAACATAGAAATTGTTGTATGGAGTACCATGCGAAGTCACATGCTCGTATGCGTAAAAATATAGATAGAGAAAATTTCTAAGTATGCAAAATAGTTTACACTTTTCACAATGTGTATCAACATTTTATTACTACTCAAAAATGGAATCAAGGTGAATCTTCTAGACATGCGTAGGGAGAAAGTAGGCAGACAAATAAGGTGAGCTTTTCCAAAGACCAGGGCTCAGGATCACCTCCAAAGGAGTCCACTAATGTCGGGGACCATACGCTTGCCCGTTAACCGTCTCTCCACGGCACTAGTTCGACTCAAGCATGAATCCGTAGGACTTTTGGATAAGAGATGGGGATTGGGTTTCGATGAGGTAAATAAAGATAAATACGAAGGCTACGCACCTAACACAAATGAGCTAACATATAAAAAGAATCCAACCGCAAACCACAATATATGCAGGTACACCACACCCCCAGACTTAATTTTTAAAATATGGGTGTGTGCACCGCCTACTCCAAATACAACTCATCTCAAATAGAATTTTCAATTATACTTTTTCTTTTCACTTTTTTTTTTCATATATTACTTTTTTTTTCAAATCATCTTTATTTTAACAATTTCAGTAAATATAAACTTTTGGAGCACATCCACATATTCACAAAGAATATCACCACATCAACACCCCAAAATGCAAATGTAAAACACTAAAGCTCGACTTGGGTGTGCGACTAGGATCGACTATGATGCTTTGGTGAAATAAAGGTGGAGCTGAATTAAAAGAAGGGGTAGGCACAACGTGGCTTAGTGAGGATAAGACGTTAGTAATAGTACAAAGCTTTATTGGGCAGAAATGATGGCCTACATCACGCTCACGCTAGACTAACCATGCACCAATGCTTCGAGAGTAGCTTGGGGCAAGTTCTTAGCCACCTAGAAAAATCCTTCCTCACAACTCGAGCAAAACGAGTCTAGTGACCGCAACACACATCCCTATAATACCGTTCGATTCAATCGGATTCACCATTTTTGAGTAGAATAAAAAGTCTTTACACAAATAGAAAAATATTAAAACATAAGCATATAGAAAAATTGAATCTACTCTAATTTCTACACAAGACAAGAGCACTCGACTAGGAGCACTGCAGGAGTGAACATTTTACTCCATCTCACAATCCTATGTCGGCATAATAATGTTCCCAAATCTTAAAAAAGAAACGAGTTTAACTCGCAGCACGCTAACAGCTAAGCACGCGCTCATGTGGGTGTAGTGGTGTGCGTTGCTGTTGGGTATTGTATCCACAATTACCCGGATTTGAAGAAGACTCCAGTGAAGCTAAGATGGATTCATAATGTATTTGATGTTCTTCTATCAAGTTGTGCTTACAATTATTCCATGCTAAGTACACACCAATGTCAGGGTGTAGTGGGTCAATATACATGGTTCTGCACAATGTAATCCCTCGTTGTGTAGATTAGAGTGTTGATTCACGTGTGCTCTCTCTATTGGAGTGTACTTATTTTCAAGTACAGGATCAAGGTAGATCAAGAGCAAAAGAAGGAGCAAGGATGGGTCAAAGACCAAGTTATCAAAAGAAGGAATAAGGAAAATTCTTCCAAGTAAAAATCGACGGGAATCGCTAGTGATTCCCGCCGACTTCGACGAGAATCGCTAGTTTTTCTCGCCGACTTCGACGGGAATCAATTAGTGTCTCCCGCCGACTTATTTCGGATGGTAAATTTCAAACCGAAATTCTTCCAAGGTAGAATCGACGGGAGTCGAGATTTAATCCCGCTGACATCTACGTGAATCACCAACGACTCCCGCCGATTTTCCTTGGGAAGAATTTGCCGCTCGCTGGACCGGTCCAGGTTGTCATGCTTTGTTCGGCCAGATGTCGCGATTTCCATGGTGGTCCCCACAACGGCCTTCTAGGGTTTTCCTTTGGGTACATATACAGACTTATCTCCGTTTTTTACAGTAGAAAAAAGATCGGAAAATGATATACCACAAGAAGCCAACGTCGTGACCTAGCGTATCGCGGAAACTGCCGATCGCTCATCGCCCATCGCAAGGTCGTCATCGCCGCTGATCTCAATTCATCTCTGATCGTCCGACGATAGAACTGAGGCAAGTAGTTGGTCTCACGTATCTCTCTCGAGATCTCTTGTCTTCCGATTCGTTGAACGAGACTTGTTCTCCCTTCCGAATTGGTTGAGACGTTCGATCCGATTGAGATCGTTCAAATACCTAGCTTGCTTCGTCAAGATGTTTGGATCTACAAATCATCGCCGCCGCACTTACTTACCGTCGCCGATCTTGACAAGATCCATTCCAAGTGAGAAATCTGGTAGTGGACTCTTCGTACTTTTCGTGCAAGCTTCAACGAACGAAGAAGGACATCAGAATCTTCAAAGAATTGTTTGTATTTTTATTTACATTCAAATTTGTTGTAAAGGAATTTTCATTCCTAGTTGTAAGGGTTGGGTGCAACCCATTGTGGTGGAGTTGTGACTCCATTGTTGGAAGGGTTCCTCCCATAGTTTGGGGAGCATTGCTCCAAGTTTGAGGATTGGATTTCAATCCGTTTGAAAGAAGTGATCGAGTCGTCCCTTGGTGGGAGATAGGTCATAGGGGGAAAGTGGACGTACCCAAATCTGGGAACCACTATAATTTTTTGTGTGTTTTCTGTGTTCTGTTTGCTTACTTGTGTATGTTAGTTTAATTTCGCAAAAGGCTGCACGACACTTATTCCCCCCCATAGGTGGATTAGGTTGACACTAGATACTTTTAAGTGGTATCAGAGGGAGGTTTCTCATCAATAAGGTTTACACCTTGAGTAAGATCCTCTGCCTAGTGTCAAGAAGAAAAACAAGATTCAAGCATGGAGCTATACATAGATGTCTCTCCCCTGAGAATACCAGCCTGCACAAAAGAATATTTTCCCATCTAGAAAATGAGAGTTCAGTTTCATCTAGAAGCCATTGACCCTCGTGCTTTATACATTATGGAAGAGGGTCCCTTCATTCCCCTGAAGGCTTCTGACTTTGGAGAAGATCTTCAAATCCAAAAGAGTCCCGCAGACATGTCTGAAACTGAGTTCTCACTATTCAACTTGGACAAGCTGGTTCGACAGATCATTTCTGATATTTGTTCAGGATCATCTCTTACAAGATTGGATAAGTGTCAGACTTCAAAGTCCATATGGAAAACAATCTCTAACCTCATAGAGGGAAAGAAGACTGCATGGACTTAATGCTAGTAAGAAGATGAAGCATATGTGGGGGGTCCTCATCTCCTAAGATGAATGTAAAGAACAACCTTTCAATATCAGGGCTCCCGTTTCTCTATCAGAGACTAAAGAAGAGATTGAGGAATGCAGTTGTGTTGAAGCTGAAACTTCAGCTTCTGCAGACCATAACTCTATCCCTGATCAGCCATATCAGGATCAGTTATCTTCCTCCTCTGGCTCTTTCCCACATATATCTCTTGAAGACAAGAGAAGTTTGGAGGATTGTCCATCAGTTGATGCTAGGGATATTTATAGCTTCGATCAATAGATTAAAACTCTTGATTCCCTTTGAAGAGCCCTTCAGGAGAGCAACTTGCTTGTTAAGAAACAAGCTATGGAAATTGCCTAGTTGAGGACCATGATGGACCTCCAATTGGAATCCATCAAGGTGAAGGACTCAAAGATCTCGGATCTAGAGTTTTATCTAGAGACCGAGAAGATGATAGTATCTAATTTTTCTAAGGTAGATGCTATAAAGAGAAAGGGAGAAAACAGGTGGATCTTGCGAATTATAAATTCGTGGAGAAATGGGGAAACTATTTACAGACCCCCCACTCCGAGTAAGAAGGGCACACATCATTCATTCAGGTATGACCATAAGAACAACTATCGTCACTGCAAGAATGATCGGCCCTCATGTGGAAACACCCATAGTGCAAGTGCTGTTATGGCTACCCATGAGAAATTACACACGGCTCATCATGAATTGTTTGTATTTACGGCCTCAGCCCCCACACTTCATGACATTGCTGGAACCTGCTCTCACAGAATATCTTTCCACCTTAGGACTAAGGGAAAGGGAGTTGGCAAACATGTAGCAAGCATCACAGGGGCCCACGGATGTGTGCTGGTTGAAAAGAAAGCACCACCTCCAAGGCCTCCTGACACTCACCACATGTTCACCATCAGACCCACCTCGAGTCTCGGTGGAAAGTGAAAATCTTAGAGCAGAACCAGCTCTGCCCCTTTCAGACCTAGGATCGTGACTAACTTCGTTAATAGATCCGGTCAGAAAAGGAGGTACAATATACATGTATAAGTGTCCTGTGGCATAGTGGGTCACTTTGCCATAGACTCTTGGCACAATCCATCCGTGCTAAGGGAAAGGGTATGTCCACATCCTCCGGCAAGAGATAGCCTTCCTGTCAGAGATCCTGTGGGAAGGCATGCTGTATTTTATACTGACAAGAACCTAGGACCCAATACCTATTGGGTTACTAAGGTAAGGTAATCTTATTTTGCAGGATAGTCTAGGTACCCATGAACATAAAGGGACCTAGACAAGAGATGTTATAGGCTTGCTCTGGAACAAGGAATATGGGAAAAGATATAATGCTAACTACAGTGTCCTTCATGTACATGACACCCCTCGTGCTTCAAATAGTGTATCTGAATGATCATCCTTGTTATCCCAGGTACGCGCATTCAATTTAGATAATTGAATCGCATAATGTAGATATATATATAGATATATATATATATATAGATACACACCTTAAATGGAAGGACACGCAAGCAAACAACCATATGATCCTCAACTTGGAAACTTAAAAACTTTCAAAACCTTGATAATTTGTGAATGTGGGTGTCACATGGTCTGATAAATCTCAAGGGAATTGTACCAGAAGTTGCATTTACAATTATTACATTTTGAACTCACTAAGAAAAAGCCAGTGATTAATTCTAGTGTTAAACATCCATCTAACTCTACTTAGCTATTATGACATGGAAATTTTTAATCCATCGTTTAGAAGAAAAAGGAAATCAACTATACCCGGCGATGTTATGTTTTCAAATGTACTTCAGCAGTCCCTAGGTCATTACAAATTAGCGGAAATATGGTATCATTCCCGTCGACCTGGTCTTCATAAATTAGCGATAATCAGCACAAATTTGGTTAAGTTTTCAAAACTTGCAAAATCAGTCCCCCCGACCCTTCACATTCCCGTCAATCATAGCAGAAACCATTCTGCCTCCCGTCGACCCTGGCCTCCCGCAACCATCGATCGTAGACTCTCACAACCGTCGATCTTGCCTCCCGTCGCAACTGTCGATCGTCGACCATCGCCTCTCGTAGACCCTTCAGCCTCCCGAAGATCGTGTAATCTGCAAGTTTCTCGCCGGCCCGGTCATCTGCATCCAACTCCCGTCGATCGTCGACCGTCGCCTCCCATTGACCCCGGCCTCCCGTCAGCCCTTCAGCCCAGACGCACGGATCTCGTCGGCCTCAGTCTGCCCCTACCCTAGAGCTTCAACTACTCATCGCCTACTACCCGTCTCCGTCCTTGTGCCCTCCGATAGAAAAAGGAAACTTAAGTTGATTCCTTAAAGTTTCCACTTTCACAGGGATCATACCTCTTTCTAGTTCAATTCCTACAAATTCTGAATTTAGAAAGAGTTAACCCCTTGGGTTTAACTCACTTAGGTTCAAAATGGCTCCTCAAACAACGGTTGGGCTACTCACTAGAAGTGAATTAGTGGGGACAGGCTTTGCTCATGCCTCAGACGAGTTCGGAAATATCATTCTGATGCTGCAACAAGCCGGACTCTCCTTCATTCTCGAGCTCCTGTGCAAGGTCCTCGACAAGGAAGTTCTAGAGTTTTTCGCCAACTCCAAGTTGCGTCACGAGTATATAATGATAAAGAGTAAGATAGCAGGCCTCAGGATTAAGATGACGGCGGCAAGCCTGCCCCATCATCTCCAGCTCTCCAGCTCCGAGTAAGAGGACTACCAAGATGAAGATGATCGTACAAGGACCTTGCTATTCTATGGCTTGACACGAGGGACTAGGGCCATTAAACTCAAAGATATGAATGACGAAGGAAAGCTTCTGTCAGATATCATAGGGAAGGTACTAATCTGCAAGCCTGGCTCCTATCATCACATCTCAGGTGACATGTTCAAGAGCCTGATAGCTATTGTGTGCAGAAAGAAAATGAACTGGGGGGCCATGTTGTTTGAGACAATAAAAGATACTCTACGTACCCCCAACTTTGGACGAATCATCAGTCTCTACCTAAACCAAATGGATGGAGATAAGTTTGATATGACTAAGGGAGTTCCCCTTCACTATCTAGAGAAGATGGACTCCAATGTCTTCGACAGGTGGGAAAGAAGAATTGTCCAAGGAGGAGCTCCTGCAACACGTGTTGATGAGGATGATAGAGCTCCTGAGTTCACAAATCTTTCGGATGAGCCCAATAAAGTTCCTTATCTGCTGAATGCAGGAACTGAGGGGGAGTCACTACCCAATCCTTCTGCTGCCCTCAGTATGGAAGCCTCAGTCCCAGAACAAGTAAATGTTTCTACTTATATTTCCCTCATCGCTAAGGGTGCGGTAGAAACCCTTGCTACTGATCAGACTAACGAGGAGATAGAAGAGGATGATGTGGACAATGTTGCTGATAGTGAACATGATGTGAATTCCCCTGAAAAGCATGTTGCTGAGGATCCTGAGGATGAGCAGGCTGGAAATGATATGACTATGAGGGAGGTTGATTCTTAACTCCTTTCTGAGGAATAGATTCAGGTAAAGGTTCCTGACGTGACTGGCGCTATAGTTGAGGGGGAGACCTCAAGGCCTTAGGTACAACTTGATACTCTGCTAGATGGGGAGATTAGAATATATGGCAACATGGTAGATGCTGCTTCAATCCCTCCACAAGAGACTGTAAATATATTGAGCTCCACAAGTGAATCTATAGAGGGAAGTCATGACTCTCAAAACCCTATCTCTCAAGAATGTGACAAGGCTATACATCAAGAACATCAGTTAGGACCTAGCCTGGCAAATCACACTGTGAACATCATTAAAGGTATAGTAGACGAGCTGAAGATCTCTTTTAAACGTTCTCACAACAGAGTACTCAAACAAATAAAGCAATCAGAAGATCTGATGCTAAAGAACATTATGGAGATAAATCACAAGATGGATAAGATGGAAGAAAGATTTGAAGCCAAGTATGCTGAGGCTGGCAATGCCGTCACTCTTCTTATGCAAGGGCTAAAGAAGACCACAGCTGACCTGACGGTGGTCAATCAAAATGCTCATGTCATGGCCAACAACATCAAACTTTTCGATGCCAACATGGTCACCCTCGACTCAAATAAAAAAACTTTGCTGGCCGATTTCACTCAGAATGTGAAGCATATAGATGAGTCACTGCACTCATATGCAAACTAAATAGCGCTAGAAGCCAAAAAGGGAGAGAAGGAATATGTAGCTAAGATGGCGGGGCTAGAGAAAATTATAGTCGATAACTTCAAACAATCAAACGAATATATATTTAACAGTTGTCATTGGCTCGTTCAACAAGCGTCAGGTGTTCCTATTCCTGTTAATCCTGAGGTTGATCCTTCTAATGATGTTACTACTGCTGCTGATGATGTTGCTATTGATGAGGAGTGTCCCTTAAGTGAAGCTGATGCCAAAAAGGCTGCGAAAGCTCCTGCCAAAGCTGCTAACAGTGCACTCTTTGATCAAGAAGCGATTGCGAAAGGGAAGAGAAAGCTTCAAGAAGGAACCTCTAAAGACAATCCAACAGAGATGAAACTAACAAGAAAGGAAAGTGAAGTCAAGAACGAATGATGGAGTCCTATTTCTAGGAGAATCATACTTTAGACAGTCATGCTACAACAGCGGGGAGAGCTTAACAGAAATGAGTCTATAGTCAGTACGATTGGGAAATACACAAAGAATTTGAGGCAAAAAGAAATATATTCTTCAGGACAAACACATTTGAAAACAAAGCCTCTCCCCCCAGGTACTACCTAAAGCCAAAGGAATATTTTGAAAGGCAAAGCAAGAAGTTCCTGGCAAAACATTAAAGATAAGCTGAGGCAAAGGAGGGAAAGACATGAAATCTAAATGTTTAGTTTTCATTATGCGTGTACTTCTGTTCTTGTAATTAAAAATGAAAAACACTTTAGATATATATATATACATGCTCATATTCTGATTCAATTTCTGTTTTGAATGCATGAAACTTTATTACTTTGATTTCTTGTCTCGTATACATTAATATATATATCTTTACGTTTGGTGTAATTCATCTTAGCTAGTAGGATTTTGGCTTCTTCAAATTGGGGAGATTGTTGGGTTTTGTATCCATAATTACCCAAATTTGAAGAAGACTCCAGTCAAGCTAAGATGGATTCACAATGTATTTGACGTTCTTCTATCAAGTTATGCTTGCATCTATTCCATGCACAGTACACACCAATGTCAGGGTGTAGTGGGTCAATATACCTGGGTCTACACAACGTAATCCTTCGTTGTGTAGATCAGAGTTTTGATTCACGTGTGCTCTCTCTATTGGAGTGTACTTATTTTTAAGTACAGGGTCAAGGTAGATCAAGAGCAGAAGAAGGAGCAAAGATGGGTCAAAGTCCAAGTTATCAAAAGAAGGAAGAAGGAAAATTATTCCAAGTCAAAATCGACGGGAATCGCTAGTGATTCCCATCGACTTCGACGGGAATCGTTAGTGATTCCCGCCGACTTCGACGAGAATCAATTAGTGTCTCCAACCGACTTATTTTAGCTGGCAAATTTCAGACCGAAATTCTGCCAAGGCAGAATCGACGGGAGTCAAGAGTGATTCCCGCCGACATCGACAGGAATCACCAATGACTCTCGCCAATTTTGCCTTCGGCAGAATTTGTCGCTCGATGGACCAGTCCAAGTTGTCGTGCTCTGTTCGGCCAGATGTCGGGATTTCCGTTGTAGGACCCACAATGATCTTCTAGGGTTTGCCTTTGGGTATATATACGGACTTATCTCCGTTGCCTACAGTAGACAAAAAGATCGAAAAACAATATACCACAAGAAGCCGACGTCGTGTCCTAGCGTATCACGGAAACCACCGATCGCTCATCGCCGCTCGCAAGGTCATCGCCGCCGTTGATCTCAGTTCATCTCTGATCGTCCGACGACAGAACCGAGGCAAGCTGCAGGTCTCCCATATCTCTCTCGAGATCTCTTGTCTTCCGATTCGTTGAACGAGACTTGTTCTCCCTTCCGACTTGGTTTAGACGTTTGATCCGACTGAGATCGTTCGAAGACCTAGCTTGCTTTGTCAAGAAGTTTGGATCTACAAAGCATCGCCGCCACACTTACTTGCTGCCGGCGATCTTGACAAGATCCATTCCAAGTGAGTAATCCGGTAGTGCACAGTTCGTACTTTTCGTGCAAGCTTCAACGAACGAAGAAGGACATCGAGATCTCCAAAGCATTATTTGTATTTTTATTACATTCAATTTTGTTGTAAAGGAATTTTCATTCCTAGTTGTAAGGGTTTGGTGCAACCCATTGTTGTGGAGTTGTTAATCTATTGTTGGAAGGGTTCCTTCCATAGTTAGGGGAGCGTTGCTCCTAGTGTTAGGATTGGATTTCAATCCGTTTGAAGAAGTGACTCGAGTCGTCCCTTGGTGGGAGATAGGTCATAGGGGGAAAGTGGACGTACCCAAATCGGGGAACCACTATAATTCTTTGTGTGTTTTCTGTGTTTCGTTTGCTTACTTGTGAAGGTTAGTTTAATTCCGCAAAAGACTGCACGACACCTATTCACCCCCCCTCCCTAGGTGGATTAGGTTTACACTAGATACTTTCAAGTGCAATGAACTAATCAAAATAAAACTCTAAAAGCTTATAGTATGCACATGAAATGTGCGAGTGCAAAAGGAAACAAATATTAGCTCTTCCCTAGACTTAAACTATGCTACACAACATATGATTTTGAAATTTAAATCATATAAAGACAAGGGAAGAGGTTACCCAATACTCAGCCAGTGAGCATACCAGAAGACACGTGAAAAATAGAGCACCTCCGCCAAGCGAAGAATCACCACTCCGCCAATACAAAGTTATCATTAATACCTGCAGAGGTGAGCTCCGCAAAAACACAAGAAAATATACAAAATACAAAGTAATACTAAAACTAAAATAGACATGAAAATAAAAAATTGCAGGAAATGAAAGATAACTACTAGAGCTATTATCATTTCAGTATTACTTATTAAATTCTATACATTTCTAGCTAATGGGCCTATGAAAAGAAAAGTTCACATGTAACTGTTCCATTATCCGTTGCAGTAATGGGTACTGATACGATGATAAAACAGTTACCCCTTTGCGCAAATAATCATACCTGCTCCTCACAGGCAGAGGAAATAGGAAGCAAGAAGTGGAGGAGCGTTGATCCTGACTCATCTCACCACAAAATAAATCCTTGCCCAGCAAGGTATCATTTACAGGGAGACGGCAGGAGGAGAAAGCAATCAATGGAGCTTCCTTAATAGAGGACGAATCAACCTCCTCTCAAAAAAGGATACTACAATCGATAACTCGAGCAGAAAGCTCCAATTCCTCCTGAAGCACCTGCGAAGAATCAACCCGCACAGGCTCATATATAGAAAGGGGATCAAGAAATAAAGAGGATGAAAGACTAAAATAATCAACAATAGGGGGAGTAGTCCCGGCCTCACTCCTAGCAGGATCCAAGCATAGATCATCGTCAGTATAATCAACTGACTCACTTAAACAAGGAGTAGATAATTCTTGCAAAGAAGGTGGAGGAACAACAACATAAAGAAAATATGAGCAGGTTCCTCCGTGGGTGAATAAAAAAGAGGGGAAGAAAGCATGGGGAGAGATGACACCACAATGTCATCACACCGATCAGCAGAAAGTCTGATGGGTATATCTGCAGCAGAAAATTTACCAGATTTGCAAATATTCAAGAGTTCTCCTCAGGTACTCGCATTATATTTTAAAATTACCTATTTTTAACTTCTCTTTTGCAGAGATTTACATTATTAGCTAGTTCACCTCAAATATCACGTTATATGTTTATTTACCTCTTTTTGACTTTTCGTTTGCAGAGATTAACTATATTCGTGAGTTCTCTTCTAGTGCTCGTATTAAATTTTAAATTTATCTCTTTTTTTACTTCTCTTTTGCACAAATTAGTAAATATTCGTGAGTTCAACTCAGGTACTTGCGTTAAATGTTTATTTACCTTCTTTTGACTTCGCTTTGTAGAGCTTAGTAGGTCTTCGCGAGTTCTCCTCAGGTACTCGCGTTATATGTTTTTTCACCTTCTTTTGACTTCTATTTTGTAGAGATTATAAGGTATTCGCGAGTTCTCTTCAGGTACCCGTATTATATTTTAAATTTATCAGCTTTTGACTTCTCTATTATAGAGATTAGCAGGTGTTCGCAAGTTCTCTTTAGTTACTCGTGTTATTTTTTAAATTTACCTACATTTGACTTCTCTTTTGTAGATATTAGTAGGTGTTCGCGAGTTCACCTCACGTAATCACGTTATAAGTTTATTTATCTGCTTTTGACTTCCCTTTTGCAGAGATTAGCAGATGTTTGCGTTTTCACCTCAAGTACTCACGTTATATGTTAATTTACCTGATTTTGACTTCTCTTTTGCAGAGATTAGCAGGTGTTCACAGTTTCTTTTCAGGTGCTCGCATTAAATTTTAAATTTACTTACTTTTGACTTCTCTTTTGCAGAGATTAGCAGATGTTCGCGAATTCACCCCACGTACTCGCGTTATATATTTATTTACCTTCTTTTGACTTTTCTTTTACAGAGATTAGCTTGTGTTCACAAGTTTCTTCAAGTACTCACATTATATTTTAAATTTACTTTCTTTTGACATCTCTTTTGCCGAAATTAGCAAATATTCACAATTCCACCTTAAGCACTCATATTTTATGTTTATTTAGCTACTTTTGACTTCTCTTTTACCGTGATTAGTAGGTGTTTGCGAGTTTTCTGTATGTGCTCGCGTTATATGTTTAGTTATCTACTTTTGACTTGTATTTTGTAGAGATGAGCAGGTGTTGACGAGTTCTCTTCCAGTACTCGCATTATATTTTAAATTTACATACTTTTGACTTTCTTTTCTGAGAGATTAGAAGATGCTCACGAGTTCACCTAAGGTACTGAACTTATATGTTTATTTATCAGCTTTTCACTTTTCTTTTGTAGCGATTAGCTTGTGTTTGCAAGTTCTATTTACGTACACGTATTATATTTAAAATTTACCTCGTTTTGACTTTGCTTTTCCAGAGATTATCAAAATATTCGCGAGTTCACCTCAGGTACTCGCTTTATTAGTTTATTTACCTACTTTTGACTTCCCTTTAAAAGAGATTAGCAGATGTTCACGAGTTCTCCTCATATACTCGCATTATATGTTGATTTACTAGCTTTTGACTTCTCTTTTATATAGATTAGTAGGTGTTCACGAGTTCTCTTCAGGTACTCGCGTTATATCTTAAATTTTACTGCTTTTGACATTTTTTTGTAAAGTTTAGTAGATGTTCATGAGTTCTCCTCAGATACTCGTGTTATATGCATATTTACCTGCTTTTGACTTCTCTTTTGAGGAGATTAGAAGGTGTTCAGGAGTTTTTTTCACTTACTCGTGTTAAATTTTAAATTTACCTGCCTATACTTTGCTTTTGTAGAGATTACCAGATATTTGAGAGTTCACCTCAGGTACTCGTGTTATAAGTTTATTTACCTGCTTTTGAATTCTCTTTTGTAGAGATTAGAAGGGGTTCACGAATTCTCTTCAGGAACTCACATTATATTGAAAACTTACCTGCTTTTGTATTATCTTTTAAAGAGATTAGTAGGTGTTCACGAGTTCTCCTCAATTACTCGCGTTATAGGTTTATTTTCCTAGTTTTGAATTCCCTTTTGCAGAGATAAGCAGGTGTTCCCGAGTTCTCTTTAGGTACTGGCATTATTTTTTAAATTTACCTATTTTTGACTTCTCTTTTGAAGAGATTAGTTGATATTTGCGAGTTCACCTCAGATACCGTGTTATATGTCTTTTTACCTCTTCTCGACTTTTCTTTTGTAGAGATTAGCTGGTTTCTTCTATATTTTGGGGAGGAGGATAAACCTGAAATTGTGAAAAGTCCCCAAATTTAGAAGAAATAAGTTGTTGTGCGATCAAAGAAGAATAAAAATTAGGATCTAAATAATTATTCTCATAACTCGGGAATCCTTCCGGTTGATCTTGACAACAACAAGAATTAACATCCGAGGTCAAAGAAAAATAATTATTCGCATTAAAGGTCGAATAAGTACTTTCATGAAAATTAGTGAAATTTGAAAAATTATTTTCATGAAAATATGAAAAATAATTGAGAATACTTTTTTTATAAAAGAAAATAAAAACAACCTTTTCTTAATAAAAATGAATTTTAAAAATAAAAATAAAAAGAGAATTATGGTAGATAAAGAGAATGATAAAATTAATAAAATTTGCAATTTCTAAATATCAACAAAAATAGTCCCCGACAACGACACCAAAAACTTGATGGTTAAAATTTACGCTACTGCGTGATTCTAAATAGATAAGGCATGTGTGCCTATCATTCTAGATTATAAGATCAAGTGTCGTATTAGACTCAGGGCTTATTGACTACTTCTACTCATGCAAATTAATATTATTTTATCCAATAAAAAAAATTAAAGATTCATAAAACTATGAAATAATTAACACTTGATCTAGACTGCCTTTAAAATAAAATAAACTACACATACAATTAAATCTTCTAATCTACCTACTTCAACCATAGAGGTTACCAAATTACAAAAGCGCCTATCTCGAGAATACGCTCTCGACTAAACTTAGGTTGATCGGTTAAGATCTCTCTGCCAATTGAAACTCCTAAGCTTGCTTTATGCGGTGAATCCTTCTATTCAATTTGACTCCAATCCGAAAAATCCATATCATCGTCACCCTAGGAGTGCATGCGGCTCCTTCTACCTTTGAGTGATGTACTCATATCCACAACCCTCGATAAATCTAAGATACGGACATAATATCAAAAAGTGAATTCGACACAATTTAAATCAAAGGTAAATCAAAGCGATAAATAAAGAGAGCTTGAAAAATAAGTTTACTTCTTTCAAAGATCATCACGATCAAGTGCTAATTTAAGATTAGCTACTTAACATGATGAAGTAGCTATATAAAAAGAGGTAGAAAAACATAATTGCTAAAAGAAGTGCTTGAATTAAAATAAAAGCAAACCTAAACTATGAAATTGAAAGTACATAAAGGAAATGCATAAAAAACAGAAAAGTAAGCTACAAAATCTACTTCAAGTTGGCTCCTAGATCTTCTTTAGCTCCTGCACTGTTTGGAATTTATAGGAATTTTTATGGAGAGTCACGCCCGTGACTCAAGGGCGTGTAAGGTATGGAACCGTCCTCTTGAAAGCCCGGGAATGTTTGGAGAAAAACTGCCAAAATTGCTATTTTGCGGGTCATGCCCATGACCTAGGGTGTTACTAACACAACAGGAAAGAGAAATGGTGGGAGTTAATCTGCCAGTTGCTGGAAGTCACACCCCTAGGTGAACTAAGGTGTGTCAGCTAAAAACTGTCTGGATCCGAAACTTTCTTCATAATGTGTGGCAAGCCTGATCGTAACGCCTGACAATCACGCCTGGCACTTTGAGGTCACGCCCGTGTCCGAGGCATGTAAATTTTATTGACATGGAAATGTAATCTGGAGGTCCTGGATGGGTCACGTCTGCTGGTCACGCCCGTGATTTTGGCATGTAAATGTGATTTTTCTAAATTTCTTCAGTTTCTTCTCCTAATCAGTCGTGCAAGCTCCAAATGGATATTGGCAGCCAAGATTGACCTGAAATAAGAAAATAAAGGAATTAATACACATATTAATATATAAATAACTAGAATATAAATAATTATTAAATAAAAACTATATTAAAATAACTATAAATATTGACTTATCACTTACAATTTGGTATCAGCTTGTCTTGGTCTTCCTCCTAGGAATTCCTGGTCGAATTCATTTGATGGGTGACGAGCACGTGTCTGTGCTTACCGTTATAACAAAATGAGCTCAATAATGTCCAGTTAAGAATGAAAGTACACATTTTTTAGGAACTTGTGTGTTCCTATGATTGCTTTTTGCAATATTATTAGTTGCTTAATTTTGTGTTTCTTGATTATAATAGACTAGAGGTGTTGCGGGATAGTGGGAACTCTAGTGCATGGCAAAGAGCAATACACCAACTGTGGTATCTACACCTCCTCCTTCTGCATCAACGATTTGAATTATAGCTGATGTAGTCTTCGCAATGATTAATTACCAACACGTAAGGCATTTGCAGCCCCAGCCTCGGTGGTGGCTTGGGTGTCAGTTGGTGTACTTGAGAAGATTGCAAGAGAAAGAGCATCGGCTTAGTCGTTTAATATGTTTTTGATGCATGCAATGTACACGGTGGAGGAGTACTTGTATGCTTTTGTTCTGTTGAAACAACAGACAGAGTTTCTATTTGAAACTGAGGAAATAAAGATCAATAGATTTTATAATGGTCTGCACGTTGATCTCCAACTTTTGTTGATTAGTCCTAAGTTAATGAGATTTTAATCCACCAGCATCCAGAGTTCAAGGTACCGAGTTCAAGGTATCGATAGTGGAAGAAGAAGTCTAAAACTTCTAAACCGGCTCCTTATTCTCTTACATTTGGAGCAACGACTGTGAAGAGTCAAGCTCGACATATTTTCTATACTTGTCGTAAGAAAGGACATCTTGCCAAATAATTTCGTCGTTGTGTCCCAAGGATTAATAAAACTTAGTCTGGAGCAGCTATAGGGCGAACTCCCCAAACTTGCTACACGTATGGCAAAAAGGGACATTATGCTCGGGAATTTGGAGAGGGACCTTTGATGATATCAAATTGAAAAGATATCACAATTAGGATTGAGTGGTTTTAATGTACTACTGCACCTTTTACTTTATGTAAGAAGGCACAATATGTATGTATGCACCTGTTATTTCCTTAAACAGTTAAGAAATCTTTTGGGCATGTCATATTCCTTTCAATGCTAGGATATGGGTCATAATTATACATATGATATTATGATATTAATGTATTCCTTAAGAATAAAGGGTGATCACGAGTTGAAAGTTTTGTGTTAATGACTTGGGCTTGGAAAGTAGAGTTTGAGGTAATCTTTGGTATTGACTGGCTCTTGGAGCTACATACCTATATAGATTACAACTATAAGGAAGTCACACTGGGACCAAACACCGAACGTGATACGAAGTTCTCTTGTATGCGAGGATCAGGCAAGATATTGATGTCTGCTCTTCAAGTAGTAAAGGTTGTTCGGAAGGGCATGGGGTTACTCTTCACATTATTGGAGCCTGTTGAGACTAAGTCCAGATTGAGTGACGTTCCTATTATATCAGATTATGCAGATGTTTTTCCTAAGGATCTCCCTGGGTTACCGCCCTGGCGGGAGATTGAATTTGCTATTGAGTTGTTGCCAGGAGTGAATCCTGTGGCCAGCTCACCGTACCGAGTAACGCCAATGGAGATGAGGGAATTAAAAGTTCAATTGCATGAATTTCTAGAGCAAGGCTATATACGTCCAAGTATTTGCCCTTGGAGTGCACCGGTCCTCTATATGAAGAATAAGGACGGAAGTTTGCGGCTATACATTTACTATCGAGAGTTAAACAAGATGATAGAGAAGAACAAGTATACGATTACACGGATTGATGACTTGTTTGATCAGCTTGGGGGTTCAACAATCTACTCGAAGCTACATTTAAAGTCTAGTTATTATAAGTTGAGGATTCGGGAAGATGACATTCCCAAGGCGACGTTTTGTACACACTACGGTCATTATGAGTTCACTGTAATGCCATTTTGGCTAACAAATGCACCATCAGTATTCATGGACTTGATGGACCAGACTTTTTGGGAGTACTTAGATCTATTTGTGATCGTCTTTATTGACGACATATTTGTGAACTCTTAATCAGAAGAAGATCATGTAAATAACTAAAGGATGGTTTTGCATTCACTAAGAAGAATTAAACTCTATGCCAAGTTATAGATGTGGGAGTATTGACTATCATCAGTGGCTTTTCTTGGCCATGTGGTTAGTGGAGAAGGTATTGCGGTTGATCCGCCGAAGATCGTTGTGATACGTGAATGGCCTGTGTTGTCTACTGTAGCTGAAGTCAGGAGTTTACTTGGACTTGCGGGAGAGTACAGGCGCTTCGTAGAGAACTTTTTGCGCATAAGCATACCTCTCACCACATTGACGAGGAAAGAACAGAAGTGCGTTTGGACGACTGAGTGCGCCCGAGCTTTTGAGGAGTTGAAGAGTTTTTTGACCACGACACCTATCTTGAGTTTACCAAGTGGTGCGGACGGCTATGAAATTTATAGTGATGCTTCATGGAGTGTCTTAGGCTGCATTGTTCTTCAGTTCGGAAAGGTTATTGCTTATGGCTCGAGCCAGTCGAAAGTGCATGAGCGAAACTATTTAGTCCACGATTTGGAGTTGGCGGCTATGTTTTTCGCACTTTAGCTGTGGCGTCACTACTTATATGACGTGAAAGTTCACATCTTCACAGACCATAAGATCCTTAAATACTTGATAGATCAGAATCATCAAAATATGCAGCAATAGAGGTGGATGGAGTTCCTCGGGGACTACACATTCGAGATACACTATACTCTCGGGAAGGGAAATGTGGTCGTAGATGCCCTTAGTCGGCGGACTCCGATACGGGTAAGTTGGTTTCAGATGCATGATGAGTGTCTAATCCTTGATTTGGAGGCCTTAGAGATTTCTTGTGTCAACTAGAATTCTACTACAAATGCACGCTTGAACTGTATGGAGGTGTTGTATGACCTTGGGGATAGGGTTTAGAGAGCAACAGAACTCATTAAGAGTATGATGCGCTATGCAGCGGATGGGTGAAATTCTCAATTCTCCTTGGATGACGGTCTTTTGAGAAAGGACGGTCGTTTGTGCGTCCCGAATATAGGTAAACTATGGGAGGAGTTGATGCATGAGTCACATTTCACAAAATACTCAATCCACCCAGGGAGCACAAAGATGTACAAGGACATGAAAAAGATGTTCTGGTGGCCGGGTTTAAAGAAAGACATAGTTCTTTATGTGGGAAAGTGTCAGACCTGTGCCTTAGTAAAAGCAGAATTTCAGAAGTATGGAGGTTTCTTTAAGTCATTACCAATTCCGGTATGGAAGTTCCATGATATCTCTATGGATTTCGTGCACGGGCTGCCGAGATCATAGAGCAGAAACAATGTCGTCTTAGTGATCGTTGACCGATTGGAAAAGGTATCGCACTTCATACCGAACAAGAAGAATGATTCAGTGGAAAAGTTTGCTAAGTTGTACGTGGACAACATAGTACGATTGCATGGTCTGCCCTTTAGCATCATCAATGAACGAGATGGGCGCTTTACTTCGAATGATTGGAGGCACAACCACCAGATGTTGGGTATTCAATTGAAGTTCAGTACGACCTTTTATCCACAAACGGATGGTTAGACCTAGAGAACCAACAGGACAAAGGAGGATATGCTCCAGATATGCCCCTTGGATTTTGGGAAGAGGTGGGAGGACCATCTCTATATGATAAAGTTTGCCTATAATAATAGCTATAAAGCAATTATTATGATGGCGCCCTTCGAAGCTTTATACTATAGGAAGTGTCGTACTCCTTTAGCTTGGGCGGAAATAGGCGAATCAAAGTTATATAAGCGTAAAGAAGTCGAAGATGTGGATTGAACTATACACACTATACGAGAGCGGTTATTGGTAGCCCAGGATAGGCAAGCTAAATACTACAATTCCAAGCACCGAAACGTAGAGTTTTCATTGGGCGATTGTGTATATCCGAAGATAAAGCCATTCAAAGGCGTGTTTAGGATTCGGCGCTTGAAAAAGTTGAGTCTGAGGTATCTTTGTCCGTTTGAAGTGGTTTAGCGGATTTGAGTAGCTGCTTATCGAATAGCTTTTTCAGCGGATCTAAGTGGCTTGCATGATGTGTTTCACATATCGGTTTTGCGGAGAGCTTTGAAAGAGCCAACACAAGTAGTGGCTGATGACCAAGTACCGGTCGATGGTGGGCTGACAAGAAAGGTTAGACCGATTTAGATCAAGGATACATAGGTCAAGCAGCTATGAAAAAAGACAATCATGATGGTCAAAGTCCGCTGGGACAATTTTGGCTGTGAAGAATTAAAATGGGATCATGAGCAAACCATGTGAGATGAATTTCCTGAGTTGTTTTTGTAAAGTAGAGTGGTAATAGTTTTGTACTGTTTTTCATACAGGTGAATAAAATTTTGGGACCAAATTTCTATAATGATGGGAGTTTTGTAAAACCCCAAAAACTGTAAAATAGAACGTAAATGTGACTATCGCCGGGCGATAGTGGATATCACTGGAGATACGACACGACGCTCTCAACGTACTCGATGCTTTCAACGAAGCGTTGAGTAGACTCAACGAATCGTTAAGTCGATTATTGATGAGTCTGATTTATATGGGTGTTTTCAGACTCATTTGGGCCTGTATTCTCACTCGTGCACTGCTTTTTTTTTACCCAAAATCGGTTTTATTTGCTTCGATCGGTAAAGGACCACTTTGTGCACCGGTTTGTCCCAAGGGTGTGCAATTGCGCATTCTGTAGTCCGGGGTAAGTACTGGGGTACTCCCTGTGAGGATTTGTTAGTTTTTATGTTGTGTATTAGTGCTGGGAGCTGGTGCTCCAGTTGTGGTTTTTGTTGTGCAGGTGGTGCATTTTCCCCAAGGCAGGAATTCTGATTTGTTGAAAATACACGGTCGTGTGTTTCCTTAGCGCACGTTTTCTTACAGATGTTGTGTTTTCTCGATGGAAGATAGTCGAGTGGAACTCGATTAATTTTGTCGGGCGCAACGCGGTGCTTTCCATTTATAGGTGCAATCTCAAGCTGTAATATTGATTCATAATAAAAGGAAACCCCATCACAGGAGTGGCATTTAAGCTGCGACGGTCGAACTCTATTGTCGCTGCTAGCGGCCTCTCTTTATCTGCCCCTCAGTCCTAACCATTAGTAACTAACTATTCGACATTTTCCTCCCCTTTCTTTTCTCTTCGTAGAACTCGGAAGCGTATTTCGTGCATGAATAACCATCATGTCTCGGACCTTTGAACGGTGTCGGGACGCTGGCAATCTGGTATACCGATAATGTGCCCTAAGTGCACAGAACGTTTGGCCATTGAAACACTCATTTGTGATATATTCAATCGTGCTTGAGTGTGCCTTCTTGTGATATATCAATGTGTTAATTCTATGCCTGCATGCAAGGAATACCGCTGCCCCAGGAATGGGATTAGGTCGTTAAAAATTGGTCAGCTAAAAGCTGACCGATTCCTTGTTTGCCTCCCTTGAGGTGGATTGTCCCTGTGCAGGTGCTGGAGAGCCGAGCAAGAAATAGCGGGATGAAACCCTTGATGCTATGCCGGCCCTTGAAGTCCTAGAAAAGAAATTTATTGTTTTCATGTGTGGTCGGCTTGCGCGCCGATGTCTTTAAACCACATTTTTGAAGTATAACTGTAAGACCTTAAGGCCCTGACTTTAATGTATTTTGTAAAAATTCCTGAGATATATGTATATATAGTGGACATTCACTTCTATTGAGTTCATGTTAACCCATGAAGCTTCCGCTAGAATGCTTTGAGTTAGGATTCGTTTGGTCTTTTTATATTAACATGTTACCTCGCTGACTGTTTGTGGAATATGGCATGGGGCCCCGACCGAACACTCTATTATATTTCATGTGACGGACGGAGGTGTTATATGTGATTTGGCCTACTATTATCCTTCTTAAACAACACAGTTACACTATTGGCAGACCCAGTTAGACAACGTATAGTAGATCCAAATAATTGAGTTACGTTATTTGCAGACAAGACATGGAAATCTACAAATAGACATACATGGGAACCTTTACAGTGGAGCTCTCCCTTGCTTCTTCCTCCTCTAATTTTCTGGTTGGCTTTCAAGTGCCCACTAAGTTGCCCTGGTGATGCGCTCTCGGTAAGTTTACCGATCACAGTCAAGTAATAAAGATGAGGAGTAGCTTCCCCAGATATCGATCTCATACAGACTGCAAGTAGGGATCATGGACATCAATTTTGGAAAAGTGAGTGCAAGTGTAACTATGAAAAAGGGGGGTTTGGTGTTGGATTCCTTTGAAAAGCATGATTAAACTAGTGCGGGTCGCCTTCACCTCGTTGTATGGGTGGATCACTCCAATGAGTAATAGCATATATGAACGAACAAATGAGGGTCGTAAACACCTCTTCGCAGCACGCGCTTCTAGCAATCACTAGAACATCTCAAACACAATCCAAGATTAAAACATCATTAACAAACCTAGATGAAACTCAAGCAAAAATATTGTTATTACGTTACAAGTTTACTAATAGCAGTTCAGAACATTGCAAGCTTAATAAAAGTGAAGGAATACAACTGAGCGCATGAAAGCTCTCTATGATTCTCAGTCGGAAGAAAAGGTTGTCAATCCTCGTCCTAGCTCGGTCTTCGGAAGGCGTCTGGGATCCAGAAGGGCTGTCACTTCCTTCTTCTAACATGTCCTCTTCATATCTAGTGCTAAGTCGGATCTAAATGGAGAACTTCTCAAGTGAAGCAACAAGTAGCTCAGATGGTAGCTTGGAGGTCGGAGAAGATGAAGATGGCCTGATACGGAACTTTTGCAAGCTTTCGGAGGAGAAATGGTTGCTGGAGGATCTTCCCACAGAGGAGAGAGAGAGTGACGGTTGGAGGGACAATTTCCAGCTCAAAGGAGAGGAAATGGCCGGCGAAAACAGAGTTGTTCCGGCCAATAAAAAATATGCATCTTAAATAGTAAAAGTCAGAAAAAATGGTCACGCACGGTTTGGCGCACGACCATGTGTGAACCATGCAATATTAATCTCCAGAAAATGGCTTAGTAAGAAGAAGCGTTGACCCGTGTGTTTTACTCACGCAAAGGCGATTCCTCCTGTGCACTAAGGAAATCGTACGGGTAATGACAGAATGCATAAAACACAGGCAACCGTGTGAAATCTTGCGTTTAAATCGCGCACGGGCGCTTCCTCTTGTGCGTGAAGGAAAACACACGATTAACCACATAACGGCCTAAAAAAAGCTACAGGATAATCGTGTGTTTCCTTCGCGCATGGTTCTGAAGAAATCGTGCGTGATGGAATCACACGCGCTGGTCAATCTTTCCAGAATAACTTGCCGAAAATGCATGACTAGAAATAACAGTGCGCTAAGAAAACGCACGACTATGCATTTTCCTCAAATCAAAACTATGAAAGAGGAAAACCGACCACCCGCAAGAAGCAAACATATAGAAAAAGACGACCCTCCAACAACACAAAAACAATCAAAGCAGTAGAAATAAACACGTGGAGCACTAAGTGCTTACCCCCATTAACAAAATGTGCAATTGGAAACCCTCGGGCCAAAAATAGTTCACAATGAGGCCAAAGACCGAACGATGCAATTATATCCAATATCCAATTATAATGCAGTGCACACGTGAGAAAACAAGCCCAGATGAGACCGAAAACCAATATATAAATCATACTCATCACACCACCAGACATAACCATTTGCTCGTCCCGAGCAAATCATCTCTCTGTGGACTCCAATATAGCAAATTGGCTTAGAAATTTCTAAGTAAAGTAAAATGATAAATCGAAAACTAAATGGGCATATAAAATAAAAAAAAACACACTTTCTAATTATGCTACAGAGCATATAAATTTCGACATATGTGAATAGATATTGAAGCTACTCAAATTAGGAATGTTGGCGAATCTTTCGGTTATATGTAGGAAGAAAGTAGGCAGGCCAATGAGTTAAGCCTTTCCAAAGACTGGGGCTCGGGATCACATCCAATGGAATCCACTAATGTTGGGGACCATACGCTTTCCCTTTCACACTATCTGCACGATGCAAGGTAGACTCAAACGTGAATCAGTAAGACTTGTAGGATAGAATGGGGCTTAGGCTACGGTTTGGTAGTCAATGATAAACTTGGATGCTACATGCAACCAAAGCTAGAGAGCAATAAGATAACCCAAACAGCCACTTAGAGATGCACGTGCGACACACCCCCAGACTTAGCTTAAAAAACGGGTGTGCACACGGCCTAACTCGACTAGAAACTGAAAAACAAGATGGGGATTCCAATTCTCATTGTAGTTCATTTGGATTTTCTTTTTCAATTTTTTTTTGCTTCCTCACCTTTTTTAGCAATCCCCATATTTAGCACTTAAAATTTTCATGAATTCATCACCTCATCACATGTATTCCACAAATCACAACACATCAAAATATTAACTCCGATCAAGCTCAAATATTTGGTTGCGATAGGATGGTTGGCTTAAGGCTTTGGTGAATGAAAGTGGAGCTGAAACAAAAGGTGGGTAGGCACAAATTTGTCTTGCAACGGTTAGCAGCTAGGACTAGGTACAAAAAGCTCAAACTAGCCAAAATGATGGCCTACCTCACGCTCACGCTCGATTCACCGGGAACCAATGCTTTGAGAGTAGCTTAGGGTAAGTTCTTAGTCACCGAGAAAGATGACCTTTCCTCCCGACTCGAGCAATACGAGGCTAGTGGCGGTTATACACATTCTTACACTACTGTTCGATTTCTCAAAATTCAGCCAAATTGAGTAGCCCAAACAGTATTTACAAATGCAGAAAAGTATAAACTACGAGCATAAAGAAAAATTGAATCTATGCTATTCCAACACACCATGAGTACTTGATAAGGAGCACTGCACGAGTTTCGAGCTACTTTATCATAAAATCCTAACCCAACACCCTATCTTAAAGTAGACACAAAAGAAACGTGTTTAACTTGACCCGAGCGCTTGTTTAAGTTTGCGCTCAAGTGGGCGAAGGTGAACAATGCGGACGTGATATAATAAAAACATAAAATGAAAATATACTTTTGGCATGCTAGCGAATGTAGTGCTTGTGCAAAGGTAACGCGTAAAACGCTCCACATAAGACTTACTCTAAATAACCTATCAAAGATTTGCAATAAAATTAATGAAAAAAAAGTTGGGGAAGAGGTAACCAATGCTCCGCAAATGAGTATACCAGAAGATTGGCATTAAACTTCAGCAATAATCCCACGGCCCAAGCGAAATCCACCTACAAAAAGCATATCTCCAACCAAAAAAAGCTATACAAATATAAGCACACAATAAAATTGCATAAATTTAAAGCAGCAGCAGCATTGGGTTGTCTCCCAAAAGCCCTTTTCTTTACCGTCCTTAAGGTGGACCAAATACATGTATTAATAGTTTTATATAATGTTCAAAAGAAAAAGTAGAATGCATGAAAAAGTTCAGAGCCACACACAGCACTAAGAAAATCTAACACTAGCAGTAACAGGAAAAAGGGAGACGACCCCGAAGATCCTGCACTCCTCAGCTAAACACAGATTTGTTATAGATCCCCCCGTACGCGCGAGATGAGGAAGAAGTGAAGGCTTTAGGGCCCAAGGAAGCCAAATATCCCCTGTCCCTAGCCTCCTCCCTCTAGCATCAGTGGGCAAAATCAGATGCTTTGCGCATAAGAAGCTCTTTTTTTAAGATTAATAGACGGGGATCGCCAGGGTAGTATACCCACCCCAACCTTATCAGCAACATGCCTATCTTTCTCATCAGGGGGAAAACTTTCCTCGCCCACGGCGGGCGAAAGATCAGCCCATGTCACCTGTTTAACAGTTTTACTGCATTCTTTCAGCTTAATAGAAATTTTTAAATTTATTTCCCGCACGCTCACAATAGTCGTACATAGCCCTCGTTTTTTCTCTTCAGCAACTTGTTTCGAATCAAACAATTCTTCCTTCACTTCTCCTTTTGCAATCATCAGCACTTCTTTTTCTTGCATAGCCTGGTCTTGCTTATTCAACACAACATCTGTCTCATCAGCGCTAGATAAATCATCAGATAATAAAACATTTAATTCCACCAGATTTTTAGATTCACTCCGGATTAGAGTGGGAAGTGAGGGCAATAGCGGCAAATCAACCTTGGAAGTCAAGGTGATGTCGCATGCATTAAAACTCAGTGTTGCTTCACTGGCATTCAGGAATTGGACCCAAAGAATAGGCTTTGAATTATTTCCTATGTGTCCCAACACCAGGAAGTTAGTGACAACCACAGCCCCGTTAAGTTTCACTTGCACCTCTTTAATCAACCCATCCATTTTAACCACCGACCCATCAGCTAGCACTAGCGATTTCTAAGTATCAATTTCGACATTTAAATTAAGCTTCTCAACATCTTGCAGAGAAAGAATGTTGCATGATGAACTTAAATCGCAAAGTGCTACCGTTTCAATCTCATTAATCACGCACTTGACAGCCACATCATTAACATTGCACTCATCTACCACCCCAGCGCTCTTCCCTTGCTTACGAGGATTCTTTTCCGTATCGCTTGGGAGCGTGTCGCTACTGCGCTCGGAGAACACTTGGCAATCTGACCCAGCTATGTCCCTTAGTTCTTCATATGGCCGGTTTGAGTAGCCATGTTATATTGCGCCATCTCAACAAACCTTTCCATCATCTCCTCTAACGCGCTCTTATGCGTCCCTTGCATATTCAGATTATAACCCGACTGAGGCATTCACAGCTAACTGCTAAAAGTCTGAGCATCGAATTGATGCTTGCCTCCCTGCCATCTTTGACCGAGGACATTTTTGTTCAACGAGAAATTCGGATGATTTCTCGCATTTGGGTTATAAAAATTATTATAGGGCGCATCGCAGTTTTGATTGCTTACAAAATTAACATTTTCATCAAAGGTTATACCTACCGGTTCCGCAAATGACTCTCCAGCTAGGCATTCAAAAGAGTGGTGGCCGGGATTTCCACATCCCTGACATGATATACCTCCAGCCAAAGCTGGAGGAGTGTCGATCTGTTTAGCATCTTTCTTCCATCCATCATAGGGTGGCTTGCTTTGGCTGGCTGCATCACTGCATTAACATCAAATAGATTTTTCGCCACCCTTGGAACTTTTCTTCCCGCTATCCAATACATGCTATGGGAGGTCGTGTCTCAAAGAAGCCACAAAGACTCTTCAGGTGACAGGTTCATAATAGTGTCGTCGGTCGCTGCATCAATCATTGCCCGGTAGTTTGGCTCGAGACCAAAATAGAATATTTTGACATGGTTCCACGGCTCGCAACCATGTTGGGGACAACAACACTACAGATCAGAGAAATGCTCCCATGCCTCTGATAAGGTCTCTAGGTCCAGCTGTCTGAATGTAGAGATTTCCCTGAGAGCATTAACAATTTTATCTACTGGGTGGAACTTAGCCAAAAACATAGAAGATAAAATTTCCCATGTAGTTGTTATGCCAGGGGCAATCATATGAAGCCATGTCTTCTCCCTATCTCGCGGCGAGAAAGGGAATAACTTCAGCTTTACCGCATCTTCCGAAATGCCAACATAGCGGAATGCACCACATATCTCAGAAAACTCCGCCAAATGGAGGTGAGGGTCTTCGCTCGGCATACCCGAGTACTGTGTGTGGTTTCTGATCATGTTCATGATCGCAGGCTTTATCTCAAAGTGAGGGTTGTCAATGGCTGGTCCGAACCAGGGATAGACACTCCCCGCCATAGAGGTAGTGAAATCCCGCATCGTCCTGACACGAGGTTGGACCACCTCCTGTCATTTAACAACTCTTTCTCCTTGACCATTTCCTCCACGAACCAAGTCAAACATTCTCTCTCCTACAACAGTAGCACGCAAGTGAGCTCTCCTTGCTCGTGCGGTCTCAGGATCAACACCCAAATCTTCAACCCCACCACCAGAGTTCAAATATATCATACAACTCTCACACACAAAAAATTAAAACACCTAACACTTACAACTTTTTCTAAAAGAAATAAGAAAATCGCACGCAACGGTTGCACTCCCCCGGCAACGGCGCAAAAAACTTGATGCGTTCTCGGTAAGTTTACTAATCAAGGTTAAGTAACAAAGATGAGGAGTAGCTTCCCCAGATATCGATCTCACGCGGAGTTCAAGTAGGGAGCATGGACATCACTTTTGGAAAAACGAGTGCAAGTTCAACTATGAAAAAGGGTTGTTTGGTTTTGGATTCCTATGCTAAGAATGATTAAACTAGTGCAGATCACCTTCATCGCATCGTACGGGTGGATCACTCCAATGAGTAATAATGTAGATGAACGAAAGAATGAGGGTTGTAAACACCTCTTCGCAGCGCACGCTTCTTGCAATCGCTATAACGGCTCAAACATAATCCAAGATAAAAACGTCATTAACAAACCTAGATGAAACTCAAGCAAAAATAATTTTATCAAGTTTCAAGTTTATTAGCAGCAGTTCTGAACATAGCTAGCTTAATAAAAGTGAAGGAATACCACCGAGCGCCCGAAAGCTCTCCAAGATTCTTGGTCGGAAGCGAAGGTTGTCAATCCTCGTCCTAGCTCGGTCTTCAGAACGCGTCTTGGATCCAGAAGGGCTGTCACTTCCTTCTTATAACCCATCCTCTTCTTGTCGAGTCACTAAGTCGGATCTAATTTGAGAACTTCTCAAGTGCAGCAACAAGTAGCTCGGATGGTAGCTTGGAGGTCGGAGAAGATGAAGATGGCCGGAGATGCAACTTTTGCAAGCTTAAGGAGGAGAAATGGTAGCTGGAGGAGCTTACCATGGAGGAGAGAGAGAGTGATGGCTGGAGGGACTATTTCCCGCTCAAAGGAGCGGAAATGGATGGTGAAAACGCAGTTGTTCCGGTTCAGAAAAATCTGCGTCTTAAATAGTAAAAGTCAGAAAAAATGTTCACGCACGGTTTAACGCACGACCATGCATTAACTGTGCGATATTAATCTCAAGAAAATGCATGAGGAAGAAGAAGCGTTGATGCGTGCATTTTAATCATGCACGGGCGATTCCGACTGTGCGCTAAGGAAATCGCACAGGTAATGACAGAATTCACAAAGCACAGGCAACCACGTGGAATCATGCGTTTAACTCGAACACGGGCGCATTCGCCTATGCATGAAGGAAAACACACTATTAACCACTGAACAGACTAAAAACAAAAGCTATAGGAAAACTGTGCGTTACCTTCGCGCACGGTTCCGAAGAAATCGCGCGTGAAGGAATCACACGGACCGGTCAATCCTTCCAGAATTACGTGTTGAAAACGCACGATCAGAAATAACAATGCATTAAGAAAATGCACGACCGTGCGTTTTCCTCAAATCAGAACAATGAAAGAGGAAAACCGACCACCTGCAAGCAGCAAACATATAGCAAAGGAGGACCCTCCAACACCACAGAAAAACAATCAAAGCAACAAAAATAAGCACGGGGAGCTCCAAGTTCTTACCCCCATCAACAGAATGCTCAATTGCACACCCTCAGGCCCAAAATAGTGCACAATGAGGTCAAAGACCGAACGATGCAAATATAACCAATATCAAGTTAAAATGTAGTGCACACGTGAAAAAACAAGCCAAGATGAGTCCGAAAAACCATATATAAATCGGACTCATCACCTGGCTCAGCATTGGCTAAGGAGGGGATGCGCTCTAAGATCTTCCATATGTGTGGTGGGACCTCCGCGTTGTAGCCCAGGATATTTTTCTAGTTCTAAGTCTTTGTTCTTATAGACTTCTTTAGGATATTTTTGTGTGAAGTTGCCCCTTTCAAGTACAAACTTCACAAGAAGCAAAATTTCGGTTTCAACAGTCATAAAGAATGATTACTTTTTAAAACTTTGTATTCGAATTTTTCACACAACAATCAAACTTCTAGCAATATACAACCACGACTTTTAGAAGAAATAAAAGCAAACATAATTATATTTAGAATTTCAGTAGAGGTTTCCAACTACAAAAACTGGATCTTCGTGACGTCGGAGATTGGAGGCAATGATTGAAACCTTGTTCTAGTTTCTATACTGACCCTTCCAGGATTGGTTGGATCTCACTCTTCTTCCCAAGAAGACTGAAGAGCTGGCTCTTCACCTTCCTCCCTGGAAGGGTCTTAGAGCCCCACTAGATCTCCCAGATCTTTAAATCCTCCCAGGATAATTTCAAGCAGATTCCTCCCAAGAAAATTAATGACCTCCCAGGTCAATTTACCTTAATCACAAAATAGATAGAATAATGAAAATACAAAAGCAAAATATAGAGTTTCAGATTATTTCTCCCTCAAAAGTATAACTCTTCCATAGAATGGTGTGTAATTGATTCTCTTTAATATCGTTCCTCTTGTAGACAATCAGCCGCTGGATTGTCATCATAGTTTCCGTCCTTCAGAGTTCCTCGATCACGAGTGGAAGGTAGAAAGAACGCTCTTCGTTGAAAGAAGATGAAGATTCGTCCTCTCACCGATAGCAGACGAACCCTATAATGAATATCGTCCGTCTTGTCTCAAGGAAAAGAAATGCAAGGTTTTATGCTCATTTCTAAAAATAAGCTACCGTCGGCGGTAGCGCTAGTGCCCGATGGTAGGCCCATTCAGGCGGTGCTAACATCTGTCAAGTAATTTATGAAAAATATCCTAAAATATTCTTTCCGCTTTTTCTTCTGCGGCGCGGTAAGAGGCTAGCGCCCGACAGTAGGTCCCTTTGCGCGGTGCTTGCAGCTATCAAGTAATTTTCGAAATATTTCATGAAATTTTCTTTCCACTTTTTTATAACGCAGCACAGTAAGAGGCTAGCGCCCGTCGGTAGGTCTCTAAGAGCTACTGCAAAATTAATTCCTAGGTAACACAGACGGTAGTGCTAGAGCTCGACGGTAGGTTTCAGAGAACGATTCTCTCGTTCTTTTGTACCTGTAAACCTTCACACTATACCAAACACATGTATGATCAAATATAACACGAAATTTGATATTATCATAGCTACCCTTTTTATAATGACTATGACATTGGAGATCTTACCATAGTCTTTGGTCTTTCCTTTGTCAGATCAACCAAAAAGTACTTTTGGTCAATATTCTATTGAGGAGTACTCTGTTAAAAGTCTTCTTAATTTAGTAATTTTCCTGGAACATCCACTGTCCAAGTACTAAATGGGAGTGTGGTTGGTCTTTGGACACTCATACAAAATAGAAGTCATTTATTCTTAGGCACCCAAATCATGTAAGGTCCTAGATTCTTGTTAACTTTAAAGAACCACTTCAACTTTTGACCATTCAGATGTGTATTAAGGAGCATTCCAAGTCTAAATGTTGTGTTGGTAGTGTTTTCCTTGAATATTGTTGGGTTGAACCAGCAGTCAATAGCAAAGTGATCAATCTTTCCATAACACTAGCATTCATACTTATTGTATCTCTTTTTGGGTCTCACAATATATGTTGAATTGCTTCTTTTAGATTTAGAAGGGCATCTGAAGCATGATGACTATGATTATTTATAAGGCAAGTGGTGATGTGATGAGTGAACCCTAGGTTTCATAGCCATAGAAGATGCTTTACCCTTCCTGGCAGCTTTCCCTTAGAAGGCATGTGGTGATGTGATGAGTGAACCCTAGGTTTCATAGCTATAGCAGATGCTTTACCCTTCCTGGCAGCTTTCCCTTTAGTACCCTTCTCCTTACCCTTAGTGTTGGTGTTAGAATTAAAAATAAAAGATCCATAATCCTTCATCTCAATATCTTTATGAGCTCCTTTAAGTACAATCTTGCCATTATACACATGCTTAGTTCTACTAGAGGAACACTCATTCCTCAAGTGTCTATAGATAATATCCTGGTCATAGATATTTGAAGCTTTGAGAACCTTTTTGAAAAGAGTGGCTTATATGGTGGCCTTCCCTTTTGAATTTATCTTATTTTCTTCCCTTCGCTCATACTCTACACTACTTCTATGTGGTGTAGAGAATTTGAAAAGTACTGGAAGAACTGTTTGTAGCTTAGAATATTTACCCGCAAGTTCTCTCTCCTTAAAGAGTTCACTTTCAATCTTTTTGGTTATTCTCTCCTTTGAATTAACAATTCAGCATACTTATTAATGATCTGTTAGAGCTCAATTATCTCAGAGTTCATTTGATACACTTTGTCTACCTTCTCATCAAGCTAAGCTTTGAGAGGTCTAAGGAGTTAAAGCTCTTCAGCTTGCTTTTTAGCAAGCTTCTTGCTTTTTACCAATGTTTCAAGGAGTACACCATACTCCCTAACTATTTCCTCCATGTGGTTTTCTGATTCAGAGTCATCCTCATCATTAGATGATGAGTATGCCTGACTCAGAACTAGTCTCACAACCAAAATAAGACAGAGGGGTTTTGGTTTGTAGTACATCAGGATGGGATTCATAATGATCTATCCTTCCTTCAAAGCAATATGTCCAATCTTAACTTCTTCATCTTCCAAGTAACAATCAGATGAAAACAGTGGGGCTATGATGCTCACCTTGGTAGCAAAACATCCCTCTTCTTCTGATAAATCCATGAGTCCAAAGCAGTTTGTGTACTCATTTGACTCGGAAGTTCAGAATCACTATCCCTCCAGCTTTCTTTCTTCTTTGCCATCAGGCTTTTCTCAGTCATCCTACATTTGTGGTTTTTTATCTCACCTTTTTCTTTTCTTTTGACTGGGCATTTAACAATGACATGGACAGCCTTTTTGTAACAAAAGAACACAATATTAGTAATACTGTATTTATTGTATTTGGAGCCATAACTGTCCCCTTTGGGGTCTTTCTAGCACTTTCTATCTTCTTATAGTGCTCCTTGCGGTTAGAGGAAGAAGATGGTTTGCTCTTCCAAAGCTTCCATCTATTCAGTATTTTCTTAAACGTCATATAGAATGCTGCAAATTCTCAATCAGTCAGATAAGCTTCAGAGGTGCTGGGCTCAGAACTTCCAAAGTCAGTTGTTCTTCTTGTAGGAGATGTGGATTTATCCTTGCCCCTTCTGATACTTTCAACTTGTAAAGCCATAGTCTTCTCCTTATTGTATCCCTCTTCACTCTTCCATAAATTTAGATGCAGATCATGTGACATCAGCTTTCCATATAGTTTCTGAGACTGAATATTACAAAGGTTACCCATTTCTCAGATGGCATAAATCATATTATCTCATTCTTTTTTAAGGGATCTCAAGAATTTGTCATTCGGCTCATAATTTTTTAAGGACCTTTCATAGACAATCAAGGTTTGTAGGGACTTCCTGTCATCCTCAACTATCTTGAAGAATTTTTTATAGTAGTCAGCTATGTTATCCTTCTTTTCCTTCCTAAAGATACCATATTCATATTTTAGCAGGGACTTCTTGCCATACCTTACTTCCGCAGTCCCTTCCATGATGATAGTAAAGGTTTCCCATATTTCTTTAGTAGTTTGGCAGTGAATAAGATTTTGGAATGTGGAGTCATCAATAACACTAATAATGATTTTCTTAGCTCTTTTATCCATAGTGGATAACATGACTTCATATTTTGCCATTTCCGTGAGTTTCTTAGGAACCTGCAGGTTTGCATCAATAGAAGAGTCCTTCATGGGTATGTAAGGACCCTCTTCAATAGTTATGTATATGCTCAGGTCAGAGGCCTCCATAAAGAGCTTAACCTTTTGCTTCAATATCCCAAAGTTTTTTTCCTACAGATAGGATTTTTTATTGAGCTCGTCTCTTTGTAGATTTCTCCAGAGGCTAAACTGCTCTAGATCTTGTCAACCTTATAGGAAATTACTCAGCTGTTATGCCTTTACGGGCGACCTCCCTGTAATATCACTTGAAAGAAAAGGGTTGCTACTCACCTAGAGGGGGTGAATAAGTGATCTTCTCTTTATAGAGCTTTTCAAAAGATTTCTAGACTTTAGTACCACAATGAAAGTATAAGAGCACATTCCATATAACCATAGAGAAATCAGAAAGTCAATCACAACATAACACCAATATATACAGTGGTTCCCCGAATTGGGTACATCCACTTTCCCCCTTCACCTATCTAGCAGAGTGCTAGCTAAGACCAAAATTCTCTAAATTTTTTTTTGTCAAATGACCTTACAACCAAGGAACAAAAGTCCCTACGTCAGACCTCAACAATAAGTCTTACAACTCAGATCTATAAATCCTACAAACTCAGCCTAACACTTCCTTATAACTCATATTTTTCCCTATGATCCTACCTCAGGCCAACTAGCCCTACAACTCATATTTAAAACCGAATCCTACCTCAAATCATAAGGATCCTACCTTAGGCAAAGCAGCCCTACAGCTCAGATTCAATCACTTGAATATTACAGAAAATATATTTTACAGAAAAATTGCTTGACGAAGATAATTAATCATGTGTTATTAATTGAAAGCTTCGTATGAGCTTCTTCTTCTTATCATAATCAACACTTGAATGAATTTTCTTGAGACTAATGTCGCTTGATCAAGATCACTTAGTTTAGATAGATAAGGTTTTTATAGAGGATGATATTTACTTTGAAATTCTAGAATAACTCTCTTTGAATCACTATAGGGGTTGAGCACTTGAAAAGTTTGAAGGAATTTTCAATACAACACTTGAATAAAAGATTGAAAGACTGGTGTGTAAAACTCTGAGCAAATCTTGTGTATTTAATTATTTGAATTCTTGTTAAGTCACACTTTTATAGGACAAGGAAATAGTAGAGATCTTGGTGACTTGTATGGAAGTCTCTAATGGCTAGTTAATCCGCCTTAGGAAAATTCTGACTAAGGAAACCTTCAATGGCTAGGGATTTCTTCACAAGGAAATTTCTTCAAAAAGAGCATGATTATGAAATTAATGGGAATATCCTTTTCCTCCTAAATCCCCTTGATTGCAGTAGCATAAAGCCGAATTTAATTCATTTTAATTCTCTATGCCATCTTCACCTTAATCATGGAAGAGAGTCGTTAGGAAAATCTTCAGGATGTCAAAATATTTCTAAGTACAAGCCTAGTCGATCTAAGTACAAGCCTAGTCGATCTAGTCAATAAAGTTTCTTTCCTTCTAAATGATGTTATTGATAAAACACTAAGCTATTCTTCAGTCATCCAAATAATGCAGTCGATAAAACACAGCTAATTTGGGATTCTTCTCTATGCACCTGATACCTTCCATCCTATTAGATTACATGGAGCTTTGGCTGACTGATGGTTTGCTCGGGTGGCATGACATTTAATCGGTCTGCCGGTTAGTCTTTGCGGTCTTGTTCCGGCAGTATTACGAACTTAGATTTCATGGAGCTTTAGCAGAGTGACTGTTTTGTCGGGCTGCCTAAGAGTTAGCCGGTCTTCTGGTTAGTCTTGGCGGTCTGGTTCCTATAGTGTTGCAAACTATCTGTAAAGGTCTGATCAGGCCATGTAGCGGTCTTGGAGTACAGGGTTATAGCCGAAGTAGAGTCGATATTCCTGACGTATCTAATCCCGATCCGGACCTCCCCAACTCTCCGATAATTCCTCCGGCCTCTGAATTCTCCCGTTCTTAGGCATAGGTGCAAGCAAACCCAGCCACCCCATAAGATCGCTACCTCGCAGATACTATCAAAATGTTTGTCCGTCGTTGATGTCATATTGACGATTTTTATTGATACTCGCAGATTCTCTATCGGCTGACACCGTCGAGATTTTAGACGATACTCCCCTTCGAGGGGTACCACTAATATCCCTTAATGTAGGGAGAAGAATCAAAACCGCTAATACTATTCGGATCAACTTCGGCTCCAAGATGGCGACTAAAACATAAGGCGGCCTTGCTAGGGAGGTCCTTCCGGCGGGCAAGGACTTGTCTACATGGAAGGATCTTCCAACGACCATGAATCCTCAACATAGGGCGAGCAAAGCCCCCCTCATCCGTGAAACTACCAAACCGTTGCCGGCGGCGAGTATCCCTGTGCCGCCACCACCTCCTCCAACTGTCAACCCGCTACTGGTGGTGAGTATCCCTTTGTTGCCGCCAACTCCTCCTCATCCTTCAATCTCGCAACAATCGGCAAGTGTATCACTGCCTTCATTGCCTCCTTTGAAGAGTTCATGATTACCAGTGATGAGTACGGCGTTGCCATCGCCTCCACCTCCGTCAAAGAGCATTTATCGAAGGCCGGAGAGGTAGCGACCAAAATACTTCAGACCAAGGGCCGGGGATCATGATCATGGAGGTCGCGGGTAGGGGAACCCTGCCGAATGCTCGGGTGCATCATAATCAGGCCTACGAGAAACTTCTGGTCATGGTCGTTCCCCCCGGCGATGTCGATCTCCTCGACAAGGTAACGCGCTACTACTGTATTTGTTTTGATCAATATCGCTGACTTCTGACATTGTGATGGTCCTATGACAGATCACCTTGCGACTCATGGAGCAGCTTTTATCGATGCCATCGGGCTATCCGGGAGTGACTAACGCCATACTGCTGCTCGCACCTTTCTAGAGCTAGAGACCAAGTTCGACCAACTCGCCATTTGCGAGCCTCATCGTCTGATATCGACGATGGAGGTGAGGATGGTGAGGATGGAAGAACATCGGGCTAGCCTGGAGAACTACGAGGCCCGCTTCCATATGATCAATTAGATCGATCGGCGGATGGTGATTAACGACCACAGTCTTATGCTTACTCTCGACGAGTTGGCATGTATGCGTGTGAGCATGGGCTCTGCCGGCCGACTAGAGAGGATGCAAGAACAATTACAGCTCGGCAATGATTCGATATCATTGGCCACGGCTCACTACTGGAGGACTCGCGAGATGGGCTCGGTCGGGGGACATCCACATCCTCCGGAGCGGCCGCCTAGGAATTAACAATCTTTCTTTATTTTTTGTTTTATTTGAGCTCGGCTCTGTCGAGCATGTAATCAAACAATTATTTCATATTTATAATAAACAAGTTTTAATCTCTTATTTGATCTGTCGACTTTCCTTTATCATGTATTATCTTTTCTTCTATGATGCGCCGAGCTTGTTTTATGCAGATTCTAGTAAGATTGCGAAATTCCTGACTGCAATGTGTGGGATGGAGTTGATGCCAAGGATCCATCTATAAATTAGGATATGACATAGGTTGATGCTCACCGAACATGATATGCCACCCCTTGCCTCCGCCTATAAATAGAGGATGTAGGTAATTCATAAGTACGATGTTGCGATTTCCTAACATATACCCACAAGTAACTTCTCTTGCTCGCCTCACTACTTTGCTTTCTATCACTACTCACTTTCCTTTTCTCGCAAACCCAGTTCGCTCAAGATTGTCGGGGATGATGCTAGCGCTCGTCAATAAGCTCATGCCGCAAATTTCACCGATGCTGCCTTTAAAAAATCTGTCACCTCTGAGAGATATTTGGAAGAGTTTCGATAACGGCATCTTTCCGAGGGATAATCGATAAGGATCCTCACTCGGAATGAGCGATTAAACACCTACATCAAAGGTGGAATGGTCATATCCCTCCGCCACTTTGAGGCTGGTCTGAGACTTCCACTATGGCCTTAGTATCGCCAGATCCGGCGATACTTTGGTATTGTGCCCGCAGAAATCAACCAAAATGGAGTGGCGATCATCATGGGGTTCCTGTGCTTCTTGCGAGAAGAGAGTATTGTCTTCGACCTCTCCATCTTTAGGAAAGTGTTCGCCATCGCCGCGAATTCGGAAGGCATTGTCTTCTTCAGCTGCCACATCTTCACGCTGGTCGGGATGGCAAACAAAGTCCACCGGTGGAGCGAGAATATTGTAATCGTCGAGGCCGACTTCGAGGACGTCTTGGGAATGCAGCACCAACATGCCGATGTCGTCTTCTTGCCGCAAATTTTGGAGGGCGCGCGACAAAGGCTTTTCAAATCCTTTCACGGGAGACAATTCGATGCCATACATTGGCGAATTAATGTAAATATGCTTGATGAGGTCCTCCCCTGCGAAGGTTAACAGTCTTCGAAATTTTATCATACTCGCCTACTAACCTCTGCTCATCATTGAAAGTCGAGTTAATTTACTTTCGATGTTCGCAGACCCCCGCGGCCTTTCGGCGAAGCCGCTTCCTCAGGCCAAGAAAGTCGCCTCATCACACCCGGAACCCTCCAACCAGCCGCCAGAAGTTGGGGAGAAAAAAGAAGCCCATCAAAGGAAAGGAGAAGGCCATGTCGCTAGATCATGCGTGCAAGTGGGCTAGAGTTTCTCTATAGTTGTTCGAGGATAGGAAATCTCCGGATGATTTCGGGGTCGGGGCTCCTTACCTTCACACAAACTTCAACCTTAGGCGAGAAGGCAAGGATGACTTCGGTTGCTCACTGGTGTCCAGGTCTGCAGACGAGCATTACGTGTCGCTGAGAACCAACCTCCCTGCTTTGTCGGAAGATTGGGAAGAGAAGGGGGAGGTCGTCGATATCGATCATGCCCTATATGGGCGAGCCGATGCTGAATCGATGCTAGAACTGAGCCTTGAGGTGCTCGCCCAACAAACCTCGCGCTCCATCCTGTGAACCGCCGAGCTGGGCTACTTCTTAGCGAGGAAGATGCTCAAAACACATGAGGAACTAAAGGTCGTCTCCTTGGCGTGACATAGTTGACTTTTACTTGGGTAATTTTGCTGACAGATTCGATGTTGGTACTCACAGGCCGCCAAGATTGAAACTGAGAAGAAGCTTTCCGAGCACGAACAAGAGCTCGCAAATACTAGGGCCGAGCTGTAAGCTTCCCAAATCAAGATCGCTGAGCTACAAACTCGCCCGACCACACTGATGATCACGCGAGTCCTTCAGCTCCTCGCCCTGCTAGGTTGTAGAAGGTGGAATCCCCACACGTTGGGTCAAGAATGTCTGCCCCCATGAGTAAGAGATGTCGGGAATTCGCTGTGAGATAGAGCAAGCGATAGGGGATATCATCCTCGCCAGGTTGAGGATCAATGGCCACCTTGTCAATTCAGGGGCTCGATCTTACAAGGATGCTTAAATCCCGAAGCATCGTCCTATCATCTGTCCTGGGCTATTTAGGAGAAACAAGTTGAAGGCTGTGTCCCAATCCTAATATGGAGATCGCCTCCAGCTCTGTCACCTAGTCGCAAAGGCTAGGACACAAGCGAAGGGAACTGATCCTCCGGGCGTCCCTAAGGAATCACATGCTCGATTTTGTCATCCTTCCACAAACTTGTTCCTTCTTGGGCTTGGTGGGTTTTCCCACCTTGGAAAAAAAGAAAAAGCGTCCTGCTTTACAGGACAAACGGTCACTAAGAGCGAGCCTTACTTTATCGAGTTGAGGAGGTTAGCATTCAGACCTATGGCTGATAGTTCCTCAAGTCAGAGGAGAGATGTAGTAGGGTTAGCTAGGTTTACATACAAGGGGGAAGCTGATCTCGGCCGTCAATGTAGGGGATCGGTTATACAAGGCTACATAAATCCCAAAGCTTCGTCCTATTGTCTATCCTGGGCTATTTAGGAGGAATAGGCCGAATGCTGGTTTCCTGAATCGATCGGGGAGTTATCCTTTGTTGCTTTTTAGCTAACTTGAGATACATCCACATAAATAAGACAACTCGCAACTACCCATGCCTCTGCGGGCGAGGAAATGCATAAAAAACATAGAAATAATATTACAGATAATTAGTACATGTTACCGTTATGGGTAGAACCTATTCAGGTAATCCCATCTCCAATTACTCACTAGTTTCTCCCCTTCCTGATCTTGCAGACGATAGCCTCCCGTGGCTAGGGTATCCTAGACGATGAAAGGAACTTCTACGTTGGAATGCTGTTTTCCAACTGCATCTCCCCTTCTCGTGGCATCCACCTTCTTCATGACTAGGTATCCTATTAGGAAAAGCTTGAGGCGGACCATCTTATTGAAGTGCCCTGCCCTGCGGCTTTTGATTTCATCCTGGCGGATGAAGGCCAAGTCGCAGAGTTCCTCGATGTAGTCCAATGAAAGTCTTTGAGCATCTTAATTTTCCAAGCTCCATTCTTCACTTCCCTCCCCTACTACTACGACAGTCGGTCTTCAAACCTCGCACTCCACTGGGATGAGTGCCTCGGACCCGTGGGATATCTTGAAGGTTGCCTCCCCATAACAGAGTTTGGAGTTATTCTTAGATCCCATAGGACCGAGGGGAGTTTCTTTGCCCCCATTTCCCTTCATGTTGGTGATCTTCTTCTTCAAAAGGTTGATGATTAGCTTCTTGGCAGCTTCCACCTATCTGTTGCACCGAGGATGATGCATAGAGGCAAATAAAAGAACCATCCCTAGCTTCTTGCAGAAGTCCTCAGGCTCTAAGATAGAAAACTGCGGGCCATTATCAGTGATGATGGCGAGAGTGATCCCGAACTTGCAGGCGATCTCTCCCCAAATGAAGTTCTTTATGATTTGAGAAGTGCCTTGGCAAGAGCCTTTGCCTCGATCAACTTGGAGAAATAGAAGATCATGATGAGAACGAACTTCCACTACCTACTAGCCTTAGGAAAAGTGTCGATCAAGTCTATTCCCCAGATGTAAAAAGGCGAGGGAGCAGTGATCGAGCGAAGATGCTGAGCTGGCTACAACTGAAGAGGTGCGAAGAGCTGACATTTTGAGCTGTTTTTAGAGAGAGCTTCAGTGTCTATCCGTATGGTTCGCCAGAAGAAGCTGTGCCTTATAATCCACTGCTCTAAAGTATGGGTCCCTAAATGGCTGCCGCACTCTCCTGAATGGATTTCTTCCAAAACTCGAGGAATTTCAGCCACTGACATGCATCTAGATAAGGGCCCTGAGATAGTTTTATGATAAAGCTCCCCCTCCTACAGCAGGTATTAAGCAGCCTTATACCAGAATTTTTTTGGATCTCCTTCAATGACAGTGTTGATGCGCAGAAACAGGAACCACCAGCTAATGGTTCGAACACGGGGGAAAGGAAGGGAAAAGAAGGGACTGCAATCAACTATCTACTAGTGGACGAGAGAAAAAGTCAATAGAGCCATGAGCAATGGCAACACCAGACTTCGCCTATCATGTCCTAAATGAAACTCTTTTGACGTGCTTTCCTTTGATTGCAAATGGTTGATTACATGTAGAAGGAAAGAAATAAAAGAAGATCAAGTTGGAGACCGCAAAGCTTGAGATCCGAGTCCACAGCCATTAATAAGTAGGCTCCTAGGCTCGAGTCAGCATTCTTTGGGGGCACCGCTTCCCCCTATTTATAGGTTCGGGGTCCTGCCCAAATGGGCAGGGAAAAAATAACCGGCTCCGCGGGGTACAGGAGAACTGGGCAGTGGTGACAGGAAACAAAAAAGAAAAGACAAGCCATTCAGCGTAAGAGGGGCGGACTGAGATCGCGGTCTGGATCTTCCGTCTATTACTGCAAGGTGCTATACTGGCTGGAGGGATGCGACCTCTGCGGGTTGAATCTTGAGTCCACCTGAAGAGGAAGCCGGGCGATCCAGGAAGATCTCTTGTTGTTGGATGACCTGGGTGGACTGGAGGATTGAGTCCGTCGCTGAAATAGGCTGGTGCTGGAATCCCGAGATTTGGCTACATTGGCGAACAAAAAACTGACTCCGCCGCCGGAGTGACCTGGATCCTTGCTTAACATGTTGTAGATTCTTGGGTTAACATAATCCCAACACATTTTAAAGTTTCAGAAAACTTCAAAAATGTTTGCTTAACTGTCGAGTCTACAACCCTCATCAATAATATCACCGCTATAAATATCGCTGGAAGTCTTGTGTTTACAAAAAACTAACACCGCCACGGGTCGTTTCTCACCACTTACGGTCTATGCATTATAGTCCGCGATGACTGGGCTAGGAGCATTCTTAGGCAGCTTTTCTTCAAAGGGAGAGAAGACAAGGCCGCAGATGACGACCAAGAAAGTAGTGAAAAGAGGTGGAGCGACTTTTCACCTTTCGGGAGAAGCTTCTTGAAGGAATAAGCCAGTTGTTGAGCCAATCTGCCATATTGATGAACCTGCTCACGATAAGTCCGCGGAAGCCACCACTTCCCATAATGAGTATCCACCAAAAAGTGCAGACGAAGCACTGAATCCGCAAGCGATAACTGATAACCAAAAACCCGCAGACTCAGCGAACATGGACGTATACCCGTCTACTTCGGGAACATTTATGATGAGGATTGATCTGGACAAGGAGGTCTCGTCACTAGAGGCTCATCAATGTAAAATTGATCTTGATCAATAGAAACGACTAGCTGGAGAACAAACTGAGGAACAACTGACTTCTCAGGCCCTGGTCATCGTCAACCGTTTGGTAGTTCGTGAGAGTCAGCCGAACTTGGAGAAGGTCACCGCTCACTTGATATATAAAGAAGGCCCCTCTCAAAAGAAGAAGAGGAAGAGGGACAAGTCTTCCGTTGTTGTGCGAGTTGAGAAGAAGTTGCACTACATGAAGGAGAATAATGTCTCCGTGCGGACTAGGGATGTGAGCTTGTAGCATAGGCTGCGAGAAAAGGAAGCTTCCGAGACCAGCTTCATTACTCCGGAGGCCACAATCACGAGAAATGATTCCCTCTCCATGGTTAGCTTATCTCTTGTAGAGATAGTCAAATCTATACATAACGACCAACCTGACGCCATTAATCAATCTTTGTTGGAGGTATTGAAGCCTTAAGTCGAGATTCTGGGGGTTAAGTGTGATGAATGATGATTATTTTCTCCACGCTACTGCGTGTTTCCAATCGATGTGGCATGTATACCTATCGTTAAGAGTATATAATCAAGTGTCGTATTTCGACTCGGGGCTTGTCGTGTACTTGTACTCACAAGATAGAGCTATTATTTTATCGGATGAAAAGTTGGCTTTTGTTTATAGCTGAGATGGAAGCGTTACACTAAGAAAGAGAAATTCAATGTTGGGGAAGCTAGCACTTGATCTCGAATCCCCTTGGATTAAAATAAACCTTCTTGTAAATTAAAGAAATGCAAGTTCTTAAGTTTACTGACTCGACCGTGGAGGCTCCTAAAGTACAAAACCGTCTCTCACGAGATCATGCTTTTGACTAAACTTAGGTTGATCGATTAAGACCTCTCGGCCAGTCGAAACCCCTCAGCTTGCTTTAGGCGGTGAATCCCACTATTGGATTTGACTCCAATCCGAAAGATTTATGTCGTCCTTTCTCGAGGAGTGCATGAAACTCCCTTTATCTTTGATTGATCTCCTCGTAATCGCGACCTCCTTGTAATTTATGATACAGATCTTAGATCGAAGAATATATCCGCGAAATATGAATTCCAAAAAATAAAATTCAAATATAAAATGTTAGTGAGCAAGATTAAGAACAAGAAATTTTTGATAAAAATGAAAAGTTTATTTATTCCATGGTTCATCATGATCAAGTGCTAAATGATATTTAGCTACTCATTATGATTAGGTAATTACAAAATAAGGTAGGGAAAGAAATGCATGAAATAAAAACAACTAGAATTAAAGCTTACACAATATTAATCTAGACTAGGTAATGGAAAATACAGCAAATAAAGCAGCAAAATACAAGACTCCAACTCCATAAATTTGACTCCTGAGCATTTGAAACTGTCTCTAATTTATAGAAAAAAGTGCTGGTTAGACAAGCCCCTATGTCGCGCACGTGACCTAGGGCATGTCAGGCTCGGAACTTTCGTCTTGAAACCTCGGGAATGTTGGAGTAGAAACTGCCAAAATCTAATAAATTAAAGGTCATGCCCCAAGGTCATGCCCGTGACCTTGTGCGTGTATATTCTGTTATTGAAAATGGTGGAAAGCTGAAAAATGGCGGGAGTTATTCAATTGTTGATGGAGGGGTTACGCCCCTAGTCACAGCCGTGACCAGGGCGTGTTCGGTTGGAACGGCAATCTGGCAGCAAACAGAAGGAATGATAGAGTGATTGGTTGGAAACGCTCCCAGTCACACATTGGGTCACGCCCGTGACGCAGGTGTGTCATTTTAATCCGACGAGTCAGGACGAGAAGTTGGGACATCTGGCTAACAAGGGTCGTGACAAGGGTAATGGCGTGGTGTAACACCTGTGTCAGGATGGGCACGGGCGTGTCGAGGCAGAGAAGTTTCGAAATTTTTTATTCGCTCCAAAAATTCTACAGATCAGCCCCGCAAGATTAAAAATATTAATGTTAGACCAAATAAATATAAAATACAAAATGAAGTTAATTATTAGCTTAATATTATAATATAGATATATAATAGCTAACTAATAAACTAAAATTAATTAATGAAAATAGAAATAATTAGAGTTATCATTTGCCCCCATACTTATCTGTTTGCTAGTCCCGACCAAACAACTTCCTATAGGGAGTAGAAAAATTTTAAATGCTAGAAAAGAAGATATAATCTAAGGAGTAAAATGCGAAGTTTTATGCCTATGCTTGTAGATATTTTGGTAGAAAAACTCACTCAGCATAAAAATTAGTTTTTTGATTTTCTTAGAATGTGTTTTCACTATTATTTTTTACTTTTAAATAGAAAATCCGGTAAATCTTAAAATTATATTTAAGGAGAAAGTAGTGTGCGTACTAAGATAACATTGCACAAATTGAAGATTGAGATACCCTACAAAGAAATCCTTCAATGTTAATGGTCATAGGGTTGCCCTTTCACACTCTCGCCAGGATACTAGTTTAACTTATAAGCACAAATCAATAGGACTTAACTAGGTTGAAAAATAGGCTTAGGTTTTCAGTGAGGAAAATCAAAGATTAAAACGATGGCTAGGCACACACAAACCTAAAGAGAGCTTGCACACAAAAAATTTGTCATGGCTTAAAGGACATAGCCAATTCATAAATCGCTTTTTTCTTGAATTTCTCATCATGTTGAAGATTTTTCTAGTTCCTCTTTTTTTTCATGTTCTTTTATTTAGTATATTTTTTTTGAGAGGAGAAGAAATAAATAAAGTCTTTTTTTTCAATTAACCACCAAAATAAAATGGCTCCTAATCACTCACAAACTGTTTTTGTATTTGTTTTTTTCAATCTCGGTCTTAGGTATGTAATTAGGATGCTTTTTAGGCTTTGGTAAAGTGCTTGGTGGAGCTAAAACAAAAGATAGGGTAATAGGATCAATTTGGCTTAGCAAAGATAAAACTTTAGGTACGGGTGCAAAGGCTAAAACTTTCCAAAAGAAGTGCATAAATCATATTTATGCTAATATGTTTAACATGTGAAAAGTCTTGAGAATAGCTAGAGGGCAAGTTCTAGACATCGAGAAAGAATACCTTTTTCTTGAACTATGAAATATCGCTCTAGTAAACTTCTACACACTCTGCAAAATTATTTCTAGATTTTACCAGTTTCAAAATGAAAGTAAAATAAAACATTTTAACGCATTTCGAAAAATGAAAATGTAATTGTATGCTGAATATTTAGATCTACATAAAATTCTACTAACACGTGCACTTAACTAGAAACACAGCATGGGCAACAATTTTACTCCCAAATTCAAAATTCAATTTAAGCATCAAAATTCTCTAAACACTATGTAAAAATTAAAGTACAAGGAATTTTGCATGTGAATAAATATAGAAATAACGACTTCTCTAAGTAAAAATTAAACCTAATTTTTTATTACTTCTTAGACTTTCTGAGGTATACCCTGTGAAGGGTTCTCACCGGTACTAGGAGCTAAGATGGGGTGATATCCCAAACATCCCTTTCTAAGAAATATAATTTTCGATTTCTATTTTTTTTGTAAAAAAAAAATTGTTTGGAAATTTTTCAAACAAAAGAAATATTTTTTTTTAAAATTGATAATATTTTCTAGTTTTTTTTAGTTATTTTTTTGAATAAAAACAAAATAAAAAAAATAATAATATTTTGGTTTGTTTTGCTTGAGAAATATCCCTCCGTACTTAAGTAATATATTGTCCCCAATGCAAAAACAAATAAGTAAAGGAAAGAAAAAGAGACTTCCCGGAAGAAGTCAAAGCAGCACCAAAGTGTACCTGTAAGACATGACTGAAGCAAAACATAATTTTAATAGGTTGTTGCAATAAAGTAAAAAGATACATAGAAAGTGCAAAAAAGAAAAGATACAACAACATTCGACCCACTACAACTCCAAAGAAAAGAACTACTCCTCATCGCTAGCATGCCCCTGCGTCTGATAATAAGTTCGCAGATCCGCGAACTGACCTGTAATATTCTCCACGGAAGAAGTGTGACTCAGCTCTAGCGCGGCAAAGCGTCCATCTAAATGAGTAAAATGACCATCGAAATGTGTCTGCATTTGGTCTAGGCGAGTTTGTATTAACCATAATTAATGATCCCAATAGTTTAGAGGATCGGGCGTTGGGGTAGAGTGCAACAATGGTGGTGGAATCTGGGGAGATTGAGGAGTACCGCTGGGACCGGCACCAAGATCAAGATAAAGATCCCTGCCACTGACTACTGGGCGGAATATACTCAAACTCTCCATCACATCATCGCGCTATGTTGAGGGCCTGAACGGTCGGGAACTAGAGGACCTGCGTTGTCTTAACGCAGTGTAGTCGCATAAAAGTATCCCAAAAAATGATTTGCTTGGCGAGATGAGTGATGAAGTTCCCTCCGTGCATCGCTCCCAACCTCACATATTCGGCCTGGTGCCGAAAGAAAAGGCGAGCACATGACCATGGTTGAGTGGGGCCAAGTAAAACAAACTATATAAATATAGTAAATCTGCCCGAGATACCACGCCAAGGCTATCGCTGCGACCAGTAAGTATAAATGTGAAGAGTTTATGGAGAATGCACAAGGCGAGAGAAATTAGGTGGCTGCCTTTCGATTTCTTTTGGGGTTTAGTGTGCAATGTCATTACTGATTTCCAACCAAATGGTGAGGAGGTTGAAATCAGAAGGAAAATTAGTACGAATATCAAAATAGGCGGGAGAATGGGAAAATGCCTCCGAGCAAAAGCACATGACAACATTGAGTTAGAGGATGGTGAGTTGATGCATCACCCCACCCAGTCAAAAGATGATGAAATCATCATTCGCCGCCTAACGGGACTCAAAGGAAACCAAGAACTCAACGGTGAGCTCAAGGAAAGCCGGCTACAAAATAGGGAAGAGGGGAGTCTATCCAGGTGTGGATAAAAATTCCCTAACAAACTTTGCTGCTTGAAAGGTTGTGAGGATCACCCAGTCGAAGATTCAGAAAATGCCAAAGGGTTTGGCGTGTAATCGTTCACAAAAGTCCTGTTGGGTGGAGTTTTCAAAGAGGAGTATGGCTTCTGCCGTGGCGGCATCCGTAGGGTGCTCGGAGGAAGAGTTCGTGGAACGAGGGTGGTGGCGAGGCATGGTGAGAAAAAGGAGAGTATGTCAGCCAATGGAGGGAGGGTAAGAGAATGTGAAGGCTGAAAGGTGTGGAGAAAAGAGAAATTGAGAAGTACTATTTATAGGATTTTTCGGGTCGGTCACGCCCCCCTATCATGCCCATGACAGGGGGTGTGTACTTAAAAAAATTTTTGGGAATCCATAGCTCCCCCCTCAGATTCGCGAGCCATGCCCAAGAGTCACGCCCGTGCCTCTAGAGCATGTCACAGGGTCACGCCCGTGACCATGGGCGTGTATCTTAAGAAATTTAATAATTTTTTCCTTTTTTCCGACTAGAAAGTCACGTGGGTTACTTGCCCATGTCAAGCTGGTGGCTATGGTTGTCATGGGCATGACTGGATAGAATGCCTTTTTTTAAAAAAATTTAATTTTAGAGGGAGGCAGAAAGATTCTGTCAATGTCACGTCCGTAATCATGATGGCACGCTCGTGACATTAAAGGAAGAAGAACAGTAAAAAGTCCCCCCTTAGAACCAGAGCCGGGTTCCGCATTCTTGGAGGAACACGCCTGCCTGTTACGCCCGTGACAGAGGCGTGACAGACATAATTGCAAAAAAAATTTAAATTTTTTTGTGTTTATTAGTTTTATAAAATTATTATCATTATTATTATTAATTTTTTTTGAGTTGAATGAATAAAAATAAAAATAATAATAAAAAAAACAATACCGACTTGAAGAGTTCAACTAGATCTTGATGTTCGCATATGGCTTACCGTCATCCATCGCTATCCATCCTTGAACTCCACAAACCTATAAAACTAAACAAAAAATTTAAATAAAAAGATAACCATGGGGTGACTCCCAGAAGCGCTTTGTTTATGGTCGTTGTGCTCGACCTATGTAGTGTGCGCTTATGATAGGGTTGACAACATTATGTTGTATAATTTTTCATTAATATTATCATCAGAAAAAAATAATTTCAGTCGGTGCCCATTTACTTTAAATTCGTCTCTTTCCGGGTGTGAAATAAGTACCGTCCCATAGGGTCAAACCTCCATCATGACAAAGGGGTCGGACCAACGGGACTTCAGTTTACCCAGAAATAAGCATAAGCGAGAGTTATATAGAATGACTTGGTCTCTCGGTTGGAAGTCCTTTGGGTGCTTAATTTTTTATCATGATAAAATTTGGTGCGCTACTTATAGAGTTTATAATTTTCATAAGCGAGGGACCGTCCCTCATCGAGCTCGTTAATTTGGAATTTACGGAGCTCGGAGGACAAATTTTCATCAAGATTTAAAAATTTAAGTGCCCAAAAGGCACGATGTTCAAGCTCAACCAATAAATTCCATGCTTTCCCATAGACCAATCGATACCCTATACAACTGAAAGCAGTCATATACGCGGTCCAATAAGACCATAGTGCATCATCAAGCTTGACCGACCAATCCTTTCTACTAGTAGAAACTGTTTTTTCTAATATATGTTTGATTTCACGGTTAACTACTTCTACCTGGCCATTTGTTTGAGGGTGATAGTGGGGTGGTTAACCTATGTTTAACGACATATTTAAATAAAACTTTAGCAAATTGTGCGTTACAAATGTGGGTGCCCCTATCACTAAATATTGCCCGCGGTGCTCCAAATTGTGAAAATAGTTTTTTAAGAAATTAGGTCACGACTCGGGCATCATTAGTAGGAAGGGCTTGCTCTTCTGCCCACTGTGACACGTAGTCGACTTCTACCAAAATATATTTATTTCCATAGGATATTGGTAGCGGTCCAACAAAGTCGATCCTCCATAAATCAAAAACTTCAATTTCTAAAAATGAATTTAATGGCATTTCATCACGGCGGGAAATATTACCTGAGTGTTGGCATTGTTAAAAATGACTTATATGGGTATGAGCATCCTTGAAGATGCTTGGCCAATAAAGCCTGTTGCAAGTACTTTCCGAGCCGTTTGATCAGCTTTATAGTGCTAGCTGGCGTGTCCCTCGTGGAAAAGTTTTATAATTTGGGCCCCTTTCTCCTGAGAAACACACTTCCGCACTACTTGGTCCGCGCAAACACGAAAAAGAAAGGGATCCTCCCCCAAAAAAAAAATTAAAAATCGGAAAAGAATTTCTTCTTTTCTTGAAAAGAAAAACCATTCGGGAGGAATATCACAACAAGATAGTTTGTGAAATCGGCGAACCAAGGAGTGGGGAGAGTAAATACCTTATGAATAGCGAGAAGGCGCTCCTCAGGAAAAGTGTCGTCAATGTCCTCCTCTATGAGCTCCTCCGAATTGGGATTCTCCAACCGAAAAAGATGATCAGTCGCCAATGTAACGTCCCAATTCATGCTTGGCCCCTCATTCAGACTTTTAATTGAGGAGAGCTGACTTGGGCTCAGGGAGTGCAAGCAGATAGGCTTACACTAGTGTAAGAGAGGAGATGTTGCTCCATAGTAGGATACGGGTAGTTATACGAGCGTGTCCAAACCCGTGTGGCTCTCTGGCAGCGTTGCGGATTCCCAGTTGTGTTTCCCGAGTAGGTCACGGGTAGTGACACGGGTGTGTCCCTACCTGTGTGTGTGCAATCATCGAGCAGAGCTCGTCTAACACTGTCGACCGTGTTCCTCTAGAGCAAGACAAGGGTAGTTACACATGCGTGTCCCTACCCATGTGTGTCTAAGCAGCTCAACATTTCATCGAGTGGAGCTCGACTAATAGTCCACCATATTCCTCCCGAGAAGGACACGTGTAGTTACATGGGCATGTCCCTACCCGTGTGTGTCCAAGCAACAGTTCGACATTTCGTCGAGCGGAGCTCGACGAATCGTCTACCACGTTCCTCCCGAGCAGGACACGGGTAGTGACACAGGCGTGTCCGTACCTATGTGTGTCCAAGTAGCAGTTCGACATTTCATTGAGTGAAGCTCGAAAAATCATCGATCACGTTCCTCCCAAGAAGGACACGGGTAGTGACACGGGCGTGTCCCTACCTATGTGTTTCCAAGCAACAGTTCGACATTTTGTCGAATGGAGCTCGACGAATCATCGACCACGTTCCTCTCGAGCAGGATACGGGTAGTGACACGTGCGTGTCCCTACCCGTGTAGTTCAATTTCGGGTTTTGTAGAATTTTTCGGTCTGATTGTTTCGAAGTGACTCATTTACTGAATTGATTGGCGGTCCAATGACAGGCCGACATGTGGCTATGCGGTTACCCAACATCCCACATAAAAGGGGAGAAAAACCCTAGCCATTTATAGTCTTCCTTCTAAGCTGTCGATGTTGGAAACTGCTGGAGAGGAAGAAGGTGTTGTAGCTGATCTTCTTCCCATGAAGAACTAACACCGACCGAGGAGAAGAAGATGTCTCCATGATGGGTGACAAGATCAATGGATAGAAATGGTTGAAATGTCGTAAACGAGGTGAGCTTCCTACCTTCTCCCTTAGTGCTAGATCTTTAGTTATTTCTAGGAGAGATATCGACTCAAAAGGGTCTTGATTTATGAGAAGAAGGTTTCTAGGAAAAGTCCATGCTAGAACTTGTGTTCTAGGAATTAGAGTCTTCAACCTTTCCCTCACTTCGAATGCAGTAAGTGGACTGGTTTCGTGGAGATAAGTGGCCTTTTGAGGGTTAATAAGGGAGCGAAAATTCTGGATGTTATTTGGAAGTTTGGTTGAGGGAAGAAGACGAACTGATGTCGTCCGATCTGCTTCATAATGCGCCCAAAAACCAGTTTTATGCGCGCAGTAACCTTCGAGGCCATTTTTAGACTTTATGCGCCCAGATTAGGGCTTTCGACTAAACACGAAAGTTGCAGCCCTTAGAAATTCCTTTCAAATGAGGGGTTAAATGCCTTCACTAGATTATTGTAGCCTCGGGAATCACCGCTTGAAGTTGCTATACAGTAATCATTCATGTACATATAATTCTCGTGTTTGTTTTGTATCGGCCTTGGGTTGGTAGAGAGATTGTAGTACATTAACGTTAATGTTTTTTTGAGATGTAGTCTATAAGTGGTTGTGATAAATCATGTTAATAACATTTGTTGGATAGACCCCTAATGAACAAATGATGTAGAAGAGTGTACTTGATCGAGGTGATGTGGTGTAGGTTAGAGAACGAATGGATTGACAAGTTGGTATGGTAGGAATGATTTAAATATGTGAAATATTGAGGATGTACTTGATAATGGTGATGTGTTGAATAATGATGAGTTTGTCTTGAACATGCTGAATATAATTGGTAATGACTATTACGAACAAATGGTTGTGGTCTTTAGATGATTAATGTGTGAAGTACCCTTACAGTGATAATGAACCCTTAAGTACCTTGGGGCATGGGGTAGTGAAAGGGTTTAAGTGCGGGGTTTGACCGCACTGGTTTGGTAATGTTGAGAAGAGACATAAGTGGACGGTTGGGCTTGGTCCTCAGTCTTCATTCCCGAGGCTCCTTCCGTGCCACGATGATGTGAAATTTCATGCAGTATGAGTCGACACGCGGTGTCGTAATCTTGGGTTAAGGATAGTGTGGCAGGTTTATGGGCTCGCCAGTCATAACACCGACGGGAGATGACGGAGAGACTTTTGACGGTTGGGCTTGGTCCTCGGTGCTCATTCATGGGGATCCTTCCATGCCAAGTGGATGGAGGGGCTTGGTCCTCGAGCTCTTTTTTTTCATAAGCTCCTTCTGGGTCACAATAAAGGCCAGTTAAGGGATTGGTTCTCGGTGGACACTTATCCGAGACTCCTGCTGAGCCGTAGTATGCATGTGAGCTCCACTGTTGTGTTCTTAGCGTTGAGGCATACAGAGGCCTATGCTAGGTGATGCGCTGACGACAAGTGTACCGGTCGTTGTCAAGTAATAACTTGGGAATAGCTTCCCCGAATATCGATCTTGAGGGAATGCAGGAAGGGTACGTGATAGCATTTAGTGAAGATCGTCACTAAGAGCGAAAATAAACAATAGGGGGGTTTGTTTGGTTTCCTAATGCTACAAAACAGAAATAAAACTACTGCGGGTTGCCAGCACCGCTTTGATTGGTGGATTAGTGAGTGCATGCCGCTATGTCGTACTTCGGTGTGCGTATGACTGAGAGCAAATATGAAAGTGAGGGTCGTAAACACCTCTTCAAATACCTACTCTAGTCCTTGCTAGAGTGGAATCTAGTGCGCTAGTGATTGAGTGCATGCGGAGGCGATTGCATCACAACTACAACAAACCAAGTAACTAACCAAATATACATCATTCATAGACAAATGAAAGTAAGTTAAAGTCAATTACAAGCTTATAGTTACAATACACAAGAGAAAAGGTAGAGTAAACCATAAGAGGGAAGGCGTAGCCGTGGCTCTTGGCCGGAGTGGCGGGTTTTCAATACACTTTACGACACGGACCGTGGTTGCTACAGGATGCAAGTGGGTTGTCAATCCACTTGTTCTTCTCCGTCTCCTTTCCGTTCCTTTGATCTTTTCTTCCTTTCGTCCAGATAAATGTCACCAAGAGTTTCGGTTGCTTGTTGCTAATGGCTAGGAGCTCTATGAAGGTTGAGGATTGCATCAGATGGCCGGAGGATTCTTCCGGGGGGTGTAGATAGGTGTAGGAACTGTGGAGAAGTAGAACGTCACTTCCCGCGCATTTCCCGATCACAGAAATGACGAGCGTTGACCTAAATCGCGAAAAAGGCCCTTAAATACGGAGGGAAAAAAAGCAGAGCGCATGATTAGTGGCACACGACAAGTGGTCGTGCGCACTGTCGTCCCATGATAGTGCGCAATTCCCAAATAAACCAGCAACTTGGATATAAATACCAACATATATGCGCACGATCAGTGGCGAACGACCGGTGGTTGTTCATACTGAATCCACTAATCGTGCGATTGGAAAAGATAGAATTGCAGAAACATGAGGTAAACACGCACGAGCAATGGTGCACGACCGGTGGTCGTGCGAGCAATGGCCAGTGCTCGTGCGATTACCCGGGCAGAACAAGGAAAATGAGGAGGACAAAGTGCACGATCACTACCGCACGACCAGTGGTCGTGCGCAATAACTCCACTGATCATGAGATCGCCAAGATAGAAATTAGGAAAGGGAGAATGTAGTGCGCACTATCAGTAGCGCACGACCGGTGGTCGTGCGCAGTGAGTCCAGTGATCTTGCGCAGTATTACTGTACCGTTTGGGATTTCCCGAGCGATTCCGGAACACGCACGTGACCCAAGCACCTATAGTAGAGACAGATAGGCCACCAAAAGTGCACACCATATTCTCCAGACACAACGAGAGAACAAGTATCACAAAAGAAAATACATAAACAATGAAACAAAACTGAAAACTTGCCTAAGGTGCACTTAATCTTGAAATGGATAGATAAATGAATATAAGTGGTTATGGATCTCAAGTGCAGTGCAATAATGATAAAACTGGCCAAGATGAGTCCAAAAGAAGTATATCATTTGGACTCACCACCAAGTAGTGTGGATGTCAGCCTAGTAGTTGAGATGCGTGCTCTACTGTCACCGTCTAACAATGACGGCTGACGCCCTAAAGGTTAGCTACCAGCTCGAAAAGTGGGAACTACAAGTCTGTGTCGACATAGCAGTTGCATACGCATGATCATGGGTGATTCATTGCATTGCATTAATATCATTACATACATTACGTACACAAGATTCACATCTTATATTTTTGTATGTGCACTACTATACAATGAGTTACTTTACTGTTAAGCCGATTCTAAACTTATAAGATTGTATGGGCATTTTTATATGTTAAGTTACTTTCCTGTTGTAGATGTATATGCTTAGATGGATTGATATAGCTTGTGTAGAACTGTTAGAATAGAATGTATAATATTATTATACTTACTCCACCTTACTCCACCTGCTTGTAACTCTGCTTATATAAATATATTGTACCATTGTTACATTCTCCGCCCGGTGCCGAGGAGTCATCGGGTGAGCTGATTTGACAGCCACTTAGTCTTTATGACAACGTTTGCTACGTCTTCCTTTTTAGGAGGAAACCCCGCAGTCAGTGCAGCCGTGGATTTTGAAGCAGGACATCCAGGCCAGGAAGACAGGTCTTGAAGGGACGGTGTCATCACTATCGTCAGTCACCTATGTAAGTTTGAGAGACTATTGATGTAGCCCTTTAGGCAAGTTTTACCCGTACTTAGATATTTTAGAAGCTTATTGTAGCGTCTTTTTCTTGATAAACTTTTTTGACTATTTTACTAATGTGTGGATTGACTTTTGTTTTATATTCTTGGTTTGGTTGGCATTGGTTGATATTGGTTATAGCAGGCAGGATAGGAGTCTTGTAGTACAGGTTAGACCGAGGGCTAGCGCTACTGCAAGGCGGCTGTTCTGGGCATAAGACTCCCCTCATGCAGTGTTTTTTTCCGGGAGATGAGTCTAATAAATGGTATCAGATTGCTACGATCCTGAACATAAGAAGTCATTCAACAATAGTGCCACCCGTGTTCGATTAGTTAGTTTGGGGACAAACTGACTTAGCGGAATAAGTGGTGTTCACATATGTAATTCACACTAAGTATGTCCAACTAGACCTTAAAATTAGCCAACCTAACATTAGGTTTATACTCTATGTGTAGATACCAGTGCATGTTGAGCCAGTGGGGGGCACCCCCGCCCCATCCGTACCCGCAAAGTTTCAGTAATAAGATCTACGGCAGACGGTCACAGCTATCATGGATGCCTTTAGATCCCAACAAGCCCTCGTACAATAATAAATTCCAGGATCCAATTGGTTGAGCACTTTCCGAGCTCTCCCCCCTACTGCCAATCTTGGGACAGAGTCGGCAGTGCATATGGAGAAATGGCTCGACACCGTGCAAGAGTTGCTGGAATGAATTAGATGTCCGAACAATATGGATGTGACCCTGGTAGTGGCACTCCTGGAACTGCACGCCAAGAGGTGGTGGACGTCCCGCATGGGCTCAACCTTTCAAGGGCGAGTATATACAGAGATTAGCTAGAGAGAGTTCTCAGGAGCATTTTTTAGAGCACTAAATTCCCTTGCCTGCTTGAGATGAACTCAAAAATAGATTTTTACAGCTGATGCAAGGATCAAAGTCGGTTATGGAGTATCAACGAGAGTTCCAACATCTCACGAGATTTGCTAACTCATATAACTTGGATGATAGAGGATACGCTAAGCGCTCTTACAAAGGGCTGCGGTACCCCCAGAGGTAGGCCCTTTTTTTTATTGCAGACTCCATCTTGGCGGAAATAATTGACATGGCGAAGAGGCTAGAAGAAGACCACTTAGGAAGTGGTAAGAGATCTGCTGAGGGTGTGATGGAAGCTGGTCCTAGTAATAGACGGGGACACGACTACAGAGGAGGATGAGGACATTAGAGAGGTGGTAGGCGTTTCCACCGAAATTTTAGAATGGAGCACCCGGTTCCACATCCTCCACCTCCACAGCTTCAATAATTTCAGCAACCATAGGGGCGGAATGAGAGAGTGTGCTTCCAATGCAACCAACTGGGCCACATCCGACGTTACTGTCCGAAGTTGTTTGGGAATGCTCCTCTTTCTCTCCCTCTTGCACCTCCGCGAGGGCGGTGACATATGCGTGGTAGAAAACGGGGACCACACGGAGGAAACCCCAGACCTTCTCGAAATCAGGTGTTCGTGCTATACATGACACGGGTACGGAACCCTCAAGATGTGATTACAGGTATGTTATAGTTAGTTATCACGTCTTCCTTAATAACCTTAAGTTGCTTAAGATGTACTAGATATCTAGCTTTGAGTATTGTTATTGGTACTTAGGCAAGGTGGTGGTCGGCAGGAAAATGACCTATACATTATTCGATACTGGTGCCTCGCACCCGTTTATGTCTGCGGACATCATTAAAGACCTAAAAGGAGTGCAATACTTCACTGGTATTTTTCGAAGAGTACGCCTCCAAAAGGGCTCTGAGATGACCGCAACCGCCAAGAGCGAATTAGAGAAACTCATTGGGGGAAAGACCTTTGATACCCCTACCATAGTTTTGAGAATACAAGAATTCGATCTAATTTTGGGCATGGCATTGCTGGATTGGCATTACGCAAGAATTGACTATGCGAAGAAGCAAATTTACTTGAGACATGGGGACACTGATGTCATCTTAGAAGGTATAAAATTTGCCCCTCCTTTGTTTTTATCTGTAATCCAGACCTTGAAAGCTCACATGAGGGGGGAAGAAGTCTGCATGATATTTTATCAACTGAAAGAGATGAAAATAGATATGAAGGATGTGCGAGTAGTGGGGGACTTTCCCGAGGTATTTACTAAGAAATTTCCAGGATTACCCCCACATAGAGAGGTAGATTTTCAAATTAAGCTAGTACAGGGTGCCAATCCCATCTCCAGGACACCTTAACGAAAGGCCCAAAAGGAACTTGCAGAGTTTAGAGTTCAATTGCAAGAACTAGTTGAATCAGGGTTTGTTCGCCCCAGCTCATCACCTTGGGGAGCCCCTGTTCTATTCATTAAGAAGACGGATGGAACCTTAAGATTATGCATAGACTATCGGGAGCTCAATCAACTAATGGTACGGAACACCTATCTGCTACCCCGGATCGACGAGTTGTTCGACCAATTTGTAGGAGCGCATTGGTTTTCCAAGTTGGATTAGTGCTTGGGGTATTATCAGTTGAGGATACAAGAGGAGGACATTCAAAAAATGGCTTTTAGCTTAAGGCACGATTTGTACGAGTTCACCGTGATGCCGTTTGGGCTCACAAATGCCCGTTCAGCTTTCATGAGTTATATGAACAAAGTGTTCGAGCCTTATCTAGATATCTTCATCGTCGTTTTCATCGATTACATTTTTGTCTACTCAAAGATAGAAGAAGAGCATGTCAAACATCTGACCTTGGTACTGAGGAAGCTGAAATAGCATGCCTTATTTGCCAAGTTCAGCAAGTATGAATTCTAACTCAAAGAGGTTGCCTTCCTGGACCATGTGATCAGTGGGGCTGGACTAGCTTTGGATCCGGCAAAAGTGTGTGTCTTGAGGGAGCGGCCTCCTTTGACGTCAGCGGCCGATGGGCGGAGCTTCCTTGGACTTTTCGGGTACTATCGCAAGTTTGTAAAAGGGTTCTCAAAGATTTCCCTTCACTACTATAAAATTTACTTTTAGTGATGAAATTATTCTATCTCTAAAAGTTGAATTTTGGTCACTAAAGATATTTAGTGACACAATTCTGCTCGTCACAAAGTGGTCACAAAAGCCCCACCACTAAATCTATTTAGTGACCGCAAAGAGTTTCATCACTAAATGTGTGTATTTAGTGACCAAATTTATTTTGTCACTAAACGAGCAAATTTAGTGACCAAATAATTCAATCACGAAAACAACATTCAATCACTAAATTAATTTGTTCACTAAAATTTCTTACATTGACGTAATTAATTCAGTCACTAAATATGCATATTTTTAGTGACGAGATATCTAATCAGTATAGAGATGATGCAATGGTGGCAATTTCTACCATTAAATTTTGGTCTACTTCCTACCCAATATCTTCAAATTTTTGATTTACTATTTTTTATGATTTAATTTAGACACAAACATAAGAATAAATAAAATACTCAATTGCAAAGTGAAATTTGTTAAACAAAAATAATTTTTAATTTACAAAAAAAGTGGGAGATATCCCAAACATCTCAATACATGTTAATAATGTTTACATCTCTAATTATATAATGTACATAGAAGTTGCAGTATTTATTCCATTCTATGCAGATTTTTGTTTCAAACTTTATAGAATTCCTTGTCTTTGAATTTATTCTCCATCTTAAGCTTCTATATGAACTTATTCAAAAAAAGGAAGTATGTCATGATCAATTAAAATTTTTCTTAGATGCCCAAACAAAAGGGCCAGGCTCCAAATATCCACATTGCCATCGATCATGCTTTACACTTTCAACTTTAATAACAATAAACAAACTAAAAAATATTACAAACTAATATTACTATCTAAAAATATAAATATTAAAAGAAAATGAAGTTTAATGGAGACTGGGAGGAGCATCAACAAAATGTAATACCTAAATTCAGATATGAAATAGAATGGTTCCCCATAATTGAAGAGAGGAGGCAGTGGGTAAGAGTTTGGATAGCCATATTTATATCCCTTAATATCCCAAATGATGTTTGATAGCTATATGTTTTAGCTTAGTAAACAAATTTTACAAGATTTTAATTTCGTTGATATATTGCATAATAGATGTTTCAAGGTACATTTTTAAATTTATAATTATATTTTGCTTGCACATGTATTCAGGAATATTCTCTAATTGCCTCTCTCGGATAACAACTACGCCATGATACTTATCTGCCATGGAACAACCACACAAATTAGAAAACATTATAGTTCCTAAGGTAATGAAGTCAAAAAAGAGGCAAAAAACTAATAGATAGCGTGAATCTCGTAGTTTTTATTCCCTTTATCAATATAATTAGAATATTAAAATATATCAAACCTTGTTCTTTCCTGACTTCATCATCACCGAACATTTGCTTTGTAATATCTACCTGTATGAGTTTTGATGTAATAACCTCCTCACCAAGAATATTCTGGCACACATAACAATTTCATGTCATATCAAGTAAAAAAGAAAAGAGGTATAGTGCACATAATAATAAGAAGTTTTGCCCTATTGGGATGTGATTGGAGAGTACATTTAAAGGCCCAAGGAGATGTTTTGTAGCACATTATGCGTATAAAACAATAATACAATAACACAAAAAATATGCATCTTGAATTCAAGGAAAGAACCAGGCTTAGTCATTTTATGGAGAACTATATATTAAGTGAAAGATCATGAATCATTCAAAATAATAAGTAAAATATCTTTGTGCAAATTTTATACAGTGTATAATATTAGTATACAAATTAATTATGCACGTCATAAAAAATAAGTAGAAAAGCTAGAGAAAGAAAATAACCCTACGAATATGACCTAGTTACAACTAAGAGATGTCAAGTCACCGCATTCAATTATGAGTTTGATAAGAACAACTTACCAACAATAAGATTCTTACAATGGAGCTCAGTAAAACTATAAAGATCAAACAACATCATTATTAAATAATCTATAATTTCATATTTCAAGATATGTTAGTAGACCAAACTTTACTAACAAAGAATGAACAAAAAAATCATAGTCTAATTTGAGGGTAAAAGTAGAGCTGATCAGGATAATTAATAAATTTCTTATTATGATTGAAATATATATACTAACTTCAAAAAAGTAATATCATATTGAGCAGGATTTACTCCTATGAACATACCTGAAGTCGCGATTAAAATAGAAGAAAATGTCGCACCCACAGAACTCAGGGATTAAAAAATACCTGAATTTGCGATACGAATTTATTTGCCAATTGATTCAATTGAAATTACACAATATGTCACAAAATTGATAGTGAATAATTGAATATATGAGCCCTCTTCTAGAGTACAACAATCACATCACCAACAAAAATTACGAAAACAATTCTACCAATTGAGGGATATTAATAATTTCAAACAACATATTCAAACGTTGTCATCTTATATAAAAATGAAACAAATTATTTTATATTCAACATTTAATCAATTTTTAGCATTTAATTGCAATTACTAGCATTGCATTAATCATGTCATTCAATTTGCACACCGCATATCTTAAGAAGTTGGGAAGCTTATTAAATCTCTTAGTAGGAGAATTGTAACATTCATGATGTCTAGTGTGCATATATTCTAAATTTATTTGCATGTAATCATAGGGTAGAGCTTAGTTAGATGAAGATAACCTACGAGGATACCAAAATAAAAAAGTAAAAGGGTATCGAAGAAATGCTTGCTGTAATATGAATTTAATTAACCATAAGGTGCGTGCATATGTTAGAGAGACTAAAATTTTAAATGCAAAAATTAAATATGTTTTGCATATCATAGAAAAGCTTTGGGAAAAGAGAAGCCTGGGTAACAAAGCTTTGGATGCCAGCAATAAAGATTGTTCATATGAATCAATATAATTAAATGAATATTTACTAAAGCATTATTATTTATTATTAATTTAATGTAATAATTAGCTTCTCTTAACGAAATAAATTAGCAGCTGTTGAAAACTATGTAAATAAACATACTAGTATTTAACTGAATTTGAGGAGGAATAGAAGAATGTGATGTAGCATTTCATATACTAGATAGACACAAGTCGTCTTATTCATTCCTAAGCCAATGAATTAATTATGCCATTACAACATTTCATGTGCCAGCTAGGTATAGATGGAAAACCTATAGGTTGCAGTTTACATATACTAAAGTTAATAATCAATCATTTTTTATTAGAGGAGGTTGCAATTTACCAAGAATATTATCATAGGAGCAATGCATTCAAGTTCAATCTATTTTCTAGAGATGTTTATTTAGCATCTAAGCAAACTTCCAAAAAAATTGCAAATGAAAACAATGTTTCTAATCAATCCACTAAAAAAAACATGACTATAACGACGCTTTTTAGGCTCTCCATGGCACTTTTCATGCACCACAAAACTTTTTGTGATGCTTTGCAAAACGTAACTAAATCGAAGCGAGAGTGATTGTTGTTGTAGAACTCCGCGGCGCTTTAAAAAATCCACTAATACAAGTAGACATTCACGGCTTCTACACCCTATTTTTACTATTACTTTACTGTCCCTGTAATAAAAAGAACATAATTCACTCTTTTAATTACTTAGTAGATGAATAATAAATGCTATAAAATCTAGGAATAAAAATTGAACATAAGGATTCAAATAAAAACTGAAAAGATTTCCCCTCTAGCTTTTTACATATTGATATTTGAGTGGGAGTGATGTCAGTGTGAGGAACATAAAATTTATGTTTATATGGAAATTGCTTACATTTTTTCACAAATAAAAAGGAAAAAGAAAATAAAAAAGTAGTTATTTATTTGTCATGAATGTTGAATCACATTGCAATTTGCAATATCAAATCCAAATTTTTGTATTGATAGCTAAACATAACTTCATGAATCAACATTAGAGAATTAAGGCTAGAATTTAACTTCATGAAGGCTTGGAAGATGGAAAGATAGTGTAGCTTGAGAGGAGGGAACTCACGATTTAAGTCTAGCATTTAACTCCTTTGACTGCTCTAAGAGATCAAGGATGTCATATCAAAGTGTTGCTACTTTCCGGATAGACAATCTGAAAGAAAAAGGGCAGGAAGATAAATGAAAATCTAAAATCAGGGTGAGGAAATGGTGGACAATGGGGAGATAACCTTGATAAAGAACCATCAAAAGGGAACTATAGTAGAATACTGGCTTCTGTTGGCAGTTCTGCGGGGAGATAACCAAAGGGTCGTCGACGGGAGAGATACTTGCTTCTGCGGGTGAGTCGATTCTAAGAATACCCATAGACCATCCGCGATAAGCATGACATTGGCTAGATCTGCAGGAGAATGGCCAGATCGCGCATGGAAGTTGCGATAGGAGATGGTTGGGGGAGCAAGGGGATCACGAAAGGGTTCACGGGAGTTCTGTAGTGTTTATTCAGGGCGATTGTAATTATATGTGCGTCAAAATATAACTATCAAAGAACCGTCCGACATAACCACTGAAGGCATGCTATGCTTTTTTTGGTAATTAAAGAGATTAACAAAGTACATATTTAACAGCTTCCCAAAATGAATTATAGGAGGAATTATTTTTATTTTTGCTTTTTTGTCAACAACAATATTTTGGTCCCTACATAAAATTTTTAGTGAATAAAATTTTTTTGGCACTAAATTGAAATTTTTAATAGCAAAATATTTTTTGTCACTCTCAAATAAATTTTCATTCACTCAAAACTTGAGTCATGTTAAAAAAGGACTCGTACGGATGCACCTAGATGTCGTTGCATCCTTCATTGGCTCCTACCTGGAGTTGATCGGTGAGACCGAAATTGAAACGACATCAAAGCCTTTCCAAAATAAAAGTCAAACTATTTGAGGGTACGCCCTAAATTACTCATATTTAGTAAATAAATTTGAAACAAAAATATTCATTAACAATAAAAAAGAATTATAGCGACAAATTTATATTGTGTCATTAAAAATATAGCATTAAAAAGAGTTATAGTGACAAACTTATATTTTGTAAGTAAAAATAGGTATTTAGTGACGTCCTTATTTTTCGTTAGAAAAGAAGTGTTTTTTAGTGATGAAGAATATTTAATCACTAAAAGCAAATCTTTAGTGACAAAACATATTTTGTCACAAAATATTTGTCACTGAAGACATAAATTTAGTGACCGGAGTTTTTTTCATCACTATAATGGTGTCTTTAGAGACTAAAATTTTATTTAGTCACTAAAAATATCTCTTTAGTGTCTAACATTTGTTTCGTCACTAAAGACGTGTTGTTGGGTATTGCATCCACAATAGCCTGAATTTGAAGAAGCACCTGATCAAGCTAAGGTGAATTGAGATGTATTTGATATGTCTTTTCAAGTTGTGCTTGCAGCTATTCCATGCCAAGTACACACCAATGTCAGGGTACAGTGGGTCAATATACACGGGCCTACGCAACGTAATCCATCGTTGTGTGGGTATGTGTATTGACTCACGTGTGCTCTCTCTATTGGGGTGTACTTATTTTCAAGTACAGGCTCAAGGAAGACCAAGAGCAGAAGAAGGAGCAAGAAAGGTCAAAGCCTAAGGCTCAAGAAAGTAGAAGGAAGAAATGGGAAATTTTCCCAAGTAAGAATCGACAGGAATTGTGAGTCATACCTGACGGCATCGTTGGGTATCGTCACTGATACCCGTCGACTTCGCCGGGCATGTTCATCGATAGCCGTCGATCGGCCCTAGCTGCCTTGATCCAGAATTCTCCATGGTCAGAAATTATCCAAGTCAAAATCGAAGGGCATCACCAACGATGCCTGCCGATGTCGACGGGTATCATTGGTGATACCCGCCGATTCTGACTTAACAAATTTCCGCAGCTTTCTGATCCGTGCCAGGTCGCGATACACAGTCTGAACCGAAGTTCCGTTCTTTCCTTGGTGTGTCTGCCAACGGCTATGTTTGGGCTGACTAGGTATAAATACCTAAGTGATTTTCGAAATCAAAGAGAGAGATACAGGAAGAAATTAAAAACCCTAATTTCACGTACTCGGTTGAATCCGGCAGGTCGCCTGTCGCACGCAGATCGCAGCTTACCTCCGATTGCTCAAAGGGAGAACTAAAGCTAAGCCTCGATCCCTCGCTTCTCTCTTAAGATCTCTTGTCTCTTCGATTCATTGACTGAGACTAGTTCTCCATTCTGAATCGTTGAAGACGATTGATCCAACTGAGATCGATCGGTGACCTAGTAGCTTGCTTCGTCAAGAAGTTTAGATCAACAACGCATCATCGCCGCACTTGCTTGCCGTCGTAAATCAAGTAAAGATCCGATCAAAGAGAGAAAATCCAAGTGTGGATTCTTCGCCAATTTAGTGACCAAATAATTCAATCACGAAAACAACATTCAATCACTAAATTAATTTGTTCACTAAAATTTCTTACATTGACGTAATTAATTCAGTCACTAAATATGCATATTTTTAGTGACGAGATATCTAATCAGTATAGAGATGATGCAATGGTGGCAATTTCTACCATTAAATTTTGGTCTACTTCCTACCCAATATCTTCAAATTTTTGATTTACTATTTTTTATGATTTAATTTAGACACAAACATAAGAATAAATAAAATACTCAATTGCAAAGTGAAATTTGTTAAACAAAAATAATTTTTAATTTACAAAAAAAGTGGGAGATATCCCAAACATCTCAATACATGTTAATAATGTTTACATCTCTAATTATATAATGTACATAGAAGTTGCAGTATTTATTCCATTCTATGCAGATTTTTGTTTCAAACTTTATAGAATTCCTTGTCTTTGAATTTATTCTCCATCTTAAGCTTCTATATAAACTTATTCAAAAAAAGGAAGTATGTCATGATCAATTAAAATTTTTCTTAGATGCCCAAACAAAAGGGCCAGGCTCCAAATATCCACATTGCCATCGATCATGCTTTACACTTTCAACTTTAATAACAATAAACAAACTAAAAAATATTACAAACTAATATTACTATCTAAAAATATAAATATTAAAAGAAAATGAAGTTTAATGGAGACTGGGAGGAGCATCAACAAAATGTAATACCTAAATTCAGATATGAAATAGAATGGTTCCTCATAATTGAAGAGAGGAGGCAGTGGGTAAGAGTTTGGATAGCCATATTTATATCCCTTAATATCCCAAATGATGTTTGATAGCTATATGTTTTAGCTTAGTAAACAAATTTTACAAGATTTTAATTTCGTTGATATATTGCATAATAAATGTTTCAAGGTACATTTTTAAATTTATAATTATATTTTGCTTGCACATGTATTCAGGAATATTCTCTAATTGCCTCTCTCGGATAACAACTACGCCATGATACTTATCTGCCATGGAACAACCACACAAATTAGAAAACATTATAGTTCCTAAGGTAATGAAGTCAAAAAAGAGGAAAAAAACTAATAGATAGCGTGAATCTCGTAGTTTTTATTCCCTTTATCAATATATTGAGAATATTAAAATATATCAAACCTTGTTCTTTCCTGACTTCATCATCACCGAACATTTGCTTTGTAATATCTACCTGTATTAGTTTTGATGTAATAACCTCCTCACCAAGAATATTCTGGCACACATAACAATTTCATGTCATATCAAGTAAAAAAGAAAAGAGGTATAATGCACATCATAATAAGAAGTTTTGCCCTATTGGGATGTGATTGGAGAGTACATTTAAAGGCCCAAGGAGATGTTTTGTAGCACATTATGCGTATAAAACAATAATACAATAACACAAAAAATATGCATCTTGAATTCAAGGAAAGAACCAGGCTTAGTCATTTTATGGAGAACTATATATTAAGTGAAAGATCATGAATCATTCAAAATAATAAGTAAAATATCTTTTTGCAAATTTTATACAGTGTATAATATTAGTATACAAATTAATTATGCACGTCATAAAAAATAAGTAGAAAAGCTAGAGAAAGAAAATAACCCTACGAATATGACCTAGTTACAACTAAGAGATGTCAAGTCACCGCATTCAATTATGAGTTTGATAAAAACAACTTACCAACAATAAGATTCTTACAATGGAGCTCAGTAAAACTATAAAGATCAAACAACATCATTATTAAATAATCTATAATTTCATATTTCAAGATATGTTAGTAGACCAAACTTTACTAACAAAGAATGAACAAAAAAATCATAGTCTAATTTGAGGGTAAAAGTAGAGCTGATCAGGATAATTAATAAATTTCTTATTATGATTGAAATATATATACTAACTTCAAAAAAGTAATATCATATTGAGCAGGATTTACTCCTATGAACATACCTGAACTCGCGATTAAAATAGAAGAAAATGTCGCACCCACAGAACTCAGGGATTAAAAAATACCTGAAGTTGCGATACGAATTTATTTGCCAATTGATTCAATTGAAATTACACAATATGTCACAAAATTGATAGTGAATAATTGAATATATGAGCCCTCTTCTAGAGTACAACAATCACATCACCAACAAAAATTACGAAAACAATTCTACCAATTGAGGGATATTAATAATTTCAAACAACATATTCAAACGTTGTCATCTTATATAAAAATGAAACAAATTATTTTATATTCAACATTTAATCAATTTTTAGCATTTAATTGCAATTACTAGCATTGCATTAATCATGTCATTCAGTTTGCACACCGCATATCTTAAGAAGTTGGGAAGCTTATTAAATCTCTTAGTAGGAGAATTGTATCATTCATGATTGTCACAACCCGCATTTTTCCCAACAATTTAATTATATCAGAGCAAGGGGAAAATACGCGTCGTGATGCCACGCCGTACAGGGGATAACTGCAGACGTTCAGGCAAAACTCCAAACTCTACAATTCTAATAGAAAACATAGATGTTTATGAATAAAATCCAGTTTAAGTTATGATGGTAGCCGTATCCCTCGGCTTAGTGAATCATCTAGTTCACGATTTAAAAATATAAATTCTACGCTTGCGGAAAATACTTATTTAAATTGACTCTCATATCCTACATAAGTATAAATGTCCCCGAGGAACAACTCATACAATGCAAACTCTAGATTTATAATACGGGTAGGAAAGTCTTTACGCTAAATAGAAAATAGTGGCTTAGTTTTGAAGGAGATGATAAGTATGCTTTACTAATAGTAGGGTTTTATAGGTCAAAATACCTAACATGCAGTCCTAGCAAGGAATCATCCCAGAGAGCAAGTAATGTAAACCAAACATAAGAAAACCACATCAGCTAGCAAGTGTCAAAAGAAATCAACAATCCTGTGGGCGTCAACAATCTGACACGAACCCACAGTATGAATAGGTCTGAAACTAGGCAAAGAAAACAAAACCACGAACTACCTCGCTGCGGCGAGGGGAAAAAAAACCACAGCCCACCTGCTGCTGCAAGGGCTCCCAAAACCGACTCCGCTACTTGCTAATGCTCCGATCCTGAGGCATTCCAAAGACAGAACACCTCAGTAAGATGGTACAAATGGTGGCAAAAAAAAATAAGTCAAAATAATTAAAGGTCAAAAGGGGTACCAACCCAAGTCCAAAACCATTGAAGTAAGGTTCATAAATAAAACTCGAGAAATAAATCAGAAGAAAAGAACTCTCGTGAATCATCACGTATAACAAATCATGCAGGATACCCGAAGCAAGGGGATAGCATGATTGAATCATAAGAAAGAATATACCAAAACTTTATTAGTAACCTGTAGTCAACTCTACTCATAAACACGGGCAGGGTGGTCACTTCTCTAGATAAACCCCTCACAGATGTTAAAATCCGTCTAACCGCGGGGGAGACTTGCACACTCCACCAATCACCGCAGATGCCCAAAACCCAGTAGAGTCCCATGGGGTACTAATGAAGGAAACAATCTTGCGGTCGGTGGATTTGCCCACTAACTCCCGCAAATTTTAGAAACCCAAAGAAACCACAACACAAATATATCCCGAGGTTTGGCTCATCAGATTCTACTTGACACTTCTAGTTTCAAGACATGGTTGATCAACCCCTATGAACGATCTACAAACCTAGACAAACTCGAATACGCTCAAAACGATAGGTATGATATTTAGAGCCACCATTAAGACACTTCAAGAACAAATAAATATATATAGACAAGATCACGTTCACCATGACAAAATCTTACAACATCGAGTGATCCTCCAAAAAAGGTTAATCGTAACAATAACTTGGAAGAAAAAGTGCAGAAAAATTTTAAAGAACAAAAAGACTAAACCGTTACCATCAAATCGGACAAGGAGAAATGAGGGGAGACCACCACTTGCCATGATTTTACCGGAAAAGTTCTCCAAATCAGTCCACGTCACAGATCGGGGCAAAGGAGGACGGAGGAAGTTGAAATCTAAACAAAAATGGTCGAAAAGGGGGTTAGGGCTGAAAAACCCTAACGAGAAAACTCAAAGAAAGGGAAAAAATTTACCACGATGGCGTAGCTCTCGATGAGAGCTTTCCAGATCTACGCTCGGTTGAGGATTTCGAGCACCGGAGCTCCGTCGGCGGCCACCGGAAGGTTCACGGAGTATTTTCTCTCTCACGCTCACGCCGCTCTGGTTCGGGAGGAAAAGAATCGGAGAAGATGAAGTTCTGATCAAACCTAAGTCCATATATATATATAAATTATGTACTACTTATAAATTTTTTTGTCTAAATACAAAAAAAACGTGTAATTTATGAGTGGCTACGGGAAAACCGATAATAGAGGTCTAAGATGACATCAAATCAAAAAGTGTCCAACATGAAAGTTGTAGATCTCGTCGAAACGAACAAATTTCATGCTGACCGTTTTTTCGCACGACACCGTTTTGACCCTCAAAACGGTGCCCGAACTCTAACTGTACAGAACCACTCGAGTGGAATGAAGGATACTCGAGTATGAGAGCAAAATACTCGAGAGGAACGAAGGATACTCGAGTATGAGAGCAAAATACTCGAGAGGAACGAAGGATACTCGAGTATGAGAGCAAAATACTCGAGAGGAACGAAGGTTACTCATGTATAAGAGCAAATACTCGAGTGAAATGAAGGTTACTCGTGTAGATCAAAGGTACTCGAGTAGAAATCAAAAATACGGCTTATTTACGAGCAGTTTTGGGAAAATCAAAAATAGAAGCCTAAGATGGCTTCAAATCACAAAGTGGTCAACATAAAAGTTGTAGCTATCGTTAAGACGAACAAACTTGATGTTTACTATATTTTGATACGACACCGTTTTGACCCCCAAAACGGCGTCCGATCGAAATCTGAAACGGGCTACTCGAGATAACAAAGCGCAAATTCTTGAAATGAAATTTTTTTGAACAAAGGGACACGAGTTCAGAACAGAGGCCCATACACGCACCGAATTAAGCGAAACTCACACCATAGGCGAAAACTGGCGCTACAATTCTAACGGCGAAGCCAAAACCTAAATCCGACGAGCCATTCCTGAGATAAAAATTTCCAAATACAATGACATAAATACTCAAAACTTCAATCGCGCGCCGAGACTCCAAAAATGCTCGGATTGCGACGAAACTTGACGAGCAAGTTTAAAATTACTCAACCTAAACCTCATAGAAATATTTTCTGATTTCGACAAAAATCCAAGAAATTGGCCGACTCGACCGAACGGACGCGAAAATGCCTTATCGGCAATGCGCCGTCAACCCGACGTTAAAAGTAACGCCATGACATCAAAAATATGACGATACCAAAACCAAACAAAATCATCGAAAAATCAGGGGCGTTACAGTCACTCCCCCTAAAAAGAAGTTTCGTCCCGAAACTTAATACAAATCCAAAATCTAACAAAAGCGAAGAAATCAAACACAACCTAAAACATATAAACATACCAGAACTAGGCGAAGAGGCGCGGATGAGATTCTCTCATTGCTGATTCCAATTCCCACGTCGCGCTCTCGACATCTTGATTCCTCCAAAGGATCTTAACCATTGGGATGGTCTTTCTTCGCAATACACGCTCTTGAGATTCCAAAATGCGGACAGGCTCTTCCACATACGACAGATTGGGCTGAATTTGGGGCACCGAGCTGAGAATTTGACGATTACTACGAACACACTTCCGCAACTGGCTCACATGGAACACCTCGTGGACACCAGGGAAGTTAACAGGTAAATCCAGTCGATAAGCTGACACTCCGATGCGCTCCAGAATCTGAAAAGGTCCCACATACCGGGGGTCTAACTTGTGGTTCCTTCCAAATCTTTTTACTCCTGGCATCGGAGAAACTTTAAGAAAAACCAAGTCCCCAACGGCAAACTCCAAGTCAACCCTTCGTCGATTAGCATATTTCTCATAACGCTCTTGTGCTACACGAAGCTTCTCTCGAATATGAGTTACAGCACAATTCATCTCCTCAAGGGCTTCCGGACCTAGCAACGGCCTCTCACCAACTTCAGCCCAAAACAAGGGTGTTCTACAACGCCTCCCATATAAGGCCTCAAACGGGGCCATCTGCAGACTCTCTTGATAGCTATTATTTTAAGCAAATTCCATGAGTCTGAGACGCTCATCCCAAGCACCACCATGATCCAAAATATAACATCTAATCATGTCCTCCACGATCTGATTTACTCTTTCTGTTTGTCCATTCGTCTGCGGATGATAGGCGGTTGAATACCTCAAGTCGGTACCCAACCCCTCTTGCAAGCTCTTCCAAAAGCGAGACGTAAATCTGGAGTCCCGATCTGATACAATGCTAACAGGCACTCCATGTAACCTGATGACCTCTTCAACATAAAGCTCAGCTATCTTCTTCATCGAATACCCAATCTTAAACGGAACAAAGTGGGCACACTTTGTCAATCTGTCGACTATCACCCAAACTGAGTCATGCCCACGGGGGGATTTTGGTAGACCGGTGATAAAATCCATCGAAATACTCTCCCATTTCCAACTTGGAATATCAAGCGGTGTCAATTTACCACCAGGCCTTCTATGATCAGCCTTGACACGCTGACACGTAAAACATTCTGATACAAACTTTGCGATATCGCCCTTCATCCCTACCCACCAAACAATTTGTTTTAGATCTTTATACATTTTGGTGGAACCAGGATGATAGGAAATACTGGAACCATGAGCATCTTTACAAATTTTAGCCCGGATGTCACCCATGTCGGGAATACAGAATCTACCCCGATATTTCAGAGTACCTAGCTCGTCCAAAGAAAAATCAGGTAACTCTCCTTTCTCAGTCCTATTCCAGAGGTGCAACAATTCCGGATCATCCTTTTGGTGCACCCTTGTAAGGGAAATCCAAGAGGGCGCTTCTGTTTCCAAACTAGCAGGCGTAGAACTACTCCCAATCTCGATGTTCATCAACAAGAATTCCTCTACTAAGGACTGTACCGATAGATTAAAAATTTTAGCGGTCTTCCTACTCAAGGCATCAGCTACTACATTAGCCTTTCCTGGATGATAAAGAATTTCTACTTCATAATCCGCCACATATTCTAACCACCGACGCTGTCGCAGATTCAGTTCCTTCTGAGTGAAGACGTACTTCAAACTCTTATGGTCTGTATAGATCTTGCACAGCGCGCCATACAATAAGTGTCGCCATAGCTTCAGCGCATAAATTACGGCAGCAAACTCCAAATCGTGCGTAGGATAGTTTCTCTCGTGAATCTTTAGTTGCCTTGATCCATACGCGATCACCTTACCATCTTGCATTAAAACACAACTGAGTCCGATGTGTGACGCATTAACATACACAGCATACTCGACTCCTTCAGTAGGTAAGGTTAAAATTGGGGCAGTGCACAGTCTCTTCTTCAACTCTTGGAAAGCCTCTTCACACTTATCGCTCCAAATGAATGCAGTATTCTTCTGAGTTAGTCTAGTTAAAGGGGCAGACAACACCGAAAATCCTTCCACGAATCTTCTATAATAGCCAGCGAGGCCTAAGAAGCTCCTAATCTCCTTAGGTGTAGAAGGTCTTTCCCATTCCATCACCGCAGAAATCTTGGTCGGGTCTACAGAAATACCGTCCTTGCTTACAACATGACCCAGAAAGGACACCTGGGGTAGCCAGAACTCACATTTGCTCAGCTTCGCATATAGCTTATGCTCCCTCAAGGTCGACAAAACCAAACGCAAATGCTGAGTATGCTCCTCAACATTGCGGGAATACACTAGGACATCATCTATAAACACAATAACGAATCGGTCCAAGAAATCCTTAAACACCCTATTCATCAAATCCATGAAAGCAGAGGGTGCATTGGTTAAACCGAAGGACATCAACAAAAACTCATAATGTCCATGCCGTGAACGGAATGCGGTTCGGGGAATATCTTCTTCACGAATCCTCAACTGGTGGTAGCCTGAGCGAAGATCGATTTTTGAAAATACAGAGCTACCACGCAACTGATCGAACAGATCATCGATCCTTGGCAGGGGATATCTATTCTTAACGGTCACCTTATTTAATTCCCTATAATCGATGCAAAGTCTCATCGATCCATCCTTCTTCTTTACAAATAAAACCGGAGCACCCCACGGAGAAGAACTTGGTCTAATAAAACCACACCTCAGCAACTCATCGAGCTGAGTACGCAACTCGTCCAACTCACGTGGAGCCATACGGTACGGTGCTTTGGCGATGGGACGAGTGCCTGGCTCGAGGTCAATCACGAACTCAATCTCCCTCTCAGGAGGAAGCCCTGGAAGACTATCAGGAAAGACGTCTGGAAACTCTCGCACCACCGAGACATCCTCAAGACGTGGTATAACAAAGCTGTTTCCAGAGCAGAAATAGAAACTAAAAATGCCTCGCAACCAGACGTTATAGCACGTACCGCAGAAATGATAGGGGAAACTCTGTCCTGAAATCCATAGACGCTCATAGGTTGGCCATTGTCCATCCTGAAGTCCAGTCTTTTTGCCTTGCACTGGATGACTGCACCATACTTGGACAGCCAGTCCATGCCCAAAATCACATCAAAATCAGCCAGGTCTAAAATTATCAGATCCGCAAGGGCCAGAAAATTGCCAAGATGAATAGGGCATCTCAGAACTCCTTGATTGGATATCACCGAATCACCGGAGGGAAGCTTGATGTTGAAGGAGTCTCTCAATTGATCAACATCCATGCGATGTTTATCAACAAACCTCATGGCCACAAAGGAATGAGTGGCACCCGAATCGAACAGAATACGCGCCCACCTATTCCGCACCTTAAACTCCCCTAAAACCGTAACATACATAACTAAACGAATGATAGCTAGGGCAACAACGATAAATAATAAGGATAAAAATAGACTGGGGCTAACCTGAAATAACTTGCGTAGAGTTTTGAGCTTCCTCGCTGGTCATGACGTTCAGCTTTCCTTTCCTTTTATCTAGGGTTGGTGGTGGAGGCAGAGCTCGAAGCGGGGCAGGCTGCAGTGGGGATTGAGCTTGGGGGCACGAAGATTTCTGGTGTCCCTTCTGCCCGCACTGGAAGCAGGTCCTTTCCTTCATCCAGCACCGACTCACATCATGACCCTTCCTTGTACAGAACGAGCATACAAGCTCTCCCTTGGGTGCACCCTGGATGGCGTGCACTTGCTGCTTCTTCAGGGTGGCTGTTCTCTTGAAACATCTTTCGTAAGGGTGGCCAGGACGACCGCAGAAACTACACACTTCCTTACCTTTCTTCTTCGAAGAAGGGCCAGATGCCCTGGAGCTACCATCCTCAACACCCTTCCTTTTCCCTTTCCTCGCCGCAGCACCGCGGTTCTTGGCATTTTCAATCGCTTCTACTTTTAGTGCAGCTTCCACTGCCACAGCATAACTGTCAGCTCCATAAGCGCTTGCCCACTGCTGGACATCACTTCTTAGTCCTCCCAGGAAACGTTTCACTCTTCCCTCCTCCGATGCTACCAAATCGGGAGCAAATCTACTCAACTTGCTAAACTCAATCTCATATTCGCTCACCGTGAGCTGTCTCTGCTTCAAATGCAGGAAGTTATTCATGAGACGGTCCTGCTCGACCGAGGGCAGAAACTTCTTCAGCAACATTCCCTTAAAAGAGTCCCAGGAACAGCCTTCCTTCAGACTCTTCTTTTCACGAATCCACCAACTCCTTGCTAGGCCTTTTAACTGATAGGCTGCAATCATAACCTTCTGGGCTTCTAGAATCCCGGAATATGAAAACATCTCCTCGATAGAGATGATCCAATCATCCAAAACCATAAAGTCTGCACTTCCGTCAAAGGTAGGAGGCCCCAGCCGCTGGAAGTGTGAAATAAAATTCATCTCTGGTGGTAGAGTCACCGGGGGCACTAGAGGAGCAGGGGTATCGGGTACCACTCGATCCACAATAGGGTCTTGCACTAAGGGTTGCTGCACAGGGGCGGCAGACAAAAAGGATTCCATTTGCGATTGCATCGCAAGCACTTGCCTTGATAGAGCCTCGTTGCTCTGGCGCAAACTCTCGATCAACGCATCACTCTGCGCTCCTGACGACTCACCCTCCGACTGGGGAGTCGACCTCGTTGCAGGACGCTTAGGCGGCATTTCTAAAAGGCAAACCAACAACCCAATTAACATCCTAGACTACGCCTAGGGCAAACAAATCTAGTTCAGACCATACATGAAAGACACTTGCTAAAGCTGTCACTTGCTCTGGGATTATATGATGATGATATGTCCTACTCAGGATGATATCTTATCATCCTATTGACTCATGTGCCTATGATATGAATGCATGAATCCTTTACTCTTATTTAAAATCATGTGTGTACATATGTCATCAAGTAAATCTTTAGCTTGGCATGTTGTGCTTATGTTATGTTATGCTATGCATGTGGTGCTTTGAATTCTATAAAAGGCCCTAATGCATGTTATGAGCGGCGTACACATGCAATATTATGCATCCCATACTACATAATATTGCATGCAACGAAAAGAAAACGTGCTAATGAGCATTCATGTGGTGAGGTTATGCATCCCATACTACATAACCCTCACATGTTGTCGTCTATGGTGGATCCATATACAAACACATATTATGCATCCCATACTACATAATATGCCCCGTATACTTCTAATCATGCTTATGAGTGTAGTGTTCATGCTTCAGCCAAGACATATTGATGACACATCGGTGTGTGTATGACATGACACTAAACAACTAACACTAACAAGGGAAGGTTGCCCGACCAATTGTCAAGCAACCTCCCTCTGATACCAACTGTCACAACCCGCATTTTTCCCAACAATTTAATTATATCAGAGCAAGGGGAAAATACGCGTCGTGATGCCACGCCGTACAGGGGATAACTGCAGACGTTCAGGCAAAACTCCAAACTCTACAATTCTAATAGAAAACATAGATGTTTATGAATAAAATCCAGTTTAAGTTATGATGGTAGCCGTATCCCTCGGCTTAGTGAATCATCTAGTTCACGATTTAAAAATATAAATTCTACGCTTGCGGAAAATACTTATTTAAATTGACTCTCATATCCTACATAAGTATAAATGTCCCCGAGGAACAACTCATACAATGCAAACTCTAGATTTATAATACGGGTAGGAAAGTCTTTACGCTAAATAGAAAATAGTGGCTTAGTTTTGAAGGAGATGATAAGTATGCTTTACTAATAGCAGGGTTTTATAGGTCAAAATACCTAACATGCAGTCCTAGCAAGGAATCATCCCAGAGAGCAAGTAATGTAAACCAAACATAAGAAAACCACATCAGCTAGCAAGTGTCAAAAGAAATCAACAATCCTGTGGGCGTCAACAATCTGACACGAACCCACAGTATGAATAGGTCTGAAACTAGGCAAAGAAAACAAAACCACGAACTACCTCGCTGCGGCGAGGGGAAAAAAAACCACAGCCCACCTGCTGCTGCAAGGGCTCCCAAAACCGGCTCCGCTACTTGCTAATGCTCCGATCCTGAGGCATTCCAAAGACAGAACACCTCAGCAAGATGGTACAAATGGTGGCAAAAAAAAATAAGTCAAAATAATTAAAGGTCAAAAGGGGTACCAACCCAAGTCCAAAACCATTGAAGTAAGGTTCATAAATAAAACTCGAGAAATAAATCAGAAGAAAAGAACTCTCGTGAATCATCACGTATAACAAATCATGCAGGATACCCGAAGCAAGGGGATAGCATGATTGAATCATAAGAAAGAATATACCAAAACTTTATTAGTAACCTGTAGTCAACTCTACTCATAAACACGGGCAGGGTGGTCACTTCTCTAGATACACCCCTCACAGATGTTAAAATCCGTCTAACCGCGGGGGAGACTTGCACACTCCACCAATCACCGCAGATGCCCAAAACCCAGTAGAGTCCCATGGGGTACTAATGAAGGAAACAATCTTGCGGTCGGTGGATTTGCCCACTAACTCCCGCAAATTTTAGAAACCCAAAGAAACCACAACACAAATATATCCCGAGGTTTGGCTCATCAGATTCTACTTGACACTTCTAGTTTCAAGACATGGTTGATCAACCCCTATGAACGATCTACAAACCTAGACAAACTCGAATACGCTCAAAACGATAGGTATGATATTTAGAGCCACCATTAAGACACTTCAAGAACAAATAAATATATATAGACAAGATCACGTTCACCATGACAAAATCTTACAACATCGAGTGATCCTCCAAAAAAGGTTAATCGTAACAATAACTTGGAAGAAAAAGTGCAGAAAAATTTTAAAGAACAAAAAGACTAAACCGTTACCATCAAATCGGACAAGGAGAAATGAGGGGAGACCACCACTTGCCATGATTTTACCGGAAAAGTTCTCCAAATCAGTCCACGTCACAGATCGGGGCAAAGGAGGACGGAGGAAGTTGAAATCTAGACAAAAATGGTCGAAAAGGGGGTTAGGGCTGAAAAACCCTAACGAGAAAACTCAAAGAAAGGGAAAAAATTTACCACGATGGCGTAGCTCTCGATGAGAGCTTTCCAGATCTACGCTAGGTTGAGGATTTCGAGCACCGGAGCTCCGTCGGCGGCCACCGGAAGGTTCACGGAGTATTTTCTCTCTCACGCTCACGCCGCTCTGGTTCGGGAGGAAAAGAATCGGAGAAGATGAAGTTCTGATCAAACCTAAGTCCATATATATATATAAATTATGTACTACTTATAAATTTTTTTGTCTAAATACAAAAAAAACGGGTAATTTATGAGTGGCTACGGGAAAACCGATAATAGAGGTCTAAGATGACATCAAATCGAAAAGTGTCCAACATGAAAGTTGTAGATCTCGTCGAAACGAACAAATTTCATGCTGACCGTTTTTTCGCACGATACCGTTTTGACCCTCAAAACGGTGCCCGAACTCTAACTGTACAGAACCACTCGAGTGGAATGAAGGATACTCGAGTATGAGAGCAAAATACTCGAGAGGAACGAAGGATACTCGAGTATGAGAGCAAAATACTCGAGAGGAACGAAGGATACTCGAGTATGAGAGCAAAATACTCGAGAGGAACGAAGGTTACTCGTGTATAAGAGCAAATACTCGAGTGAAATGAAGGTTACTCGTGTAGATCAAAGGTACTCGAGTAGAAATCAAAAATACGGCTTATTTACGAGCAGTTTTGGGAAAATCAAAAATAGAAGCCTAAGATGGCTTCAAATCACAAAGTGGTCAACATAAAAGTTGTAGCTATCGTTAAGACGAACAAACTTGATGTTTACTATATTTTGATACGACACCGTTTTGACCCCCAAAACGGCGTCCGATCGAAATCTGAAACGGGCTACTCGAGATAACAAAGCGCAAATTCTTGAAATGAAATTTTTTTGAACAAAGGGACACGAGTTCAGAACAGAGGCCCATACACGCACCGAATTAAGCGAAACTCACACCATAGGTGAAAACTGGCGCTACGATTCTAACGGCGAAGCCAAAACCTAAATCCGACGAGCCATTCCTGAGATAAAAATTTCCAAATACAATGACATAAATACTCAAAACTTCAATCGCGCGCCGAGACTCCAAAAATGCTCGGATTGCGACGAAACTTGACGAGCAAGTTTAAAATTACTCAACCTAAACCTCATAGAAATATTTTCTGATTTCGACAAAAATCCAAGAAATTGGCCGACTCGACCGAACGGACGCGAAAATGCCTTATCGGCGATGCGCCGTCAACCCGACGTTAAAAGTAACGCCATGACATCAAAAATATGACGATACCAAAACCAAACAAAATCATCGAAAAATCAGGGGCGTTACAATGATGTCTAGTGTGCATATATTCTAAATTTATTTGCATGTAAGCATAGGGTAGAGCTTAGTTAGATGAAGATAACCTACGAGGATACCAAAATAAAAAAGTAAAAGGGTATCGAAGAAATTCTTGCTGTAATATGAATTTAATTAACCGTAAGGTGCGTGCGTATGTTAGAGAGACTAAAATTTTAAATGCAAAAATTAAATATGTTTTGCATATCATAGAAAAGCTTTGGGAAAAGAGAAGCCTGGGTAACAAAGCTTTGGATGCCAGCAATAAAGATTGTTCATATGAATCAATATAATTAAATGAATATTTACTAAAGCATTATTATTTATTATTAATTTAATGTAATAATTAGATTCTCTTAACGAAATAAATTAGCAGCTGTTGAAAACTATGTAAATAAACATACTAGTATTTAACTGAATTTGAGGAGGAATAGAAGAATGTGATGTAGCATTTCATATACTAGATAGACACAAGACGTCTTATTCATTCCTAAGCCAATGAATTAATTATGCCATTACAACATTTCATGTGCCAGCTAGGTATAGATGGAAAACCTATAGGTTGCAGTTTACATATACTAAAGTTAATAATCAATCATTTTTTATTAGAGGAGGTTGCAATTTACCAAGAATATTATCATAGGAGCAATGCATTCAAGTTCAATCTATTTTCTAGAGATGTTTATTTAGCATCTAAGCAAACTTCCAAAAAAATTGCAAATGAAAACAATGTTTCTAATCAATCCACTAAAAAAAACATGACTATAACGACGCTTTTTAGGCTCTCCATGGCACTTTTCATGCACCACAAAACTTTTTGTGATGCTTTGCAAAACGTAACTAAATCGAAGCGAGAGTGATTGTTGTTGTAGAACTCCGCGGCGCTTTAAAAAATCCACTAATACAAGTAGACATTCACGGCTTCTACACCCTATTTTTAAGATTACTTTACTGTCCCTGTAATAAAAAGAACATAATTCACTCTTTTAATTACTTAGTAGATGAATAATAAATGCTATAAAATCTAGGAATAAAAATTGAACATAAGGATTCAAATAAAAACTGAAAAGATTTCCCCTCTAGCTTTTTACATATTGATATTTGAGTGGGAGCGATGTCAGTGTGAGGAACATAAAATTTATGTCTATATGGAAATTGCTTACATTTTTTCACAAATAAAAAGGAAAAAGAAAATAAAAAAGTAGTTATTTATTTGTCATGAATGTTGAATCACATTGCAATTTGCAATATCAAATCCAAATTTTTGTATGGATAGCTAAACATAACTTCATGAATCAACATTAGAGAATTAAGGCTAGAATTTAACTTCATGAAGGCTTGGAAGATGGAAAGATAGTGTAGCTTGGGAGGAGGGAACTCACGATTTAAGTCTAGCATTTAACTCCTTTGACTGCTCTAAGAGATCAAGGATGTCATATCAAAGTGTTGCTACTTTCCGGATAGACAATCTGAAAGAAAAAGGGCAGGAAGATAAATGAATCTCTAAAATCAGGGTGAGGAAATGGTGGACAATGGGGAGATAACCTTGATAAAGAACCATCAAAAGGGAACTATAGTAGAATACTGGCTTCTGTTGGCAGTTCTGCGGGGAGATAACCAAAGGGTCGTCGACGGGAGAGATACTTGCTTCTACGGGTGAGTCGATTCTAAGAATACCCATAGACCATCCGCGATAAGCATGACGTTGGCTAGATCTGCAAGAGAATGGCCAGATCGCGCATGGAAGTTGCGATAGGAGATTGTTGGGGGAGCAAGGGGATCACGAAAGGGTTCACGGGAGTTCTGTAGTGTTTATTCAGGGCGATTGTAATTATATGTGCGTCAAAATATAACTATCAAAGAACCGTCCGACATAACCACTGAAGGCATGCTATGCTTTTTTTGGTAATTAAAGAGATTAACAAAGTACATATTTAACAGCTTCCCAAAATGAATTATAGGAGGAATTTTTTTTTATTTTTGCTTTTTTGTCAACAACAATAATTTGGTCCCTACATAAAATTTTTAGTGAATAAAATTTTTTTGGCACTAAATTGAAATTTTTAATAGCAAAATATTTTTTGTCGCTCTCAAATAAATTTTCATTCACTCAAAACTTGAGTCGTGTTAAAAAAGGACTCGTACGGATGCACCTAGATGTCGTTGCATCCTTCATTGGCTCCTACCTGGAGTTGATCGGTGAGACCGAAATCGAAACGACATCAAAGCCTTTCCAAAATAAAAGTCAAACTATTTGAGGGTACGCCCTAAATTACTCATATTTAGTAAATAAATTTGAAACAAAAATATTCATTAACAATAAAAAAGAATTATAGCGACAAATTTATATTGTGTCATTAAAAATATCGCATTAAAAAGAGTTATAGTGACAAACTTATATTTTGTAAGTAAAAATAGGTATTTAGTGACGTCCTTATTTTTCGTTAGAAAAGAAGTGTTTTTTAGTGATGAAGAATATTTAATCACTAAAAGCAAATCTTTAGTGACAAAACATATTTTGTCACAAAATATTTGTCACTGAAGACATAAATTTAGTGACCGGAGTTTTTTTCATCACTATAATGGTGTCTTTAGAGACTAAAATTTTATTTAGTCACTAAAAATATCTCTTTAGTGTCTAACATTTGTTTCGTCACTAAAGACGTGTTGTTGGGTATTGCATCCACAATAGCCCGAATTTGAAGAAGCACCTGATCAAGCTAAGGTGAATTGAGATGTATTTGATATGTCTTTTCAAGTTGTGCTTGCAGCTATTCCATGCCAAGTACACACCAATGTCTGGGTACAGTGGGTCAATATACACGGGCCTACGCAACGTAATCCATCGTTGGGTGGGTATGTGTATTGACTCACGTGTGCTCTCTCTATTGGGGTGTACTTATTTTCAAGTACAGGCTCAAGGAAGACCAAGAGCAGAAGAAGGAGCAAGAAAGGTCAAAGCCTAAGGCTCAAGAAAGTAGAAGGAAGAAATGGGAAATTTTCCCAAGTACGAATCGACAGGAATTGTGAGTCATACCTGACGGCATCGTTGGGTATCGTCACTGATACCCGTCGACTTCGCTGGGCATGTTCATCGAGAGCCGTCGATCGGCCCAAGCTGCCTTGATCCAGAATTCTCCATGGTCAGAAATTATCCAAGTCAAAATCGAAGGGCATCACCAACGATGCCCGCCGATGTCGACGGGTATCATTGGTGATACCCGCCGATTCTGACTTAACAAATTTCCGCAGCTTTCTGATCCGTGCCAGGTCGCGATGCACAGTCTGAACCGAAGTTCTGTTCTTTCCTTGGTGTGTCTGCCAACGGCTATATTTGGGCTGACTAGGTATAAATACCTAAGTGATTTTCGAAATCAAAGAGAGAGACACAGGAAGAAATTAAAAACCCTAATTTCACGTACTCGGTTGAATCCGGCAGGTCGCCTGTCGTACGCAGATCGCAGCTTACCGCCGATTGCTCAAAGGGAGAACTAAAGCTAAGCCTCGGTCCCTCGCTTCTCTCTTAAGATCTCTTGTCTCTTCGATTCATTGACTGAGACTAGTTCTCCATTCTGAATCGTTGAAGACGATTGATCCAACTGAGATCGATCGGTGACCTAGTAGCTTGCTTCGTCAAGAAGTTTAGATCAACAACGCATCATCGCCGCACTTGCTTGCCGCCGTAAATCAAGTAAAGATCCGATCAAAGAGAGAAAATCCAAGTGTGGATTCTTCGCCATTTTTGTGCAAGCTCTCTACGAACGAAGAAGGACCTTGGGTTCTCCAAATTTCATTGTTTGTATTTCTTATTTACATTCAATTTTTTAAAGGAATTTTATTCCTAGTTGTAAGGGTTGGGTGCAACCCGCTTTGGTGGAGGGTTGACTCCTTGTTGTAGGAAGGGTTCCTTCCGAGTTGTAGGAGCGTTGTTCCGAGTGGAGATATTGGATTTCAATCTCATTTTGGAGGAGTTGCCGAGTCATCCCCGTGTTGGAGAGGCAAAGGGGAGAGTGGACGTACCCAAGGTTGGGGAACCACTGTAAATTACTGTGTGTTTTCTGTGCTTGGTTTATTTAATTGTGCAGGTAATTTTTAATTCCGCAAAATACATCACTGCACCTATTCACCCCCCCCCTATAGGTGGATTAGGCTGACACTATGCACTTTCAAGTGGTATAAGAGGGAGGTTACTCGTCAATAAAGATAACACCTTTAGTAAAATCCTTCGTCTAGTGTCAAAATATTCAAGCATGGACAGGTTCAAGAACACCGGAAAGATTCCCGTTTGTACTAAGGCAAACTTTCCTATCTGGAAAGAAAGGATCAGGTACTACATGGAAGAAGTTGACCCCCGACTTTTCATGATAGTAGAGGATGGACCCCAAATTCCTATGATCAACTCTACAATTGATCCTACAAGGAAGGTACTGAAGAAGATCATGGATCTGGACAAAGATGAGATGGCTCTCTACGGTCTTGACAAGAAAGCAAGAAACATTCTAGTCAGTGCTGTTGATGATTTTATGCTTCAGAACTTCATCCACTTCAAAACTGCCAAAGACATTTGGCAATCCTTGATAGTGCTGATGGAAGGCACTGATGAAGTAATGGACAATCGAAGATCCCTTCTGAACCAGAAGTATGAGGCCTTCACACAGGGGCCCAAGGAAGATAACACAGACACATTCGAGAACTTCCTCAAAATTGCCAATGGCCTGAAGAATTATGGTAGGAATTTCACTGATGGCGAGCTGAACGACAAGTTCTTGAGATCCTTAACTATGGAATGGGAGAACAAAATTTGCGCCATCAGGGAGTTTGGCAGACTTGCTGAAACCGATCCTCAGATCCTCTTCGGGAATCTCCTATCCTATGAGCTTCAAATCAATACCAGAAAAGCCAAAGAAGAGGCCAACAGACCTTCCTCGAAAGAGAAGACTGTTGCGTTGAAGGCAAACCACTCAAGGAAAGGCAAGGCGGCAGCATCAGCCCGTTCTCGGGGAAAGGCTGAAGAAGAAGATACTGAGCCATACTCGTCAGGCTCAGAGCTATCTGAAAAGTAGTTCTATCTTATCACTCGAGAGTTCAGGAAGTTCCTCAGGATGAGAAATCAAAGAAAAGGAGATGGCTCCTCCTCATAAAGAACACATCAGTCAGATGATCGTCAAAATAAGAACAATTATTCTTCGGACAGGTATGATTATAAACCGAACAAATATCATTCTGCTGATATTATTTTCTTTGGTTGCAATAAGCCAGGGCATGTTATTGTTGATTTCCCTCAAAAGAGAAAGGACAAGAAAAAGGAGAGGAGCTACATTGCCAAGAGGCCCAAGACCCTCAGTGAATCTGAATCGTTAGAATCCAGGGAGGATGAGGAAGCCTTCTTCGGGCTCATGGTTCGCTCTGAATCAGAAGGAGAATGTCCCCCATTTACTGGGAAGGTAAAATATCACACCCCTCTCTTTGATTCTGAATCTGGCTCTGACTCTGAGTCTCCTGAAGATGATCACGAGGACAGCCCATCTGCTCGTGAAGCTGAACTCCTTGAACAGTATGAGCTTTTGCTCAATACTTTTGATCAATGTTGAAAGGAGTTGAGGGTTCAGAATAAGGAGGTCAAATCCCTTAAGGCTGAGGGAGTTTCCTTATGAGAAGAAATCACTAGCCTGATATCTCTCAGACAGGAACACCTCGACTTAAACTCTGAGCACTCAGACTCCCCAAGGCACCTTGACCTTCAGAAGGAATCAATTAAGAAGTTGGAAGAACAGCTTGTGGCCGAGAAGAAAGTTGTAGAAAGCTTCTCTAAGCCCAAGACTATTCTTCCTCTAGTTAATGAATTCTCTGCTCAGGCTAATGGTGCTGGCTTGGGTCATGTGTCTGAGCCTTGTAGATCATCCAAGAGAAACAAGCTTAGAGAAGAAATAAGGCTGCAAAATAAAGCCTCTGCCGCTGAAAAGGGAAGGCCCCACTCAATCAGACCACATTCAGGAAGCCCAGCTTTCCCTATAATAAACATGATTTTGAGTCCTCCTACGGGCACATCTTCCGGACCTCGTTTAAAAGCCTAAGAGCCGGTACCTTGGATGGAACTTCCCCCGCAACTTTGGCGAGAGTGTTTTCAAGGCACCCTATGAGTATATAAGGTAGTATTAGAAGTAAGAAAAACTGAACAAGAAATAAGTAACCTTAACTTAAATGAAAACACATAAGCTAAGGGATGTTTTGCAAGGCTCCTATTTTATAAAAAATCACAAACCAATTTATACGATAGGGTGTCGGTTTTCTAGCAAGCATACATATATATTTACTGAATAAAATCATTAACTTATAAGCATGCTCGCGCGAACTTATAAACCAAGGGGTCGTTTTGCATGGCCTATTGTATAAAGCGTCCCCTACCACTTTATACAATAGGAGTCAGGGTTATATACAATGGTTATGCTATGACATGCAATTATACCATGATGTGAACATGCAAGTGCAACTCACCCACTCGACTCTGTGTACACAGACCTTTATTTAACCCTTTTTGGAACCGAACCTCCCAGGATGTAAGACCCCATTTTTTTTCTTTTCAAAAACCGGGGTCTTATGCTGTAAGATCCCCCCCTCCCCCAAAGGAAACCGGGGAGAAGGAGGCCTTATGCCCAAAGCGCCGGTCCCACCAAAAGGTTCGTGTTTCGGTAGTGGGTAACCCCTCTACCCGACCCACGACCCAATTGGTGGAACCTGCGCTTTGTGAGGCTATGCAGTCAGAAAGAAAACCATACACAGTATATAAATAATTGCGGAAGCATCACAGAATATAGAACTAACCATCATGACATCAACATAGGATAAAATAAAATAAAACCCACGAGGGGTATAGGCGTCCCAAACAATCATCTACATAAGAGATGACAAAATATAGGGTCTACAAAATAAGAAATCACTCATCCCCTCTCCTACTCAAACTAGTACCCTCAGATCTTCGTAGACTGTCCGCATCCTCGTCAAGGGAATCACGCCTACGGTCCTCCGTCCGCTCCTGCTCCGCGGGTGGGCGCATCGGTCCCTAAAATGATACGTACAGAGGTACGTTAGTCACATCATGACCAAGTAAAACCCACGCTCCTCCCCAGCCCCCTAATGGGCACAAGGAAGGAAACCTGCAAAGAAAGTTAGTACAATAGCCGAAGCAATATATCATGTATAGGCAGCGAAAGGTAGTGACAAGGAGTAAATAAAGTTAGTACGTTAGCCGAAGCAACATATCTTTTATAAGTTACAAAAGTGTAGTGGCAGGTGAAATCATTAGCAGTAAGTATACACATTTATGTAAAGATGATGTAATGAGCATGTATAATGTTCTCGCAATCACTCTAATGATGTGTCACAATCATTCTCCCCTATGTCGACATAGTAACCTGTTAAGAGAAGGAGCTCACTTCTCAGGCCTCACCGCCGTGGCCAGACGGTGACAGTGGGTCGGTCGTTCCCACTTCTAGGTTATGGAAACAACCCAACTTCCTAGGCCTTCGTACCTCTGTGGAGAATAGGTACTCTTGGTGGGAACACATCCACACCCGTGCGGAGATCAACCCTCTCGGCACAACCAAAACCGGCGTGAGACGGACCTGTGTGGAAAGGGTAGCTAGCCCCCGGTCCTCTTCACCGCCATAAACAACAAGGGTTCGTCGTCACAACTTCCGGGGCTTATAATAAGGGAAGCCGACGAACCCGCCACATTGGTAACCATGCACCCTCCCGTAAACCCATGCATGAGAAGATGAAAGACAATGTAGCAACACTTGTGAAACTAGCAAGGCATAATAATTGGTCTATGATATTAAGGTGCACTATTTAGCACTGAATTTAAATTGCTTAACTACTCCAAAACAGAAAACAACAAACATAGAAGTTGTAGATAAAACCATAGTCTATAAAAGTTCCTCTAACATGCATCCTCTGATTTGGCCTCTAAGACCCTCAAAACAGTGATTGAAGTTTGCCAAAATTACTGTTTTATAAAGAACAGCTAATACAGATTTATTTAGCTATGTTTGGGACCAAATTAAATTAGCTTAAGTACTTCTGTTTGTCAAACTCAAATCATGAAAGTTGCAGGCAAAATATTAACCTATAAAAGTGTCTCTAACATGCATCCTCTGATTTGGCCTCTAAGACCCTCAAAACAGTGGTTGAAGTTTGCCAAAAATACTGTTTTATAAAGTGCAGTAATTATTCTGTTTCCCGAACGGTTAAATATACCTTTCGAGCTCAAAATTAAATTAGTTAGAGGTTCCAGGTCAGAAAACTTTTAACAGTAAGGTTGTAGAGGTTATAATTATCTGCAAAGTCATGTCTCACAAAAATTCTCCAAATGTGACTCTAGGATAATTAAAAACACGTTTGAAAAACAAGCAAAATCTTTAAAAACAGCCGATCTTTCAGACTAAGGGAAAATAATATTTTTCGCACGGATCTTGGCGTAGATCAGCGGCGGATCTGGCGATGGACGGGTGAACTAGGGGCAGGCTTGCACCGGATCCATCCAGAAGCCAATCATTAGCACTGACCGTCCGAGGTAATCGGACGGCCTGTGATCGCCGATCTGATCCAACGGTGGCTGGAGGCCACCGTGAGATCCGACCTTGCGGGCACCACGCCGGCCGGCCGGAGCCGCCGTTGCTCCGGCCACCACCGCCGACGGGTTCGCCCGGAGCGGGAGCCCCGGCGAGACGTCGGCCGGCGGCCTGCCGCCGCCTCCGGCGGCGGCGGTGTGCAAAAAAAAAATAATGGTTCACGGTGGCTGCATGCATGCAGCCACCGTGAGGTTGCGGGTGGCGCCGTGGCCGGCCGGAGCACTAGTTACTCCGGCCACCACACTTAAAAGGGGCGCCCGGGAGGGGCGCTCCGGCGAGCCGTCGGCCGGCGGCCTTCCGTCGCCTCCGGCGGCCGGAAAACTGGAGCAGAGAGCTCCAGGTTCACGGTGGCCGCCGGCCACCGAACCTGGAGCTCTTGCGGGGCCTCCCCACCGCCGCCGGTGGGGAGGTAAGTCCTGCCACCACCCCCAACGGGAGCGCCCGAGGGGGGGCTCCGGTGAGGGTGGTTGCCGGCGGCCGGCCGCCGCCGGCGATGGCCGGAAAAACACGATTATTATTTTTTTTATTGTTTTTATTATGTATCGGGATGGAGGAGGCCGCCGGGACGGGTTCCGACGGGTTCCTCCGCCTCAAAGGCCATGAGGGAGGGCCTTGGAGCACCTCTCTCCCCTTCACCCCCCACGCAAGGCCGGAGCCCGCGATGGCGGTGGAGATCTATGGGGGTGGTCCGAAGCTATCCACGGCCGGGAATCGCCGCCTCCGGTGATCGGAGACAGCGGGGATCGACGAGAAGGGATCTAGGGCAGAGAGGAGTCGGGGGAACTTACATTGGTGTTGTTTAGGCGAGGGGATCGTCGAGCGGCCATCGTTGGTGGAGTTCGCCGGAGTTCGCGGAGGAGGTTCGTCGGAAGGTCGCCGGGGCTTGGACTCTTGCTGGTTGGGGAGGGTAGAGTGTAGGAAAAAGAAACCCTAACACTTGGGGGTGTTTATATAGGAGGGGGTGGGTCTCTTGGAGGTTGAGAGGAGTTAATGGGGAGGAATAACTCTCCCTTGGTGGAAAACGCCCAAACCAGCCCGGTTCAGCCTTCCCAAGGCTTTGGGAGAAGGGGGGAAGTTATGACAAGCCACCCAAATTGATTAGGGGTATTTATGGGGGGAGTTACATATTAATAAAAAATTAAGAAATGACATAAATAATTATTCGTAACTTATTTTGACTTAAAATTTTTATTACAACATTCTGAAGTCACAAGTCATTTTTAGAAATTATTTCATAATTTTTAACTGTATTTTCGTATTTTTATTTATTTATTTAGTGTTTTAAGCCTAATAAAATTAAAATAAATGATTTATATTTTAAATAATAAATTTTAATTACTAAATCTTTTTTATATATATTTAGGGTGTCATGATAAAAATTTGGGGAAATAAAAACGTTTTTTGCCATTTATCTTAATTTTCCAAATAAATTGAATAAATTAATTACTTAAATAATAAATTAATTATGAAAATAAATTAGCTCTTTATTGGCACATCACTTCAAATATTCTTAGGGTGTCTTAATAAAATTTTTAGGGTTGATAGGAGTGTACTCGTCACGATTCTCATTACACTATCATTTACGGGGTTTGGTGTGCGTTTAGACGGGTCGACGTGTTTTGGGCTTTGCATAATTTAAAATGTTTAATCTTGGAGAAAGTGGAGGGTGTGACTTATTGGGTCAATAGTACTCAATAGATCGTGAACCCATTATTCGTGTGTCAATCCAGCCTACAAAACCCTAACAGGTCAAATAACACGAAGGGGTCTAGAAAATCGAAATCGGGATGTTACAAATCTAAAAGGTCTAACAAAATTTTCGTCCTCGAAAATTCGATTAGGTCACAGTATTTTTGAAAACATAAGGAAACATACCCTAACTAAAAGATATAAATTTGTTATATGTTACCTGACGTAAAGAGGCCGGGGTAAAGTTCACGCATCTGGTCCTCAGGTTCCCAGGTAGACTCCTCGGTCCCACAGTTGTCCCATTGCACTCGGACAAGGGGGACTCTCTTCCGCCGTAGAACCTTCGTCTCGGTATCCATGATTCGTACCGGTTTGAGGGATACGGACCGGTCGGGTTCCACCGGTCCTGGGGCCTCCTGGATGGCATGCTCTGGGCGTAATAGTGCACGCCTCAACGAAGAGACATGAAATACATCATGTAATCCTTGGAGTTCCGGGGGTAGCTCCAACCTGTATGCCACTTCGCCTATGCGCTCTGTGATGGTATAAGGCCCCATGTATCTCGGGCTCAACTTCCGTTGTCGACGAAGCCGAGATACACCGTGCCGAGGGCGAATCTTCAAGTAAACCTTGTCACCAATACTGAACTCCACATGTCGATGACGAGCATCGTAATATTTTGCTTGCCGGCTCTGAGCTTCACGCATCCGTTCCTGTATCATTTGGATAATTTCTGTCACATTCTCCATGAAAATGGGCCCCAAAGCCCTCGGATCCGCATCTTGGGCCCATGAAAGTGGAGTTCGGCATTTCCGTCCGTACAGCGCCTCGTATGGGGCCATGCCAATACTTGCTTGATATGTGTTATTATAAGAGAACTCGACTAGAGGTAGGAGGCGCTCCCACGGCTCCTTCTTATCCACTAGGCATAACCGGAGAAGGTCCTCCAAAGTCCGGTTTGTGCGTTCGGTTTGCCCATCCGTCTGAGGGTGAAAAGCTGTGCTGAAGGCCAACTTGGTCCCCAAATATGCTTGAACACTTCGCCACTCCTTCGAGGTGAATCGGCCGTCTCGATCGGAAACTATGGTTTTTGGCACACCGTGGTATCGAACCACATTTTCAATGAAGAGACGCACTAATTTCCCGACGCCGTCGTCCTTGCGGTTGGGGATGAATCTTGCAACCTTAGTCAATCGATCGACTACCACCCAAATAGAATCGTTCCCGGTCCGAGAGCGGGGTAAGCCATGAATGAAGTCCATAGATATGTCTTCGAACTTCCACTCGGGGACGGGGAGCGGCTGTAATAACCCAGCGGGGCTCTTGCATTCCGCCTTAACAAGCTGGCACGTCGGGCAATGTGTCACAAAAGTGATGACATCTCGCTTCATCCCTGGCCACCAGAATGTCTTCTTCAGATCTGCATACATCTTTGTGATGCCCGGGTGGATCGAGTAGCGTGTGTGATGGCTCTCATACAAAATCTCGTGCCGAAACTGTCCACCAGAAGGGATGAACATCCTATCGCGGAAGTAAAGAATTCCGTCCCTTATCCGAAAATCCGGGTGTTCCTTCCCATCCTTTAAACGAGCAATCCCGTCTTCGAATAGTGGGTCATCAGCCTGAGCATCTCTAATCCGGTCCCGAAGGTCGCACCTGATCTCTGTCCAATATAGCTGATGCGCAGCCGCAACTGCATCTCCTGGCGCGATCACCATAATTCCCATCTCCTCGAGACTTCGTACAATATCTCTCGGCGTGCCGATCATCCAACTGGCGGAGGCTATGGGGTTCCTACTCAGAGCATCAGCAACGGTGTTTGCCTTGCCAGGGTGGTACTGGAGGTCAAAATCATAGTCACAAAGAAACTCCAACCACCGCCTCTGCCGCAGGTTCAGCTCCCTCTGCGTGAATACGTACTTAAGGCTCTTGTGGTCTGAGAATACCTCACACCGGACACCGTACAGGTAGTGTCTCCATATCTTCAAGGCGAAGACCACTGCTCCCAGCTCTAAGTCATGTGTGGCGTAGTTCTTCTCGTGCACTTTTAGTTGCCTTGAGGCATAGGCAACTACCTTCCCATGTTGCATTAAAACCGCTCCTAGGCCTTGCTGGCATGCATCCGTGTACACTTGGAAGCCCTCCTGGCCTGATGGTATAATCAGTATAGGAGCTGAAGTGAGCCTCCCCTTCAACTCTTGAAAAGCCTCTTCACACCTTGGTGTCCATACAAACATCGCGTCCTTCTTTGTTAATGACGTTAGCGGTAGCGCGATCTTGGAGAATCCCTCAACGAATTTACGGTAATATCCCGCAAGCCCGAGAAAACTCCTCACGTCTGCCGCGGAACGAAGCTGCGGCCAATCCTGAACGGCCCGAACCTTTGCTGGATCTACTGCTATGCCGCTGGCGCTGATGATGTGTCCCAAGAAGCCAACTTCTTTGAGCCAAAATTCACACTTTGAGAACTTTGCGTACAGGTGGTGCTCCCGCAACTTTTGGAGCACCTTCTCCAAGTGTAGGGCATGCTGCTCCTCCGATGCCGAGTATACAAGGATGTCATCGATGAACACAATGACAAACTGATCGAGAAAAGGCTCGAACACCCGATTCATCAAGGTCATGAATGCCGCCGGGGCATTGGTAAGGCCGAACGGCATCACCGTGAACTCGTATTGCCCGTAACGAGAACAGAATGCGGTCTTCTCGATATCTTTATCATCGATCCTGAGCTGGTAGTATCCCGATCGGAGGTCGAGTTTGGAGAAACACCGCGCTCCCTGTAATTGATCAAATAACTCCTCAATCCTTGGGAGGGGATAGGTATTCTTCACGGTCAGCCGGTTCAGCTCCCGGTAGTCTATGCAGAGACGAAGGGATCCATCCTTCTTCTTCACGAAGAGCACAGGTGCTCCCCAAGGAGAAGAACTAGGTCGGACGAATCCCGAGTCCACCAATTCCTGCAGTTGCACTCTGAACTCCGCTAGCTCTTTCGGCGCCATCCTGTAAGGAGATCTCGAGATTGGACGAGCCCCGGGAAGGAGGTGGATCTTGAAGTCCTCTTCCCGATGCGGAGGTAGGCCAGGGAGCTTCTCCGGGAATACATCCGGAAACTCCTTTGCCACCCTAACATCGGCCAATTCCACGGTCTGGCCCATCATCTCGAAGTAAACCACGAATACCTCGTCGCCTCTCATGGTGGCCTTCGTTGCCTGTATGGAATTTAGCATGAGGCGGGAAATAGACGGTATACCTTGGTAGGTGAATGTCCCTCCCATTGGCGCTTGGAGGGTGACTTTCCTGTTCTGACAGTCAATTTGTGCGGCGTGTTCCGCGAGCCAATCCATCCCTAGTATTAGGTCGAAGCCGGAAAGCTGTAGCACCGCTGCTTCAACTTCCATCTCTTGATCGTTTATCTTTACTTTAAATTTGCAAAGGTCCGAGGAGATCATCTCCGAACCATCAGGTAGTCGTACCCGGAGCGGGTTCCCTGTGAGATACACCACCCCTTGCTCCTCATGTATAAAGTCGTGGGAGACGAAGGAGCGAGTGGCACCCGTGTCGAAGAGTGCCCTGGCGGCTCGATCGTTGATCCAAAGGATCCCTGAGGTTTTAATTGTTTTTTTTTTTGAAGCAGTAGTATACATACATATATGATTAAAGGTATCACAATTAAAATGTAGTATATAAAAAGAAATATCGTACCGTTCACCACGTCGGTAGTAGTTTGTCCCCTTTCAAGGTCCAAGGCATAGGCCTGCTGGGGGGGTGGTCGTTGCTGTCCTCTACCGGGCTGTCCCCGGCCACGGCCTCCACCACGGTAGTTGTCCCGATGTCCATCCCTGGGAGCTAGAAGGGGGCATTGGGGTCGCATATGCCCCAACTCATTGCAGTGGAAGCAACGCCTTTCGAAAGGTCGTTGTTCAGCTGCGTATGCTGGTGCGGGAAGGGCTCTCTGCTGTGCTGGGGGAGGTGGTGGTGTCCTCCTCCGATGGTGGTCGCGAGGTGGCTGGTGGCGATCTCCTCGACCATAACCCCTATGATCTCCCCGGTCATTTCCACGCGCACGTTGGTGCCTCTCCTGGAACCTCTGATCATGTCCCTGGGTCGTCTCCGATATCCTCTTCAATCTGTTCCTGTCTCGGGTGTTCTTGATATCAGCCTCCATCGTCTTTGCCAGGTGGACAATTTCTTCAAAAGGAGCCTGAGCTGCAGTCATCAATGGCTGCCGAATGGAGTCGTTGAGGCCCTGAAAGAACCTCTTGGCTCGATTTTCATCCTCTATAGCCATGATGCCAGCATATCGGGCAAGGTGGGAGAACTCCCGCTGGTACTCCGTAACCGTCAAAGTGCCCTGGCGGAGGTGAAGAAAGCGCTCCTGGAGCTCTGTCCGGTCGGAGTCGGAAATGAAATGCTCCATCATCAAGGTCGAGAAGTTCCTCCAAGAAACTTCAGTAATGGGGCGATTCCTATATGTAGTTTGTAGAATGGACCTCCACCACTGCCTAGCATACCCTTCCAGCAGGGTGGCAGCTAGGGAGACCGCGTAGTAAGAAGGGCAGTGCATTCCCCTGAGTAATTCTTCGATCCTTTCCAGCCAATCTTCCGTCTGAATGGCTGACTCTACCCCCCTGTAGGCCGGGGGACGGAAACTTCTGAACATCACCAATCTTTCGGCATCGGACGGACCCTGGGCCTGTAACGGCTGCTGCTGCTGCAGTGAGGCTCGGAAGGTGTCCAGTAGTGCAGCAAGAGTTTGCCCTAAATCTGTTTGGTGAAATGGTACCGGTTGAGCCGGCACCGCATGAACAGTGGGCGCGACAGGAGGTGGAGGGGCCCACTCATCAACTGGCGTGTTAGGGGTGTAACTGTCCTCGTCGGTGTCATCTGTGTTCTCATTTCTCAATCTGAGGCTAGGCTCCCGAAATTCCTGTGTCAGATTATAAAATACGTATGTCAGAACTATGTAATTAAACTAACGGGTAGGTACTTGGTCGAAGAATTGATTTGGTTGGGTTTTACTAGCGGACACTTGTGTGATATTTCATCATGATTCTCCTACTACGGTCCACCACGCTTCCGCTGCATTGTTCGCCCTCGAACTAGTTAACATAACGTGGTGAACCGCCTGTGATTATATTTATAAAACCGGATCGTTTTTCCCTCTGATACCTTTGTAAGATCCCCCCCTCCCCCAAAGGAAACCGGGGAGAAGGAGGCCTTATGCCCAAAGCGCCGGTCCCACCAAAAGGTTCGTGTTTCGGTAGTGGGTAACCCCTCTACCCGACCCACGACCCAATTGGTGGAACCTGCGCTTTGTGAGGCTATGCAGTCAGAAAGAAAACCATACACGGTATATAAATAATTGCGGAAGCATCACAGAATATAGAACTAACCATCATGACATCAACATAGGATAAAATAAAATAAAACCCACGAGGGGTATAGGCGTCCCAAACAATCATCTACATAAGAGATGACAAAATATAGGGTCTACAAAATAAGAAATCACTCATCCCCTCTCCTACTCAAACTAGTACCCTCAGATCTTCGTAGACTGTCCGCATCGGCTCCTGGGGCTCCTCGTCAAGGGAATCACGCCTACGGTCCTCCGTCCGCTCCTGCTCCGCGGGTGGGCGCATCGGTCCCTAAAATGATACGTACAGAGGTACGTTAGTCACATCATGACCAAGTAAAACCCACGCTCCTCCCCAGCCCCCTAATGGGCACAAGGAAGGAAACCTGCAAAGAAAGTTAGTACAATAGCCGAAGCAATATATCATGTATAGGCAGCGAAAGGTAGTGACAAGGAGTAAATAAAGTTAGTACGTTAGCCGAAGCAACATATCTTTTATAAGTTACAAAAGTGTAGTGGCAGGTGAAATCATTAGCAGTAAGTATACACATTTATGTAAAGATGATGTAATGAGCATGTATAATGTTCTCGCAATCACTCTAATGATGTGTCACAATCATTCTCCCCTATGTCGACATAGTAACCTGTTAAGAGAAGGAGCTCACTTCTCAGGCCTCACCGCCGTGGCCAGACGGTGACAGTGGGTCGGTCGTTCCCACTTCTAGGTTATGGAAACAACCCAACTTCCTAGGCCTTCGTACCTCTGTGGAGAATAGGTACTCTTGGTGGGAACACATCCACACCCGTGCGGAGATCAACCCTCTCGGCACAACCAAAACCGGCGTGAGACGGACCTGTGTGGAAAGGGTAGCTAGCCCCCGGTCCTCTTCACCGCCATAAACAACAAGGGTTCGTCGTCACAACTTCCGGGGCTTATAATAAGGGAAGCCGACGAACCCGCCACATTGGTAACCATGCACCCTCCCGTAAACCCATGCATGAGAAGATGAAAGACAATGTAGCAACACTTGTGAAACTAGCAAGGCATAATAATTGGTCTATGATATTAAGGTGCACTATTTAGCACTGAATTTAAATTGCTTAACTACTCCAAAACAGAAAACAACAAACATAGAAGTTGTAGATAAAACCATAGTCTATAAAAGTTCCTCTAACATGCATCCTCTGATTTGGCCTCTAAGACCCTCAAAACAGTGATTGAAGTTTGCCAAAATTACTGTTTTATAAAGAACAGCTAATACAGATTTATTTAGCTATGTTTGGGACCAAATTAAATTAGCTTAAGTACTTCTGTTTGTCAAACTCAAATCATGAAAGTTGCAGGCAAAATATTAACCTATAAAAGTGTCTCTAACATGCATCCTCTGATTTGGCCTCTAAGACCCTCAAAACAGTGGTTGAAGTTTGCCAAAAATACTGTTTTATAAAGTGCAGTAATTATTCTGTTTCCCGAACGGTTAAATATACCTTTCGAGCTCAAAATTAAATTAGTTAGAGGTTCCAGGTCAGAAAACTTTTAACAGTAAGGTTGTAGAGGTTATAATTATCTGCAAAGTCATGTCTCACAAAAATTCTCCAAATGTGACTCTAGGATAATTAAAAACACGTTTGAAAAACAAGCAAAATCTTTAAAAACAGCCGATCTTTCAGACTAAGGGAAAATAATATTTTTCGCACGGATCTTGGCGTAGATCAGCGGCGGATCTGGCGATGGACGGGTGAACTAGGGGCAGGCTTGCACCGGATCCATCCAGAAGCCAATCATTAGCACTGACCATCCGAGGTAATCGGACGGCCTGTGATCGCCGATCTGATCCAACGGTGGCTGGAGGCCACCGTGAGATCCGACCTTGCGGGCACCACGCCGGCCGGCCGGAGCCGCCGTTGCTCCGGCCACCACCGCCGACGGGTTCGCCCGGAGCGGGAGCCCCGGCGAGACGTCGGCCGGCGGCCTGCCGCCGCCTCCGGCGGCGGCGGTGTGCAAAAAAAAATAATGGTTCACGGTGGCTGCATGCATGCAGCCACCGTGAGGTTGCGGGTGGCGCCGTGGCCGGCCGGAGCACTAGTTACTCCGGCCACCACACTTAAAAGGGGCGCCCGGGAGGGGCGCTCCGGCGAGCCGTCGGCCGGCGGCCTTCCGTCGCCTCCGGCGGCCGGAAAAACTGGAGCAGAGAGCTCCAGGTTCACGGTGGCCGCCGGCCACCGAACCTGGAGCTCTTGCGGGGCCTCCCCACCGCCGCCGGTGGGGAGGTAAGTCCTGCCACCACCCCCAACGGGAGCGCCCGAGGGGGGGCTCCGGTGAGGGTGGTTGCCGGCGGCCGGCCGCCGCCGGCGATGGCCGGAAAAACACGATTATTATTTTTTTTTATTGTTTTTATTATGTATCGGGATGGAGGAGGCCGCCGGGACGGGTTCCGACGGGTTCCTCCGCCTCAAAGGCCATGAGGGAGGGCCTTGGAGCACCTCTCTCCCCTTCACCCCCCACGCAAGGCCGGAGCCCGCGATGGCGGTGGAGATCTATGGGGGTGGTCCGAAGCTATCCACGGCCGGGAATCGCCGCCTCCGGTGATCGGAGACAGCGGGGATCGACGAGAAGGGATCTAGGGCAGAGAGGAGTCGGGGGAACTTACATTGGTGTTGTTTAGGCGAGGGGATCGTCGAGCGGCCATCGTTGGTGGAGTTCGCCGGAGTTCGCGGAGGAGGTTCGTCGGAAGGTCGCCGGGGCTTGGACTCTTGCTGGTTGGGGAGGGTAGAGTGTAGGAAAAAGAAACCCTAACACTTGGGGGTGTTTATATAGGAGGGGGTGGGTCTCTTGGAGGTTGAGAGGAGTTAATGGGGAGGAATAACTCTCCCTTGGTGGAAAACGCCCAAACCAGCCCGGTTCAGCCTTCCCAAGGCTTTGGGAGAAGGGGGGAAGTTATGACAAGCCACCCAAATTGATTAGGGGTATTTATGGGGGGAGTTTCATATTAATAAAAATTAAGAAATGACATAAATAATTATTCGTAACTTATTTTGACTTAAAATTTTTATTACAACATTCTGAAGTCACAAGTCATTTTTAGAAATTATTTCATAATTTTTAACTGTATTTTCGTATTTTTATTTATTTATTTAGTGTTTTAAGCCTAATAAAATTAAAATAAATGATTTATATTTTAAATAATAAATTTTAATTACTAAATCTTTTTTATATATATTTAGGGTGTCATGATAAAAATTTGGGGAAATAAAAACGTTTTTTGCCATTTATCTTAATTTTCCAAATAAATTGAATAAATTAATTACTTAAATAATAAATTAATTATGAAAATAAATTAGCTCTTTATTGGCACATCACTTCAAATATTCTTAGGGTGTCTTAATAAAATTTTTAGGGTTGATAGGAGTGTACTCGTCACGATTCTCATTACACTATCATTTACGGGGTTTGGTGTGCGTTTAGACGGGTCGACGTGTTTTGGGCTTTGCATAATTTAAAATGTTTAATCTTGGAGAAAGTGGAGGGTGTGACTTATTGGGTCAATAGTACTCAATAGATCGTGAACCCATTATTCGTGTGTCAATCCAGCCTACAAAACCCTAACAGGTCAAATAACACGAAGGGGTCTAGAAAATCGAAATCGGGATGTTACATATGCCCAGAACCGCCGCTTTGCGGTGATGCCTTCGCTCTCAGGAAGTTGTCACTACAAAGCGCCGATTCTACGGCCTTTTTCGATCATATTTATAGTAGCAAGTATTAAAGATATGCAGTCCACAGAAGTAGTAAAAGGGGCAAATCACATATAATATAAATAAAGCTCCACGAAGGGAGTGTCCACAAAAACATCAGAGTGCAGCATAATGTAAAACTAGGAATAAAGGCATAAGCCCTGTACATCAGAGTCCTCACTACAAGTCACTCAGCGGATGCAAAACTAAAAGAAGCTACTCTAAGGGTCGGGACTCACGGTCCCTGCAGTCTGGACTCCAGTGCTAGACTGCCCCATCTCCAGTCGTACCGGCCTCCTGGGCTGTTCCCCCATACTGGGCTCCGCGATCCCCTAAAATGATGTGGTTCGAAAACCATTAGTCATAAAGACTAAGACCTATCTTCCCCTACCCCTTCCCCCATGGCCCTTAGGCACCGAGCGAAGAGGAAGAAAGGGGAGGACATATTTGTGGAGAATAAAAGTAAACAGGTGACAGTGGACTTAATCTAGCAAGTTGTATTCAATGAGCAGTTAATATGAATGTTATAATAGGTCTTGCAGTAAGGAAAGCAAATATATAAATTTAAACCTTCACTTATGCGAGAACACATAAGCAAAAGGGATCTTTTGCAAGGCTCCCATCGTATAAGTGTCCCATACCACTTATACCTTGGGGTGTCGGTTATCAAACAGCAATGGTTGTTATTATATATATCAAATAAACCTTAATTTATAAACTTGCCCACACAAGCTTATAGACTAAGGGGTCGTTTTGCAGGTCCCAAACTATAAGCGTCCCATACCACTTAGTTTTTGGGATGTCCAAAGTTGTAATGAATGATTATGATGGCAATACATATGGTGGGTTATTATGTCATGCAGTGCAACACACACACCCGACTTTGTGCACAAACCTTATAGTTCCCTCTTTCGGAGCCGTTACCTCTCAGGATACCTCCGTAGTGGCAGACGGAAGCGGTGGGTCGGACCTACCCCACCTCAAAACCAGTTATGCACACCGGTCTGACCTATCGTATGGCCTCAACGCCTGGTGCACGAGGCGGAACACCGCGTACTCTTGCCGGGTATGGACCGCCGGACTTAACCTTGGCAATGTGCTAACCACCTTGCCGAGACAACGATATTGGTGCCGGTGCAACGAACTCCCCAATATCGCTGACCCACCACCTTAGTTATCCTAACTTTATGCACATGAAACAATTATAGAGTGAGTAACCAAACAACACAAACAATCAAAAGAACTCCCGGTCAAGCCGTCCGTAACAACCTAAAACCCGAGCATAAGCTCCCCGGACAAACCCGTCCGTATCAACTATCAACCGAGCCAAAGCTCCCTGGACTAAAAAAAAACCCGTCCAGCTCGATTCCCAACCCCATCCCTTTGAACACCTCGGGATGACTCATCATTTCAATCTCCTAGCCTTCTAGTGCGTGCCGTGTAAATCCCTACTTAACTAATTTCTCTTTCTTTTAGTTTGCAGTTTACGTTAGCCCAGGACTGCCTCCAGATTATGCCCCGTGAAGGGTTCTCAATAGGCACTAGGAACTACGATGGTATGACAAGACCAAAGTTCCCTTTCGCAAGGCACTTACTTTAATTGGTTTCTCACCTTACCTTTTTCCCTTTAAGAGTTACATTAAACTAAACCTAGGGTAGCTTGACTCTTCACCCTCTCCACACGGAAAAACGGTCTTCCGCCATACCCTCGTAACACCTAATCTTACAACTACCATCAGTGCTAAACCAAACCTCTTAGGGACTCACCTAGGCTACACGATAATCAAGATTACACGTAATTTACTTTTTCATCCAAATGCCACAATTTATTTATCGGGGGTCTATCCTAACAAGATTTGCCTAAATCCAAAATATTGGAATTTTCCTAATAAATCCGATAACTTATTTATTTATTCTTAAGGGTCTAATATCATCATTTTGAACATGAGGTATATCATTATAGTTGATTCTAGCTATCACAAAATTAAGGTAAATAATAGTAGGCCTAAATATCAAGTGTCCAAAGTTTGATAGTTTTACAATGATTTTCAAGGGCCTAAACTTATATAATCATTATTTCAGTTATTTCAAGCTTAATGAAAAAACTACCTTAATTTGTCCTTCAAATAATTCAAATAAAATACAGGGTGCTGGTTTTATCATGAAAATAACTTTGACAGAATCCCATAATTTTCTTGCTGATAATTAAATCATAATAAATCAAATACTAAATTACAATCTAACATGCTTTGTGAAAGAAGTGCTATAACAGTAACCCTAAAAATTCCCAAATAATTCCCAGTGATATAAATGACCCTAAAAATTTTAAGTTCCAATTATCATAATTTTCCAGCAATTGTACAAGCCCTAAATTATTTTTATGCTCAAAAGCCCATATTAAAACATTGTGAATGAACCTCTAAAATTTCTCAACATAAAATTCTATAAAAAATTCAGGGATCAATGTTCTACTAGTGAAGATCTAAATCCAGAATTTTAACTGATTATAATTAATTTAAAACTTCCAAATAATTGAAATAACAAATCGGGCTAATAATCATTTAACACATGAAGTATAATATTTATTAATCATAAAATTCCAGGAAAATTACCATAAGTCTAAAACATCCTAAAACTCCCTCCTCCCGTGTTTCATAATTTTTGGATTAGTTTTAGTGCTTAAAATAACTAAATTACATTTTTATCCTAATCCAAAATCTCAACTTTCGAGGTACCTAATTACCTCCAATTCCTTCACTATTTCAACCAGAGGGTTTTCATCATATCATCCCCCTCTCCTCCAAATTTCAAGGGCATACAAGAGCTTTTGCTCCTATGTCCTTCACAAACCTCAAACTCCCACCCACTGGATTTGAGTCAATCTCTTAGAGTAAAATCCACCCTAATCCACACAATGTTACCGAAGAGGGTAGACATAGACTCAACAAATCAGTGGCCACAACATCAGCCTCTTTTGAAGAGATTTGTCCACTCCATTTCCAACCGTACTTTTCCCCAAAGTATCCCTCACCAAGACCTATCTAGGACTTGATACTTCCCTATTCAAAACTCGACCAATTGAGTTGAAATTTTGTACAGATCTTAACATTGATGCCAGGGACCACCACCCAAAATTTGGGGAAGTTTGGACTTAATTTTATCTCCTAATTAATTTTATAATGTTTATTACAATTTTACAAAAAACTTTATGCAAAAGTTCTCCAAAAATTCTCATTTTTGGACAGCCTCTCGATATATATATTATAGATCTCCAGTCCAAATTTCAAGTCATTTAGACATGTTATGAACCGTGGGCAACCATTTCAATTTCTAGTTAGCCTAGGTCTTGATCCCACCAAAATGAGTTCTGTGGTCAAACCACTCACCCAAATTGAATAAAATCAATTTTACATTAAAGTAGACCCAGAGGGCTACAACTTTTGTGACTGGTCATTTTTCCTAATTCGGCCTCTAATGTCCTCAATTTTTAACGTTAAAATAGGTGAGTTTTCATGTACATTAATTATAAACATCCTAAATAAATTATTTAATATTTTAACATCACTATTCATCTTCTTCTCAAAACCGAACCAGTGAACAGAACGTTTATTTTCCTGTAGTTTTCCGAATTCAATTTCCCAGCCATCCGGTCACCTCCCTGGCCAGCCACCACCACCACCACCTCCGTTGAGGCGACGGTTATCGATCGGCGGTGATTTGGCCGCCGGAGATGGCGGTTTCCGGCGAACTTACCGCCATTAATTTACAGAAATACGATGAAACTCCCATCCGATCTAATCCTTTTAGACTCGATATCTCTCCTAAAGAATTTCTAAGATCTATCCATGAAAGAAGAAGTAGAGGAGGACCTTATTCGCGGTTTGGAGACGAGTTGATCGAAGGTTCGTCATGGCGCTGCGTTGGCGTCGTTTGATTTCTCCTACGGTAACTCCAACTCCAAAGTATGAGATAAAATGGGTAAAATTTTGCTCTCTTACCGCAGGGAGGCTTTTATAGATTTCAAGGGGAGGAAGATGAAGAGGAAAAAGAGAAATGGCAAGAGATCCATGGCTATTTAATTGGTATTTAAAACCGATTTTCGGTTACAGGAAGTCAAGAGGTGGAAATGAATAGGCAAATCCTAGGTGGCAGCCTCCTATAGGACCACTTTATTATTTTTACTCCATCTTTATGATAAAATTCGGCCAGAGGGGGGGGGGGGGGTTTCTTCTTCTTCATGCAATTAATCTTCACTTCAATATTTTCTCTCTCCTCCCACCATTAATTCTCTAAATTTCTCTCTCCTCCTAACAAAATGAAACTCCTAAAAAAATGTCACACCTTACACTCTATTGGCAGCCCTCTACGGTTTATAACTCCTCATGAGAATCATGAAGGGGGTGGTTCACCTTCCACCTTAAGTGACTCTCTTTCTAACTTTCTCTCTCCTCCATTATTCTTCAAAATAAAGCTTTTGATTTCTCTCTCCTAGTCACCCATTTGACTAGTCAGCCCTAGGTTATTGGCAGCCCTAATACATCCTATTAATCATGCAAATAGGGTTAGCCTAGAGGAGTGAGTGGTTTGAGCATGGGTTAGCCCAAATAGGCTAGGTTAACTTGACTTGGGTCAAAGGTTGACTTGGTCATTTTGGCCACTAGGGTTGACCCAAGTGGGTCCTTAGTGACTCATTGGGCCCACATGATGTTTAAGGGGGGGGGGGGGGTTAGAGCCATATTAATCCTACTAAGCCACCCAAATCCAGGGTTTTAGGAAATTACTAAATGTAGACCAAAATGGCTCACACTAATTTCTTGGATCATTTTGGTCCTTTTGGCTCTCTAAGGACTTGCCATGACCTCAGGCATGCTCAAAGTCACTCCTAGTGGGATCAAATTTGAAAATGGGATGTTACAAATCCCAATAAACAAAACAAAAATTTCATCCCCGAAATTAAGGTTAAGTCTACAAGAGTTTTCTACCGGCACAAGCTTAGCTTGTAACATCCCATAAGGGTTGAAGTGCCTAAAATGTCAACAATTAGGGGCTAGTCCCCAATAAACAAAAAGTTTAGCCTATATCTTTTTAAATAATTCTACTAGCACGAGAAAATAAGGAAAAACTCTAATACACCGGAGGAGTTGCCATGTATACCTGACTAAAAAGCTCCGGATATTTCTCCTGCATCAGGTCCTGAGGCTCCCAGGTATGCTCCTCTCGTCCATGGTTCCTCCACAAGACCTTGACTAGCGGGATCTTCTTGCGGCGTAAGACTCGTATCCCCTGGTCATCGATCCGTATCGGTTCCAAATGCACAGACCGATCCGAGGCTACCGGCCCATCAGTGGCCGTAATCTGTAACTCCGGGCGTAGTAGAGCCCTCCTGAGTGAAGATACGTGAAAAACGTCGTGCAAGCCGACCAACTCCGGTGGCAGCTCCAGCCGGTAAGCTAGAGGACCGATCCGCTCAAGGATCCTGAACGGTCCCATGAATCTCGGGCTGAGCTTCTTCCGATGACCCCGCACCCGTGAAACTCCATGCATCGGCCGGATATTCAAGAACACCCAGTCCCCGATCTGAAACTCCACCGAACAATGTCGAGCGTCATAATACTTCGCTTGCCTGCTTTGCGCCTCTAACTTCCGGTCCCGGATCAGTCTCACCTGAGCCTCAGCCATAATATCCTCCCAAATCTGGCCCCTATCCGGTATGTAAGTCCGACCTCTGAAACATATCAGTCCATCTCGCATCGAGTAGTCCCCAGCTGAGCCTGCCTCCAAGGCCGGGAAAATTGGCTCTAGCTTGGCATCCCTTTTATAGAGCTCCCTCGCAAAACTCTGTCTTCTTCATTCCCCCAGTCTTCTATAAATAGGGTTTCGCTTTCATCCGGGTCTTAATATAACTCGCTTGATCTCGGATCTCAGGCCGAAGCTAGAGCGCATCCTAATCCTATAGGCACGCCTCTGCCAATCTCTGACTCTGTCATGAATATCATAGGTGGTGCTCGTAGCGGCTAGGTACTCCTTGTACAGCTCAGGGTCATCAAGTGATACCAGAGTGATGTGCATTTCTTCGAAACTTCGTAGTAGCTCCATGGACATAAGCTGAGGTCCTGCTCCGGCTGTGGCAGCTCTCCGGCTCAGTGCATCGGCCACCACGTTTACCTTACCCGGATGGTAGTGCATCTCATACTGATAGTCCGCTAGAAATTCCACCCATCTGCGTTGCCGGATGTTCAGCTCCTTTTGGGTATCCACATACTTCAGATTTTTGTGATCTGAAAATATGTCGCAGTGAACTCCATAGAGGTAGTGCCGCCAGACCTTTAATGCAAAAATGACCGCTCCCATCTCCAGATCGTGAACTGGGTAGTTCTGTTCATGTTTCTTTAACTGGTGGGAGGCATAAGCGATCACATGTCCCTTCTGCATCAAAACTGCTCCCATGCCCTGGTAGGAGGCATCTGCATAAACCTAAAATCCTTCTCTCCCCGATGGGAGGGCAAGAATCGGGGCCGAAGTGAGTCGATTTTTCAGCTCCTGGAACGCCGTCTCGCACTGCGGTGTCCAGACAAATGGTATTTCCTTCCTCGTCAGAGAGGTAAGTGGGAGGGCAAGCCTAGAAAAACCCTCTACGAACTTCCGATAATAGCCTGCAAGTCCTAGAAAGCTCCGTATGTCTGTAGCTGTCTTCAACTTTGGCCAATCTCGGACTGCCTGAATCTTGGCTAGATCCACTGCCAACCCGCTCCGCTAATAACGTGTCCCAAAAAGGCCACCTCCTTCAGCCAGAACTGACACTTGCTGAACTTGGCATACAACTGATGCTCCCGTAGCCTCTCTAAAGTCAGCGTCAGATGCCTCGCGTGCTCCTCCTCGGTCCTCGAGTAAATGAGGATGTCATCGATGAAAACGATGACAAACACATCTAGATACGACTCGAAGACCCGGTTCATGAGAGTCATGAACGCTGATGGCGCATTCGTGAGCCCGAAGGGCATCACGGTAAACTCGTAGAGTCCATACCTACTACTAAAAGCAGTATTCTGAATATCCTCTTCTTTGATCCGCAACTGATAATAGCCCGATCTCAAGTCCAACTTCGAGAAGAGGTGGGCTCCCTCCAGCTGGTCAAACAGCTCATCTATCCTTGGCAGAAGATAGGTATTCCTGAATGTTAGCCGGTTCAACGCTCGGTAATCGATACACAACCTGAGTGTTCCATCTTTCATCTTGACGAACAACACTGGAGCTCCCCATGGCGAAGAGCTCGGCCGAACAAACCCGGCTTCCACTAATTCCTGCAACTGACTCCGGAACTCCGTCAACTCCCTTGGGGCCATGCGGTAGGGAGCTCTGGATGCCGGCTTAGCCCCTGGCACAAGCAATATCTGGAAGTCCTGCTCTCTATGCGGGGGTAGCCCTGGTAGCTTTTCCGGGAAGACGTCCGCAAAATCTCGCACTATGGGAACGTCGGATAAAGATCCCTTGACTTTCGTCATCTCGAAAAGAATCTGATACATCTCGTCTCCCTGCATGTGGGCCTTGACCGTCTGAATAGATGATAAGAAAATATGGGACGCAGATCTTATACCTTCCATCACGATGAAAGAATCCCCATATCTAAGGGTAATCTTCTTGGCCAAGCAGTCAATCTGGTCATGGTTCCAATGGAGCCATGACATTCCCAGAATCAGATCATAGTCTGGCAGTGGCAAGATCATCGCTGGTGCTTCGAAAGGTTTCCCGCATATCCATGCCTCCATATTGCAATGAGATGAGGTGAACAACTCCGACCCGTCAGGTAGCTGTATCTTCATCATCGACCCCGTGAATTTCTCCACGCCATCCAACCCTTGGATAAAGGTCTCTGACACAAACGAGTGCGAGGCACCCGTGTCGAAGAGAGTGTGTGCGGGTTTGCCGCAAATGAAGACAATACATGAGATTGTGACTTAACTTAGAGTTCTGTTCTTGGTTTTTACTACCTAATGCTACAGACAATAGTTTTCTAGGAAAGGATGGAAAAAGAATTGAAACAAGCAAACAAAACCTTGTCGTACCTGTGATCACTTGCTAAGGATGCCGGGGTTGGGCCAGGTCCAGTGCATATACCTGCTCCCTTTCCTGCCTACTGTCTCCGCCCTGGTATCCTTGTCCTTGACCGCGTCCTCGGCCTCCATAGTGCTGAGCAGGTGGGCAATCTGCGGCGCTAGAGGGGGCCCCCTTCTTATAGGGCAGTTCCTCTTGATATGTCCCACCTGGCGGCAATGAAAACACTCTAGTGGAGGGTAAGCCCTCCCTCCTGGTCTCTGCACATCCTGTATCTGTGGTCCTGGTATCTCCCGTATTTGGAGAGGCTGGGGAGCCAGAGCCACCTGCTCCCTCGGCTCCTGTCTCACCTCCTAACGAGGCTGATCCTCCATCCTGCCCATATCTGTAGCACGGCCTCGTCGCTGCTCATTTCTTGCTCCACGATTCTGATCCTCCGTTGGCCGTTTCCGGCCTCGGGTAGCGTGCCAGTCTGCCTCGATCCTCTTGGCCATCTCTAGAATCCGAGGAATAGGCCCATCGGACACGAACAGTAGGGCCTCCCTCAAATCCTCCTTCAAACCCTTGTAAAATCTCTTGGTGTACCCGGCTTCGTCCAGCTGATAAGAGTCTGCATATCGAGCCAGATGATCAAACTCCCGATGGTATTCCACCACCGACCTAGTGCCCTGCTTCAACTGTAAGAACCGGTCTTCAAGCTCATCCCTGGCCGACTGCGGAACAAAATGTTCCAATAGTGCGACCCTGAATTCTCCCCAAGTGATCTCCGCAACCTCCCTGTCGGCATAAGTCTTGTCCAAGAGTGTCTTCCACCACCTCTTGGCATGGGACTCTAGGCAGGAGACCACCAATGCCACCCTCTCCTCCACCGGGCATCGTATCCCTGTCAACATCTCATGCATGATGTCCAACCACTCCTCTATCCGGACTGCCGCCTCTGTCCCTAAGTAGGACGGCGGAGAGAGTCCTCAGAAGATACTCAGCTAGTTGGCTCCCGGAATCAGCTGCGGAGCTGGAGCCTATTGAGCCCTGAAGGCTTCTAGGATGGCAGTCAAAGTCTGCCCCATATCCGTCTGTAGGAAAGGAGCGGGAACTGGTGGAGGTGGTGCAGCATCCAGAGTCTGCAGAACCTCACCCTGTGGAGTAGGCTCTGCTGAAGGCTGCGAATAAGAAATTTTCACTATGAGAAGTCAGTTCATAAGAATTAAAAGTGGACAATTATATGTGATTCCCCATATGGGCACACCACTGCTTCCGCTGCTTAGTTTGTCCGCAAACTAAACTCGTGCGGGGGTGACCCAGTGATTTGTGGACTGCTACTAATCCGATCGATGTTTCCTATGATACCACTTGTAAGACCCCTTTTTTTTCTTTTCAAAAACTGGGGTCTTATGCCCAGAACCGCCGCTTTGCGGTGACGCCTTCGCTCTCGGGAAGTTGTCACTACAAAGCGCCGATTATGTCGGCCTTTTTCGATCACATTTATAGTAGCAAGTATTAAATATATGCAGTCCACAGAAGTAGTAAAAGGGGCAAATCACATATAATATAAATAAAGCTCCACGAAGGGAGTGTCCACAGAAACATCAGAGTGCAGCATAATGTAAAACTAGAAATAAGGGCATAAGCCCTGTACATCAGAGTCCTCATTACAAGTCACTCAGCGGATGCAAAACTAAAAGAAGCTACTCTAAGGGTCGGGACTCACGGTCCCTGCAGTCTGGACTCCAGTGCTAGACTGCCCCATCTCCAGTCGTACTGGCCTCCTGGGTTGTTCCCCCATGCTGGGCTCCGCGATCCCCTAAAATGATGGGGTTCGAAAACCATTAGTCATAAAGACTAAGCCCTATCATCCCCTACCCCTTCCCCCATGGCCCTTAGGCACCGAGCTAAGAGGAAGAAAGGGGAGGACATATTTATGGAGAATAAAAGTAAACAGGTGACAGTGGACTTAATCTAGCAAGTTGTATTCGGTGAGCAGTTAATATGAATGTTATAATAGGTCTAGCAGTAAGAAAAGCAAATATATAAATTTAAACTTTCACTTATTCGAGAACACATAAGCAAAAGGGATCTTTTGCAAGGCTCCCATCGTATAAGTGTCTCATACCACCTATACCTTGGGGTGTCGGTTATCAAACAACAATGGTTGTTATTATATATATCAAATAAACCTTAATTTATAAACTTGCCCACACAAGCTTATAGACTAAGGGGTCGTTTTGCAGGTCCCAAACAATAAGCGTCCCATACCACTTAGTTTTTGGGATGTCCAAAGTTGTAATGAATGATTATGATGGCAATACATATGGTGGGTTATTATGTCATGCAGTGCAACACACACACCTGACTTTGTGCACAAACCTTATAGTTCCCTCTTTCGGAGCCATTACCTCTCAGGATACCTCCGTAGTGGCAGAAGGAAGCGGTGGGTCGGGCTTACCCCACCTCAAAACTAGTTATGCACATCGGTCTGACCTATCATACACCCTCAACGCCAGGTGCACGAGGCGGAATACCGCGTACTCTTGCCGGGTATGGACTGCCGGACTTAACCTTGGCAATGTGCTAACCACCTTGCCGAGACAACGATATTGGTGTCGGTGCAACGAACTCCCCAATATCGCTGACCCACCACCTTACTTATCCTAACTTTATGCACATGCAACAATTATAGAGTGAGTAACCAAACAACACAAACAGTCAAAAGAACTCCCGATCAAGCCATCCGTAACAACCTAAAACCCGAGCATAAGCTCCCCAGACAAACCCGTCCGTGTCAACTATCAACCGAGCCAAAGCTCCCTGGACTTAAAAAAAAAACAAAAAACCCGTCCAGCTCGATTCCCAACCCCATCCCTTTGAACACCTCGGGATGACTCATCATTTCAATCTCCTAGCCTTCTAGTGCGTGCCGTGTAAATCCCTACTTAACTAATTTCTCTTTCTTTTGGTTTGCAGTTTACATTAGCCCAGGACTGCCTCCGGATTATGCTCCGTGAAGGGTTCTCAATAGGCACTAGGAACTACGATGGTATGACAAGACCAAAGTTCCCTTTCGCAAGGCACTTACTTTAATTGGTTTCTCACCTTACCTTTTTCCCTTTAAGAGTTACATTAAACTAAACCTAGGGTAGCTTGACTCTTCACCCTCTCCATACGGAAATACGGTCTTCCGCCATACCTGCGTAACACCTAATCTTCCAACTACCATCAGTGCTAAACCAAACCTCCTAGGGACTCACCTAGCTACACGATAACCAAGATTACACGTAATTTACATTTTCATCCAAATGCCACAATTTATTTATTGGGGGTCTATCCTAACAAGATTTGCCTAAATCCAAAATATTGGAATTTTCCTAATAAATCCGATAACTTATTTATTTATTCTTAAGGGTCTAATATCATCATTTTGAACATGAGGTATATCATTCTAGTTGATTCCAGCTATCACAAAATTAAGGTAAATAATAGTAGGCCTAAATATCAAGTGTCCAAAGTTTGATAGTTTTACAATGATTTTCAAGGGCCTAAACTTATATAATCATTATTTCAGTTATTTCAAGGTTAATGAATAAACTACCTTAATTTGTCCTCCAAATAATTCAAATAAAATACAGGGTGCTGGTTTTATCATGAAAATAACTTTGACAGAATCCCATAATTTTCTTGCTGGTAATTAAATCATAATAAATCAAATACTAAATTACAATCTAGCATTCTTTGTGAATGAAGTGCTATAACAGTAACCTAAAAATTCCCAAATAATTCCCAGTGATATAAAAGGGCCTAAAAACCTTAAGTTCCAATTATCATAATTTTCCAGCAATTGTACAAGCCCTAATTTATTTTTATGCTCAAAAGCCCATAGTAAAACATTGTGAATGAACCTCTAAAATTTCTCAACATAAAATTCTATAAAAATTTCAGGGATCAATGTTCTACTAGTCAAGATCTAAATCTAGATTTTTAACTGATTATAATTAATTTAAAACTTCCAAATAATTGAAACAACAAATCGGGCTAATAATCATTTAACACATGAAGTATCATATTTATTAATCATAAAATTCCAGGAAAATTACCATAAGTCTAAAACATCCTAAAACTCCCTCCTCCCGAGTTTCATAATTTTTGGATTAGATTTAGTGCTTAAAATAACAAAATTACATTTTTATCCTAATCCAAAATCTCAACTTTCGAGGTACCTAATTACCTCCAATTCCTTCACTATTTTAACCAGAGGGTTTTCATCATATCATCCCCCTCTCCTCCAAATTTCAAGGGCATACAAGAGCTTTTGCTCCCATGTCCTTCACAAACCTCAAACTCCCACCCACTGGATTTGAGCCAATCTCTTAGGGTAAAATCCACCCTAATCCACACCATGTTACCCAAGAGGGTAGACATAGACTCAACAAATCAGTGGCCACAACATCAGCCTCTTTTGAGGAGATTTGTCCACTCCATTTCCAACTGTACTTTTCCCCAAAGTATCCCTCACCAAGACCTATCTAGGACTTGATACTTCCCTATTCAAAACTCGACTAATTGAGTTGAAATTTTGTACAGATCTTAACATTGATGCCAGGGACCACCACCCAAAATTTGGGGGAATTTGGACTTAATTTCATCTCCTAATTAATTTTATAATGTTTATTAAAATTTAAAAAAAAACTTTAGGCAAAATTTCTCCAAAAATTCTCATTTTTGGACAACCTCTCGATATACATATTATAGATCTCCAGTCCAAATTTCAAGTCATTTGGACATGTTATGAACCGTGGGCAACCATTTCAATTTCTGGTTAGCCTAGGTATTGATCCCACCAAAATGAGTGTTGTGGTCAAACCACTCACCCAAATTGAATATAATCAATTTTATATTAAAGTAGACCCAGAGGGCTACTACTTTTGTGACTGGTCATTTTTCCTAATTCGGCCTCTAAGGTCCTCAATTTTTAACTTTAAAATAGGTGAGTTTTCATGTTCATTAATTATAAAATTCCTAAATAAATTATTTAATATTTTAACATCACTATTCGTCTTCTTCTCAAAACCGAACCAGTGAACAGAAAGTTTATTTTCCTGTAGTTTTCCGAATTCAATTTCCCGGCCATCCGGTCACCTCCCTGGCCAGCCACCACCACCACCACCTCCGTTGAGGCGACGGCTATCGATCGGCGGTGATTTGGCCGCCGGAGATGGCGGTTTCCGGCGAACTCGCCGCCATTAATTTACGGAAATACGATGAAACTCCCATCCAATCTAATCCTTTTGTACTCGATATCTCTCCTAAAGAATTTCTAAGATCTATCCATGAAAGAAGAAGTAGAGGAGGACCTTATTCGCGGTTTGGAGACGAGTTGATCGGCGGTTCGTCATGGCGCGGCGTTGGCGTCGTTCGATTTCTCCTACGGCAACTCTAACTCCAAAGTATGAGATAAAATGGGTAAACTTTTGCTCTCTTACAGCAGGGAGGCTTTTATAGATTTCAAGGGGAGGAAGATGAAGAGGAGAAAGAGAAATGGCAATAGATCAATGGCCATTTAATTGGTATTTAAAACCGATTTTCGGTTACAGGAAGTCAAGAGGTGGAAATGAATAGGCAAATCCTAGGTGGCAGCCTCCTATAGGACCTCTTTATTATTTTTACTCCATCTTTATGATAAAATTCGGCCATTAAGAGGGGGGGTGGTTTCTTCTTCTTCATGCCATTAATCTTCACTTCAATATTTTCTCTCTCCTCCCACCATTAAATCTCTAAATTTCTCTCTCCTCCTAACAAAATGAAACTCCTAAAAAAATGTCACACCTTACACTCTATTGGCAGCCCTCTAAGGTTTATAACTCCTCATGAGAATCATGAAGGGGGTGGTTCACCTTCCACCTTAAGTGGCTCTCTTTCTCACTTTCTCTCTCCTCCATTATTCTTCAAAATAAAGCTTTTGATTCCTCTCTCCTAGTCACCCATTTGACTAGTCAACCCTAGGTTATTGGCAGCCCTAATATATCCTATTAATCATGCAAATAGGGTTAGCCTAGAGGAGTGAGTGGTTTGAGTATGGGTTAGCCCAAATAGGCTAGGTTGACTTGACTTGGGTCAAAGGTTGACTTGGTCATTTTGGCCACTAGGGTTGACCCAAGTGGGTCCTTAGTGACTCATTGGGCCCACATGTTGTTTAAGGGGGGGGCTTAGAGCCATATTAATCCTACTAAGCCACCTAAATCCAGGGTTTTAGGAAATTACTAAATGCAGACCAAAATGGCTCAAACAAATTTCTTGGATCATTTTGGTCCTTTTGGTTCTCTAACGACTTGCCATGACCTCAGGCATGCTCAAATTCACTCCTAGGGGGGTCAAATTTGAAAATGGGATGTTACACAGGATACCTCCGTCGTGTCAAATGGAAGCTGTGGGTTGGGCCTCGCCCACCTCTAAACCGGTAATTGCACTAACAGCCAGACCTATTGTACGCCTCGAAGCTGGTGCACTAAGCAGAGTTCCTGCGTACTCTTGCCGGCTAGCACACTAGACTTTATATGGCGAAGTGCTAAACCACACTTGCTGAGTTGACGTATTGGCGTCGATGCATCAACCCTCCAATACCGAAGACCAACCACATAGTATTTTTTGTACATGCAACCTTATATATCACCTACCGAGCCAAAGCTCCCTGCACCATCCCGTCCATCACAACCAACAACCGAGCCAAAGCTCGCCGGTACAAACTGCCCATCACCAAAATTCCCGGGCCTATAACCCGTGTGAACCAACCTAATATCCCGAGACATCGAGGTGAGTTAAAGTGAATCCCTAATTATGATAGTTACTCTTGTAATTTAGTTTTCCTACAGTTTAGGTTAGCCCAGGACTGCCCCCGGCATACCCCGTGAAGGGCTCTCAAAGGGCACTAGGAACTACGATGGGCTGAAGCCGAAACCTCCCTTTCGCATGACACTTATTATTATTGGTTGTTACCCAACTCCCAATCCCTTTAATGATGTACTGTATCAAACCCTAATGTATTTTGACTGTTTCACTCTCTCTCTACGGGGAAGACGGTGTTTCGTCGACCCCAAACACCTGTTAACAATAGTCAAACCTCTCACTCCTCATCACGACTCCTGATGATGAATTCATTTCACTTACGAGATCAATACACTAATATTCCAACTCTCTAGGTTCTTTTTGCACCTATTATGATTTCTGCAATTATTACTAAACGTAGACCATCCTAAGCTATATGATGTATACAATGGGAGGTACTCCAAATTATCATCCAAAATCCCTATAATATTTATTGGAGGTATATCATGACATTATTGACTAAATCCAGAAGTTTATAATTTTCTTAATTTACTTGATAATTTATTTAATTTCTTAAGAGATCCAAATGCCTTAGTTTGAACATGAAGTACTATTTTCAGGCATTCAAAATGTTCCACAAAATTATTATAAATACAAGACAGGTACTTATCAAAAAATTCAAGGTCTACAAATTTTCAATAAGATTTAACCCCTAAACATAATTTTTGAACATAACCTACATTAACAAATTTAAAGAGACAAGTACTGCCAATATACTTCCAATAATTCTGAGAAAATTCAAGGTTGAACATAAAGACATATAAACACTCCAGGTCAAGTTTCATAATTTATCAATGAATAATAAATTATAAACTTGATTTTTCATAACAATCCAAGTTAATATGTTAATGAACTTAGTACAACAATTATTCACCTAAAAATTGCAATAAATTCACATATAAGCATATTGACCTAGAAACACTACTGATCAAGTTTCATAATTTTCCAATAAAAAAGGAGCTCTAACTCTATTATTGGTCATATTCCCATATTTTTATACTTGAGAAGTAAGTACTGGAAATTTACATCTAAAAATTACAATAAAAATCACGTATGATAATAATGGTCTAAAACTCACTCTGCCCCAATTTCATAATCATCTAATAAATATTAATCCATAGTAAAAACATAATTTACTGGGGCTAATGCTGTTTTTGCAAAGGTTCTACTAAAATTATTGATCTAAAATTCCCAATAAAATTATCCAAGGCTTATAATGACATTATTACTACACTACCAAAGTTTCACAACTTTTAATTAAGTTTTGGTGGCTTATCTTGCATGTATAATTGTTGAGCCCTAAAATAAGGTTAGGGTTTTGAGGGGTTTATCCAACTCCAAATTCTCTATGATTTTTACTAGAGGACCTTAGCTACCCTAGTATCCTCTCTACAAAATTTCGAGTCCATACAAGGGCATTTGACCACATGCCTTTCTCAAACCCCCAAAGTCCTAACATAGGGTTTGAACTTGGGACCTAGGGAAATCCTACCCCAAACAACCCCATAACCCATATGGGGTTGTTATATGTCATGCCAAACCAGTGTACCAAATCTCAGCCTCTATTGAGGTTCTTTGACCACTCAAACTTCATTGTGCACTTTTGACCAAAATAACCCTTATTAGGGCAAGGCAAGGGTTTGCTCAAATCCAACTCAAATCAACTCAAAAAGAGGTGGAAATTTATACAGACCCTCCTGATGACTCCAATAACCACTCACAAAAATTTGGGAGGGTTTGGAGATCTTTAGATCCCCTAATTAATTTACCCAAGGATATTTCAATAATTACTAAAACTATAGAAAAATTATCCCCAAAAATTCTCATTTTTGGGCAAGACCTAGGTATAGATTAGTATGACTACCTGTCCAAATTTCAAGTCATTTGGACAAGGGATAAAGTAGGGGCACTCAATTTAATTTATGTCTAACCCTAAGTATACACCCCACCAAAATGGGTGCCCTGGTCAAACCAGTTGTCCAAATTGACTCAAATCAATTTTAAATTAAATAGACCCCTAGGGCTACAATTTATATGTTGACGACTTTCTCTGATTTAGCCTCAAAGAATTTTTAAATTAATTTACAAAATGACTTAATATGTGTGACAGAATAACAAATGAAATAATTATTATCCTATAGTTTAAAACAGCAGCGGCAGGAATCTTGGCGCACATCTGGATGGCATCCCGTCATCATCCCCGCGCGCCAATAGCCAGAATCAATTCCTCCTGGGACAACTTCAAGCATCTGTCGCCGGCCACCCGGTCACCTCCCTACCCGGCCAACGCCACCACCACCTCCGTCGATGTGGTGGCTATAGCCAAGCGGCAGCAAAGCAGCCGGAGGGCCCTTTTCCGGAAAACCATGAAAATGCAAGCTTCGATCGGGATCAATTGAGCCCAATTTTTATTCTAAATGATCCCTATGATCTACCCATAGGAGAAGATGAAGGGGAGGACCTTGTTTGCGGCCTAGAGGTAGGTTGATCGTCGGGATGCCATTTCTGAAGGTGGCGCCGCTCAGTTTCTGCAACAGTATAATGAACCTCTCAGGCTCCTTCAGATAAGATGTGTAAACGTCTCCTAGTGGTCCAGTGAAGGTTTTAATACAGTAAAATGGGGGAGGGGGGTGGTCAAGCATCAATGGCCATTAATGGCCTTTGATGAAGCTCTCAACCAAATGGTGGGTGTGGGGGTGAACCTTCCCTGTGGTGGCCGGAAAATGGCTGGAAACTTCTCATCTTCCCAGAGGAATTGAATCCAGTAAAAAATGGTTTCCCTTGGCCTCCCTAAGACATGAATGGCCTTTACCGCCTTTTCTCTCTCATCCATGAAAGAGGAATTGGAGCTTTCTCTCTCCTACCCTTCATGGCCAATTTTGTTCAAGGCCCTAGCCTAAATGCAGCCCATTCGGCTATTATAAAATGATTAGGAAGTGGTTAGCCCAAGTGGCTAGGGGCTTGAGCTTGAGTTAGCCCCTTTTGAGCTAAGTTTGACTTGACCTAGCCTTTGGTTGACTTTGGTCAAATTTACCTTTTGTGTCACCATCAATGGGTCCTTGGTGACCTATTGGCCTACCCTAGGGTCTAGGTAGGGATGGGTAGGGTTGACTTGGTACCTTGATGGTCACTTGACCCTTATTAAGGGAACTTTGACCACGTTTGTGTTTGAGTTGACTTGGGTCAACTTAGCCTCTAGGGTTGACACCAATGTGTCCTTTGTGACCAATTGACCTCACTCTAGGGTTAGGAGGGAATGGGTGGGGTCCACTTGGTTAAGGGAAGGTCAATTGACCTTATGTAGGTCAGTTTTACTAAGTTAGGGTTAAAGTTGACTTATGTCAAATCAAGCTCTATGGTTGACTCCAATGGGTCTTTAGTGACCATTTAACCCCACTTAGGTCAAGGAAGACCTTGGTAGGGTTGCTTGGGCTCATTAGGACACTTTGCCCTTAGCTAGGGCACTTTGTCCTATTTAGGCCCAAGGAGATCCTAGGTCTACTTAGCAATCCTAGATTGACTCCAATGGGCCCCTTAATGCCTTTTAATAGATTGGTGAGGTTAGGGTGGGGTCTTGGAGTCTCATGATCATCATAAACTAGGGTTTAGGAATTTACTATTTGCAGACCATTCATCCCAATCACCTTTATTCCTAAGTACACTTGGTCTTCTTGGTCTTCTAGGGTTTTGCAATGACGTAGTCAAGATAAAACCACTCCTAGGGGGTCTAGTTGTCTGAGGGATGTTACAACACCACCAAAATTTCATAGCTTTTCATTAAGTTTTGATGGTCTATCTTACATATATAAGTGTTGTGCCCTAAACAAGGTTTAGAGTTTTGGAAGGGTTTAACAGCCTCTAAATCTTATGATATTTTAACCAGAGAACCTTGACTACCCTAAAGTTTTCTCCACCAAGTTTCAAGTCATTTCAAGGTCATTTGACCGCTTGACCTCCAAACCCTAGATTTGCACACATAGGACCTACCCTAGTGTTTTAGGGCTCTACCCATCAACTTCCACCCAATATCAGTGGAGGGGGTAATTTAAGTGCTAAAAAGGCTATGTGCCAAGTTCCATAACTTTTGAGTGAGGTTGGCCAACTCAAGAGCACTTAGGGAACTTAGCCCTAATTTGACCAAAAAGGGGTCAACCCTTGGATGCACAATTACCCTATCAAACCAAACCAAAAATAGATGAAATTTTTACCAAAGCATAATAATACTCCCCAAGATCTCCCTCAAAAATTTCAAGGGTTTTAAGGTGTTTAAGACACCTAATTAAATTATACATGATTTATTTAATTTTTCCAAACACTATAGAAAAAGTATCCCGAAAAATTCCAATTTTTGGACAGGACCTAGGTATAGGTTAGAGTGACTCTCTGTCAAAATTGTTGGGTACAGAGAAAAATATGTACCAAATATGGAGAAGACTCATCTTATTCAATGATATACATCAATTTGTATTTGATGGATGTTTGAGTTTCATTGTGTAGGTGTAGGGATTGCAAGAATATTTCTAAGTACAAGTGTCGACACTTATGAAGGTTTGTGTCGACACCCAGAATTTGTGTCGACAATAGAAGAGAGGCCTTTGTCGACACCCAGCAATTGTGTCGACACCTTAAGAAGAAGCTGTGTCAACACCCAGAATTGTGTCGACTCTAAAGGAAGGAATTGTGTCGACACCTAAAACATAAGTTATGTCGACACACACTCAACGTCGTCTCGACACACAATCCATGTCATTTGTCCACAGCTAAGTCAAGACCAGAAATAGTTGTGTCGACACACAGGACTTGTGTCGACACACACTCAACGACATCGGGATGACACTCAACGCCATATAACAGCAACAGCTATACTGAGTCAGAGAACTTATGTCGACACACAGGGCTTGTGTCGGCACACACTCAATGTCATCTCGACATACAATCAACGACAGCTGGATATACACTCAATGCCATTTGCCAGCATCAGTTATGTCAAGACCAGAAGAAGTTGTGTCGACACACATGACTTGTGTCGACACATACAAACAGAAGTTGTGTCGAGTAACTGAAGAATGATTATGTCAACACATGGAGAGTTATGTCGACATCATCAAGACTTGTGTCGACACTAAGTCTATTTGTGTCGACACATATGAAGCAGTCTGCTGAGTGGATCATGCTGAGTTGTAAAGTCTTTAAGGAATTAGCTATCATGACTTGTGACTCGACAGCTGTCATTACAAACAGGTCTGACACCTCTATCAGAACTATCAGAAGGTTGTTACAAATCGGATCAGCCCGTAATCAGGAGAAATCTCTATATAAAGGACTGATCCGTGACAACTTATAACAACAGACACAGAGATAAAAAAGGTTGATCATCTAAGGAAAGTTTTAAACAACAAGTAAAGGGGTGACCCTTAAGAAGGCAGATTCTGAACAGTCTGTAGAGAAGATTCAGATCTTATTCTTAATTCAAGAAAGGAGCTGACAGGAAATCAACTTCTACATCAAGAAGAGTTCAACCTTATTTTATTCTATCAAGAAGCTTTGAAACAGCTAAGTCAGGTTGGATCTGGAGATTCAGTTCATTCAAGAACTTATCAAGAAGCTCTCACCTATAGAGTGATCTATCTGGTGATATTTCTGTATTTCTCAAATACTCAAATTCTTATAGGATCTATTGTTAGATCTGAGTTGTAAGCCTATAATTATAAAGGTTGAGGTAGGGCTGAGTGCCTGAGGTGTATGACTATTGATAGTCTGAGTTGTAAGACTAGTTATAAAGGCTGAGGTAGGGCTGTAGCCTGAGGTAGGATTCTTGGGGAGAATCTGAGGAAAGACTTGTATAAGTCTGAGCTGTAGGAACCAATCTGATTCTTTGTTATAAGATCTATGGATTTGAGTTTGTGGAAGGAGGTTGGGCTGAATCCAATTCTCTACTTGATAGGCGAAGGGGGAAAGTGCATGTATCCCTACCTTGGGGAACCACTTTAAATCTGGTGTATGATGTGCTATGTTTTCTGTGTTGTGTTTTGCAATTTCTATGCTAAGTAAGAACTAGTTATATTGACTAAAATTCTTAAAGATAATTAGAACCTATTCACCCCCCCCCCCTCTAGGTGTTTAAGCTTTTGAAATAAGTCTTTCAAGTGGTATAAGAGGGAGGTTCCTCAAAGATTGACCTAACAGTCTGAGTGATTCTCCTTGGCAATTAACAGATTTTAAGAATGGGTTCAAATGAGAATCAAAAGGAGTTTGGATCTATAAGCTGCCTATTTGCAGGAAAGAATGCTTTGGCATTTGGAAGGAAAGGGTCAGATTGATTATGGAAGCTTCTGATCCAAGAATCTACATTACTGTACAAGAAGGAACCTTCATTCAAATGAAGGTATCAGCTTTGGATGCAAATGTTAGAACCCCTAAGAACTATTCGGAAATGATAAAGGATGAGATCATCCTGGCTACACAAGACAAAAGAGCACAGAACATTTTTGTAGGTGCTTTAGATGATGCCACAATTCAGAATCTGGTGCACTATAAAACCTCTAAGGAAATGTGGGACACCCTGATTGTCAATATGGAGGGAACAAAAAAAGTTAGAGAGGACAGGAAGTCTATGCTGAATCAAGAATATGAGAGCTTTAGACAAGCCAAGACTTACAACATAGCTCAATGTTACAAAAAGTTTTTCAGGATAGTTAATGAGATGATGACCTATGGAAGAGTCTTCAGCACTTATGAACTGAATGAAAAATTTCTAAGGTCTCTGACAAAGGACTGGGACACAAAGATTTTTACCATTAGAGAGGTGGCCAAGCTTGCTGATACACCTCCCCCCAAATTGTTTGGAAAGCTGCTATCATATGAAATGCAGCTTACTGCCAAGAAGGAAGAAGAGAAGAGCAGCAGGTCTGAGTACAAGGACAAATCAGTAGCCTTCAAGGCTGAAGGCACGATAAAGGGCAGGAGAAAATCACCTTCTCCACCCAGAATGAGTGCTGAGGTAGAAGAAGGAATTCTTGATAATACCACATCAGACAGCCACACCTCTGATGAGGACTTTGCTACCTTTACAAGACAGTTCCAAAGGTTCATGAAAAATAAGAAGTTGAGATCAAGACCATTATCATCCTTTTCCAAGGATGAGTACTACAAGAAAAAGAAGAATCCTAAGGAGGATAGGTATGTCTCAAAACCTAGTAAACAAACTAACTCTAAGATTGTTTGCTATTGCTGCAATATGCAAGGACATGTCATAGCTGACTGTCCAGATAAGAGGACTGAATCTAAGGACAAGAAGAAGCATCAACTGAAGGGCAAGAAGGAGAAATCCTTTGGTTCTCAGAAATAGAAGAGTTGGACAGACTCTTCATCTTCAGGATCACGAGAAGAAGATGATGCAGAAGCATATGTAGGGCTGTTCTAAAAAGAAGAGGATTCTAGGGAACTAGAATTCCTACAAATGCTGGACTCCATAAATGGAATGGAGGACCATTGTTGTAGAGGGGTGATTGCTCTGTCAGAAAATGATCTGTGCCAGGATCAGCCTGGTCCAAGCAAGGTATATAATTCTCCCTTAGAGTCTGATTACTTTACTGGATCAAAATCAGAACCATCTGCATCAAGAGATGTGGATGGTTCTGAGTCTGAAGGGGATATACACCAACTCATTGATGAGTATGGTGGGTTGCTGCAAGATCTAAAGAGAAGCAAGCTTCTTGTCAAGGAGCAGGCCAAGGAGATTCAAGCTCTTAAGAAAGCAGCATCAGAATCAGCCAAGCTGATTGATTTGAAACTGAATGAGATTGCAAAACTGAAGAACATAACTGTCATTCAGATGGCACAATCTCTTTCAAGGAAAATCATATCAAGAATCTGGAGGCAATACTTCAGAAAGAAAAAGAGTTCGTTGCTAAATTATCTAAGCAAAAATCAGTCTTGCCTTTAATAGACAACTTCATTTCACAAAAAGGTAAGACTGGTCTAGGCTTTAAGTGAAAAATAAGGGCAACCAATTCACATGGAAAAGGTAAGGCCCAGTTCAGCCACTAGCCTCTAAGCCCCCTACTTTCTTTAAGAAGGTGATGCAACCTACAAAATGGTATGATCATGAAATTACCCATGGTCACTGTGAGTATGGAGATCACATTGATAAGTGTGCTAATGCTAGTAGGCCACTCTATAGGCATGCCCATCAATTTCAAAAGGAATTTTTGGGATTTGCTGCTCCAGCACCTACACTTAAAAGAATGGCTGGCAACAAGGTTGAGAATTCTTTACCTAAGAGAAGGTACAATAGATTTGAGTGCTGATGTTGTGGCAAGGTAGGCCACTTTGCTATGGATTGCTGGTTTAACACAAGTGTTAAAACCAATAATAGTTTAACAATCAGAAAAGCAGTAGGTAAACATGATAGTTTTCAAACTAACAAGAACTAAGGACCCAAAACTAATTTGGGTTCTAAGGATGAGTAATTCTTTATTTGACGCAGGAGAATCCAAGTGGCCATACCCCTATTTGGTACTTGGATAGTGGATGTTCCAGACACATGATTGGAACAAGAAGAATGTTGAGGGACTATGTACCCATAGAGAATGGACCCAAAGTGATCTTTGGTGGATCAGAAAAAGGAATCATCAAAGGATTTTGTAACCTCTCTAGTGATTCAATTACCATCACTAAAGTTTCTTATGCGAAGGGGCTAAAACATAACCTAATTAGCATAAGTCAACTTAGCGATCTAGGTTATGATATCTCTTTCCATAAAGGGGAGTGCAAAATTAAGTGGTCAAGTGATCAAGAGATCATGTTGACTGGCACTAGGAGAGGGAATGTATATTGTCTTAACTTAGATTGTGAGTATAACAACTCACCCATTTGCCTAATTATAGGTGAGAAAGCTTTACTATGTGTCAAATGGCATAAGAGGTTAGCTCATCTGAACTATAAGTTTATAGGGATGCTATTTAGCATGGGTTTAATGAGGAATGGTCCTCATGTCAAGTGCATTAAAGAGGGAGTGTGTTCAGCTTGCCAAAACGGCAAACAGACCAAGTCCTCTTTTCCTGCACTTGATACCAAAGATTCAATGAGATGTTTATATCTCTTGCATATGGATTTGTTTGGTCCTATGCCAGTTCATATTCTGTGTAGGAAAGTATACACTTTAGTTGTTCTGGATGACTATTCTAGATACATATGGGTTTTCTTCTTGAGGCAGAAATCTGAAACCCCTTGTATTTTCCAGACTTTTGTTCGACAAATTCAGAATGAATTTAACAGTTCAATAGTCAAAATCAGAAGTGACCATGGAAATGAATTTCAGTCTGAATATATGACAAATTCTGTGAAGAACTTGGGATTCATCAGGAGTTCTCCTCACCTAGAACACCTCAGCAAATCTGAATTGCTGAAAGAAAAAATAGAACTCTTATTGAGGCAGATAGAACTCTACTCAGTGACACTACTATCCCTGAATATTTCAGGGCTGAGGCAGTAAATACTGCTTGTCATGTTCTGAATAGAGCATCCATAAATAAGAAACTTAAGTTGACTCCCTATCAGATTTTGAAAGGCATAAAACCAAACATTTCTTACTTCAGAATCTTTGGTAGCAAGTGTTATGTCCTAGTTAATGGTAAGCACTACCAAACAAAGATTGCTGTAAAATCCGTAGAAGGGATATTTGTTGGGTACAATAATAACAGTAGGGCTTACAGGGTCTATAAATTGACTACCCATGATGTAGAAGAGTCAGTCCATGTTGTTTTTGATGAGTCTAGATTGATTAATAATGAATTGTCTAGTTCTTCAGTTAGTTCTACAGGTCTAACAGACAGGCTGGACAAGATTACCATCAATGATGAAGCTCCTGCTAGGATGGATGATGAAAAAGATGCATGCTGTCCACGGGGAGAACAAAACTCACTGGATGATGAAGACAATGAGGAGCATCAGGTTGAGGAAAATGAAGAAGGCTATGAGGTAGACAGGTTTCCACCAGCTAGAAGACACCTGAGGGATCATCCAGGTCACCAAATCATTGGTGATGCAAGTTAAGGTGTTATAACAAGGAGCAAGAACATTAACACAGTTTTATGTTCAAGTTTCTTATCACAAATTGAATCAAGGGTGTTTGAAGAAGCCATGCTAGATACTAATTGGGTTGATGATATGCAAGAAGAATTGAATATATTCAGAAGATGCAAATTCTGGGAACTGGTTCCTAAACCTAAGGATCACAACATCATTGGAACCAAGTGGATCTACAGAAACAAACTTGATTAAAATGGCACAATTATCAAGAACAAGGTAAGGCTGGTAGCAAAAGGCTACAGGAAAGAGGAAAAGATTGACTTTGATCAAACCTTTTTCCCAGTAGCAAGGCTAGAGGCTATAAGGATGTTCTTGGTCTATGTTACATATCTAGGGTTCAAGGTATATCAAATGGATGTAAAGTTAGCATTTCTAAATGGTGACTAAAAAGAGGAGGTCTATGTTAAACAACCATCAGGTTTTGTAGATTCTCATTATCCTGATTATGTATATATGCTTAGGAAAGCCATATATGGTTTGAAACAAGACCCTCGGGCTTGGTATGAAACCTTGTCTACTTTTCTTATTGAGAATAAATTCTATAGAGGAAAGATAGACAAAACTTTATTCTTTAGGGAATCTAAAGGAGAGATAATCCTAGTCCAGATATATGTTGATGACATTATCTTTGGATCTACTCAAAACAACTTTTTTAGAAAGTTTGCCAAACTTATACAAGGGAAGTTTGAGATGAGCAGTATGGGTGAGCTGAAGTTCTTTTTGGGACTTCAAGTAAGACCGACTGATGATGGATTGTCCATATCCCAGTCTAAGATCACCAAGAAGTTGATCAAGAAATATGGTATGGACTCAGCCTCCACCATGAAAACTCTAATAGGAACAAGTATGCCTATAGGCAAAGATGAGACAGGGAAACCTGTTGATGAGTCTTTATATAGAGGGATAATTGGCTCCCTACTCTACTTGACTTCTAGTAGACCTGACATCATGTATGCTACATGTGTTTGTGCTAGGTACCAAGCATGCCCAAAGGAATCTCATTATACTGCAGTTAAAAGAATTTTGAGATATCTTAAGGTCACACCGAATCTAGGTCTTTGGTACCCTAAGATTAGAGATTTCACACTAACTGGTTTCTCAGATGCAAACTTTGCAGGATGCAAAGAAGACAGGAAAAGTACTACAGGAACCTACCAATTTCTGAGGGGAAGGGTGGTGTAATGGTGCAGCAAAAAGCAGACCACTGTAGCTATATCAACAGTTGAGTCTGAATATATAGCTGCAGGCAGTTTCTGTGCACAATTATTGTGGATAAAGCACAAACTTGAAGATTATGACATCAACGTAAGTAGAATTCCACTGTTTTGTGATTCTACAAGTGCTTTTTCTATTGCTAAGAATCTTGTATCTCACAGTAGAACTAAGCATATAGAAATTAAGTTTAATTTTATAAGAGAACATGTGGAGAAGGAAGATATTAATATATAATTTTTAAACACAAATAGTAAGATTGATGATATTTTTACAAAACCTCTAGATGAAACTAAATTCAATCATTTTAAAATTGAATTAGGTATGTTGAACCTAGACTAGGTCAGCACAAGCATTCCTAAATAGAAAATATAAGCACAATATTTCTCAAGAAAATTTGTCGAAGTACAATGTTTGTGTCGACACACTCAGTATATTGTGTCGACAAATAAAAAGTATGTGTCGACACAGAAAAAGTATCTGTGTCAACAAAAGTATGGATGTCGACACAACAATGTCGAGACATTAAGTTAGCTGATTTTTGTGTCGACACACAAAAATCAATGTCGACACTCTATGTCGAGTCATGACAAGTCCATGTCGACACTGCCATAAGTATGTCGACACGTAGACGTGTCGACTATACCCAAGTCTTGGAACACCCTATTACAAATTTGGGCCTGGATCACTATGTCTATAGGATTATTGAATTGACCTTGTTGTATAGAGTAAAGGTCAACTAGTTAAGGTCTAAGGCTTAGGACTTAGGTTTGAAGCTTTCCCCAAGACCTCCTAGTTCAGATGAGAAGCCCATATGAAGAGTTCAACTTGTCGTCGAGCTCAGATCGGCGAAGCGTCGAACCCAGTTTGACTATCTCTGAGCTCAGCTTGACGAAGCATCGAACTCAGTTCGACGATAGTTGAGCTCAGATCGACGATTATCTTTTGAGATCGACGATTTCTAGAATTCTGTCAGTTTGTTAAGGATTTCAAATGTCTTCAAGTCAGAGCATTTATTGAAGAAGATTTTTAGCCGTTATATTAAATCTGGAGCAAGTTTCAAGGAAACAAAGAAGGAATATTATTTAGGTTTTTCCTCCAGAGACAGTTGACATTTAAGGAAAGCATTTATGATTTTGCTAACGAATTTCTAGAAGATTTGAAGACTAGATTTCATATTATGATTCAGAGAAGAAGAATTATATAAGAAAAAGAGAAAGAAGATCAATAACACAGAGGGGAGAACAAGCTTTTATTCTTTCTGATTCCTTCTGATTCAATGTTTCTCAAGTCTTCATCATTCATACTCCAGACAACACACATTTCAATTCTTGCTGAAATAATCTTTTGCTGGAGCATTCTTTTCATTGAAGACCTATCACCCTTGCAAAGCTTCTATTCCTGAACTCTTGCTAATCTTAGGGGGAGCTTTGACATCATCAACATCCACTTGTGCTTCTCTCTAATTGTTGACAGAGAAGACAACCTAACCTTTTTCTTTTTCTTTCCTGTAAAAGGGTTCTTTAAACTCTCTTCAAAAGTTTTGTTTTGGTTTCTGAGACCTGATCAAAACTCAGTGGTGGCAAGCCACCTGATGAAAAAATTTGTTTTGGTTTTTGAGCACCTGATCAAAGCTCATTGGTGCACAGGACACCTAATCAACTCATCCTGCAGTGGATTACTACCAAGGGTGGTAGAAGAGTGGATGTACCTAGGTTTGGGGGAACCACTTTTGTACCTTGTGTCTTCTGGTTGCTTGTTATTTTGTTTGTTATGTGCTGTGGATTTGCTTCTTGTATTTATTTTATTTTGATTACTGTTAAGCACTCTACACTAAGTAAATTAAGTCTTCCACTACTAAAGTAATTTTTAAATTTGCAGAATTATTTTAAAACACTCTATTCACCCCCCTCTAGAGTGAAGGGTTGATCTTACACTCACTTTCAATTGGTATCAGAGCGAGGTTGGTTGTTCGTACGGGCTAACACCTGAACCAAAAGATCTCTCTTAAGATCCATCCTTAATAGAGGGTTATTTTTATTATATTTTTTTTAATCTAAATTCATGGTACAGAACAAAGATTATGCTAGCACCAGATCTCCAGTGATCAATCTCTCCATGTTTGCACTTTGGAACGCAGGGATCAGAATATACATGAATTCCATTAATGAAGATATCTTTAATTCTATTTTGACAGATTGCCCCAAGCCTCCTGCAGACACAAGCACAAATGCTATTCCACCTCCTTCAGGAACAGATGCTAACATAAAGAAATGGAAGGTTGCTGATGCTAAAGCTATGAACATACTAGCTCAGACAATGTCTAATGACATCTTCTAGAAGGTAGTTGAATGCAACTCAGCTAAAGAGATTTTGGACAAGCTATCTGAGCTTGTGTTAGGATCAGTTGATGAGAGTAAAGATAGGAGATCTCATCTAATCACTCAGTATGAGAATTTCAAGAAAGCAGAAAATGAATCAGTAGCTGACATGAACAACAGACTAAGTCTGATTGTCAGTGAACTCGAGACATTGGACAAGGAGATCTCTCTCAGAGAGATAAATGACAAAATCCTAATGTGCTTCCCCAGCACTTGGGATTCAAGGATCTGGCCCAGCAAGGATGCCAGAAGTCTAAATGAAATCACTACAGAACCTCTATTGGGCAAGCTCAAATCTTATGAGCAGCTCATCAAGAATAGAGAAGAAGAGCAGAAGACAACTTCTGCAGCAGTCAGGAAGGAGAAGTCAATTGCTTTCAAGGAAACAGAAGAACAGCCTGAAGACAAAGTCACAGGTAATGAAGAACTGATGAGCCTCCTAGCCAAGAGGTTCTACAAAATGGCCAGGAATGTCACAACACACATTTTCTCCGGAAGAGAAAGTATCAGAGTATGAGAAAACGCGCGTCGTGATGCCACGTCAAGCAGGGGATAACTGCCGACGCTCAGGCGATGGAAACTGATGTAGGCTTAGGGGCTGACTCACTAGAGATGATGGAATTTTAAGTTTTTAACTCTCTACGATCCGGATCCGGTACTCGCACACAACCACACCGCACGTAAATACGCTGATTAATCTTGCTAAGCAAACGCACGGATAGCCAACCCGTAAGGTGATCAAATAGAGGCGATAAGCAAATATTCTCTCCGGCTAAATGGGCCAATGTTGGACCCAGCCGAGTGATGTTGTACCAAAAGCGATCCACCGGAAAACCACGATTCAAAAGTGGTGGATCTCTCCCAACAAAAAGATGCGAGGTTCGCCAAACCATGTTCGGAAAATAAAGAACTAAGTAAACAAATGCGACCCAACCGGGATTAAACACCAAGACTATTCTATGCTTCAAACCCAACGCAAAAATCGTTCCATCCATAGGAAAAAAATAAAGAGGGAATCACAGTAGGGTGGAGATGTTCGTTACCCTAGTCAGAATAGATGATTCCGACAATCTTCGTAGGAACACTTCTCCCCGGTTCCGCCGGAGTAAGCCGAATGGATGAAGATTTATCCGCCTTAGCCGCGTCATGCCGTAGTTTCGTTTCCTCATAGAAGAGGATGTCGCACCCGGCCTCACTCCTAGCCAAGGAGATGGCCGAACTTCTTCAAAGGGAGGCTTGGGTGCTGGTGTTAGGTGGTCGGCCAAACTTGTGGAGTGAGGTGGCCGGGTTGGTGAAGGTTGAAAGCCTGTGGCTAGAGGAGGGGAGGAGTGGTGGCCGAGATGTGGAGGTAGGGAGAGAAGAAGGAGGCGGCTTGGAGATGAAGAGGGTGGAGTAGAAGGGGTGGCCGAAATGGAGAGGTGGAGAGAGAGATTGGGAGGCGGCTAAGTGAGGAAGAGAAAGAGCAAGAGAGGGGAGGTAAGTTTAGGGTTTGGAAATTCTTTTCATTCCACTTAAGAAACCAAAATAAGGCATGCCTATATATAGGCTTAACATAAATTCTTGGATAAGTGCAGCCCAAATAAAATAAAACACTCCTAATTAAAAATAAAAGCATGATAAAAGAAAAGCTCTCAAAATAAAAGATGATAAATTATTTTGTTGTCTTGCACCGCGGGCGGAGATTGTAGCGCTGTTCCTTACGATCACCGTGGCGACGCAAATCCTTTGTTGGAGACGAGGGGGAATCTTCCGTTAGCGTGCCGTTATCAATAAGGTAGGGGCTATTGTCTCCATCAATCCTCCCCCGCTTGAAAGGACTCATCACCGATGAGTGATCTTGAAGATACCGGCGAAGAAGACCATCATCCAATAGAGCAACCTCCGCTTCTGGGAGCCAAGAGTCATCAAAAGCGGGGCAATCACGCCAACAAATCAAGTAGCGGCGCACATCGCCATCAGCAGAGGGGAACACGTCATCCTAGAGAATCCTGTCCGGCAAAAAATCTGTCCTGGCAAACCTAGAAAAAGCATTAGGCAGCAAAGGAGGAAAATCTGAGTCATCAACATTAAGCATACCTCCGTTGGAGACCGGCGGAGAGAGTGTTCCATAACCCCCCTCAACCCCATACCCAAGAGAATTTGAAGTGGAATTAAACGGACAAGAAGATAATTAAAGTGGCGGAGCAATATATGGCGTTAAATCCGAAACATTAAACATGGGGGAAATACCCCAGTCAGGTGGTAATTCCAATAGAAAAGCATTGTGTCCAAGTTTCTTTACAAGCCGAAAAGGTCCCGCTCGCCGATCCGCTAACTTTTTTAAGGTGCCCGTAGGAAACAGTTCAGGAATGAGACGCACCATGACCAAATCGCCAACCTTCAAGTGGGACACTCTTTTATGTGCGTTGGCATTAGCTTGATAAGATGCATATTTTGTGTTAAGTGTCTCATTTATGTGCTTTTGCAGATCTTGAATGTGAGAGGCAAAGTCCTGTGCAACTTGACGACAGACCCGTGGACCTATTTTTTTGAATTATTATAGGCTAACTGTGCACCGGTGCTTTATAACCATGCACGTTCTCATTTGGCGACAGACCCGTGGACCTATTTTTTGAATTATTATAGGCTAACTGTGCATGAGGGAGGATAAGGTCCCATGTACCCTTATGGTCTCCCACCAGGCATCGGAGCAAACTTCCTAAACTTCTATTTACCACTTCTGTTTGCCCATCCGTTTGCGGATGGTAAGCCGAAGAGAAGAGAAGTTTGGTGCCCATCATCCTCCACAGGGTCTTCCAAAAGTAGCTAGTAAACTTCACATCCCTATCGGTCACTATGGACTTTGGGACTCCTCGATGGCTGACTACTTCTTTGAAATAAAATTGAGCAACATGTGACGCATCATTAGTTTTATTGCACGCGATAAAATATGCCATTTTGGAAAAATGATCTACAACAACTAAGATAGAGTCGTGACGCCTAAATGTGGTAGGGAGGCCGAGAATGAAGTCCATGCTAACATCTTCCCAAGGGATAGAGGGGATTGGAAGAGGGGTGTAAATCCCCGCATTTTTCTTATTCCACTTAGCCAATTGGCACGCTCGACAGCTTCCTACTATTTTGTTAACCATGGCCTTGAGTCCGGGCCAATAGAACTTGTCTTCCACTAACGTGATCGTCTTATCATGGCCAAAATGCCCTCCCAACCCTCCGCCATGCAGTTCCCGCACTATGAAGTGTCTTAGGGAGGACCGAGGGATGCATAGTTTAGAGTGATAAAAGAGATAGCCGTCACGGATATAAAAAGACGTAATAGTGGTAGGCGAGTCGTCCTGAGTGGTGAAGTAGATATCCTTAAAGTCAGGACAGTGGACGTACTCGTTCTTAATCCTATAAAAGCCAATCACGTTAACCTCTAGTGTGGAAAGTAGTAACGAAACACGGCTTAGGGCGTCGGCTACGCGGTTGAGAGTTCCCTTAAGGTGCTTAATAATGAAGGTATACTCTTGAAGGCAGGAGACCCACTTCGCGTGCCTAGGACTAACCTTAGTTTATGAGTTGATAAACCGTAGTGCTTCATGATCGGATAAAATGACAAACTCCTTAGGGAGGAGGTAATGCCGCCAATGTTGGAGACATCTAATGACAGCGTAAAATTCACGATCGTAGTTGGAATAATTTAATTTTGAACCCGATAGTTTCTCACTAAAATATCCCACAGGATGGCCCTCTTGACTCAACACCCCACCAATTCCTACACCAGAAGCGTCACAAGACAACTCAAAGACTTTGGAAAAATCTGGGAGTCACAAAAGGGGTGCTTCCGTCATGCGCACCTTAATCAATTGGAACGCTTTAGCGGCCGAGTTCGTCCATAAAAATTCACCTTTTTTCATACACTCGGTAACGGGAGCCATAATGCTACTAAAGTCCTTAATGAAGCGCCTATAGAATGTGGCGAGCCCATGGAAGCTCCGAACATCCCGAATGTTGGCGGGCTCGGGCCAAGATCTAATGGCTTGAACCTTCTTGGGGTCTACATGGATCCCCTTCGAGCTCACAATATAACCGAGGAACTCAACCGATGGCACATGGAAGGTACACTTCTTAATGTTAACGAACAATTTTTCCGCTCTTAGCGTGGTGAGGATGATTTTTAAATGTGATTCATGGTCGATCGTGGAGGTACTAAAAACCAAGATATCATCAAAGTAGACCACGATGAATTTGCCCATGTAGGGTTGGAAAACGTGGGTCATCATCCTCGAAAACGTGCTTGGCGCGTTGGAAAGCCCAAACGGCATGACCAACCACTCGTAAAGCCCTTCCTTTGACTTAAAGGCAGTCTTCCATTCATCGCCTTCCCTAATGCGGATTTGGTGGTAGCCGCTCCTAAGGTCCAGTTTTGAAAAAATTGTGGCACCGGCTAGCTTGTCCAATAGGTCGTCTAGGCGAGCAATGGGGAATCGGTACTTGATAGAGATTTTATTAAGGGCTCTACTATCCACGCACATTCTCCAAGAGCCGTCCTTCTAGGGGGAAAGTAAGGCGGGTACGGCAAACGGGCTCATGCTGTGGCGGATAAAGCCTTTTTGCAATAAGTCCGAGATCTAGGTTTGTAATTCCAAGTTGGCGGACGGGTTTAATCGTTAATGGGGGAGGTTGGGCAACGAGGAACCTGGGATAAAATCAATGGCATGCTGGATGTCCCGCATGGGGGGCAACTCAGATGGCAGCTCATACGGATACACATCCGAAAACTCTTCCAATAGAGTTTTCAATGCGGGCGGCAACTTCTCCCAAGTAGTCGTGTCATCCTTAATTTGAAGACAAACTAGCGCTTATAGGATGCCATCCTTAAAGGTAGTCCTTTTAAATTCTTTTTTTCCGATTAGGCTCAACGTCTTCTTTTCGACCGGAATCACCGTATCCTTGGCGGGGGCCGAAGGATCTTTTGGCGTGGCAGGTTTAAAGAGGATGGTCCGACCGTCAAATATAAACTCATACGTGTTAGCCCGGCCAAAGTGAGTGACGTCGTGGTCGTACAGCCATGGGCGACCCAGCAAAACGTGACAAGCGTCCATGGGAATGACGTCACACGAAATCGACTCGGAGTAACTTTTGATGGTAAGGGGTACCAAGCATCTCTTTGACACCGGGAGGGTCGATTTGTTCACCCATGCCACCTTATATAGGTGCGGGTGCGGATCAGTTGATAGGGACATCCGCTTCACCGCGGCTTCCGATATGACGTTCATACAACTACCGCTATCGATAATTAACTGACACCACTTCTCACCACTCTTGAAGTTTAACGTGAAGATATTCGTCCTATTCCAATCATCTAGCGCTCGTGGGGTCGCCAAAATACACCTTATTACCATCATTTAGGATTCATCGTCCAGATCACTAGGCACGCCGTCCGACTCGCTATCTTCTCCCGCCTCGTAAGTAAGGTCGTCAGACCCACCCGTGGAATCTAATAGGGCTAAGGGCTTGGGTTTAGTGGGGCAATCACTAGCATAGTGCCCCTGAATCCCGCAACTATAACAGGTGACGTTTGTCCGATTGATTCTACCTACGGGGACTCTCTCACCGGAGGGATTTTTATTATTCTTAGCCGTCACCACTACGGAAGTTGAGTCGGGGGTTCGGTACTTTCCTTTATCCTTATAGGTGGAATCGGGAGGTGGTCCTAATATGGACTTGCCCTTTTGGAACGAGCGAGTCTTTCCCTTAAGCACATTGTGCTTTTCGATATCTAAGGTTGCATTAAATGTTATGTGTAGGTCCGTGTGATCGTATCGTAGCATCTTTCCTTGGATATCGGGGTTTAGTCCCTTACGAAACCGGGAAATGGTGACCTCGGGCATCTCCTTTACGTCACATCTAACCATCATGTCTTTTAACAGGCTCATGTACTCCGAAACCGTTCTAGTCCCTTGCTTAAGGGTGGCCAAGTCATCGAACATTTGTGTTCGGTGGTACGCGGGGACGTACTGTTCGGTTAACCGGGCCTTCATGTGTTCCCAACTAATGGGCACCGCCCCGTTTTCGGCTGTAAAGCGCCGCTCTTCATTCAGCCAAAATATTTTGGCGCGCCCATACAACTTCATCCGTGCTACTCGCACTCTATCGGCATCATTCAATCCATACCACTCGTAATAGCATTCGATCTCCATGACCCAATCTTGGAAGACATGGGGGTCTCCCAATCCATCATAGGATGGCGGCTTGACTCGGACAGCCCTAGTAAGATCGAACTCGTACGGTGCTCATGGAGCGTTCACATTTTGGGGGTTGGGATAAGGGTTGTGATTTCCTCCCGCTCGTTGGTAAGCGGGCTGATTAAGGGGTGCCCCATGAGGTAAACCAATGTCATGGAGCGCTTCCCTAATCGCCGTCATCTGCTCCGTGAAATCCTGACGGAGCGCTTCGATCTCTGTGAGATCACGTGCATCATCCGCCATATCAGAAGATGATCGGGGATACTCCGCTCTGAGCCTAGTGCGCATGCAAGAGAAGACACAGATTTAAGACAGACTAACGCAAACGGAATTAATCCCTCTTAACGGTTGGAGAAAAATAATTTTTTTTTTGATTTTATGACAACAAATATAAGGTAGTTAATAAAAAATTTGTTTGCTGAATTTTTTTTCACAAAAATGAGCAATCTAAGACGCTATTGGCAGACCAAAAAAATTTTTTTTTGTGATTTTTGAGCAAGCAAAAGTGCGGGGAGGGGGTCAGTTAAGAAACTGACGTGAACCTCCCTCTGATACCAATTTGATGTAGGCTTAGGGGCTGACTCACTAGAGATGACAGAATTTTAAGTTTTTAACTCTCTACGATCCGGATCCGGCACTCGCACACAACCACACCGCACGTAAATACGCTGATTAATCTTGCTAAGCAAACGCACGGATAGCCAACCCATAAGGTGATCAAATAGAGGCGATAAGCCAATATTCTCTCCGGCTAAATGGTCCAATGTTGGACCCGGCCGAGCGATGTTGTACCAAAAGCGATCCACCGGAAAACCACGATTCAAAAGTGGTGGATCTCTCCCAACAAAAAGATGCGAGGTTCGCCAAACCATGTTCGGAAAAGAAATAACTAAGTAAACAAATGCGACCCAACCGGGATTAAACACCAAGACTATTCTATGCTTCAAACCCAACGCAAAAATCATTCCAGCCACAGGAAAAATCAAGAGGGAATCACAGTAGGGTGGAGATGTTCGTTACCCCAGTCGGAATAGATGATTTCGACTATCTTCGCAGGAACACTTCTACCCGGTTCCGCCAGAGTAAGCCGAATGGATGAAGATTTATCCACCTTAGCCGCATCACGCCGTAGTTCCGTTTCCTCGTAGAAGAGGATGTCGCACTCGGCCTCACTCCTAGCTAAGGAGATGGCCGAACTTCTTCAAAGGGAGGCTCGGGTGCTGGTGTTAGGTGGTCGGCCGAACTTGGGGAGTGAGGTGGCTGGGTTGGTGAAGGTTGAAAGCCGGCGGCTAGAGGAGGGGAGGAGTGGTGGCCGAGAGGTGGAGGTAGGGAGAGGAGAAGGAGGCGGCTTGGAGATGAAGAGGGTGGAGTTGAAGGGGTGGCCGAAATGGAGAGGTGGAGAGAGAGATTGGGCGGCGGCTAAGTGAGGAAGAGAGAGAGCAAGAGAGGGGAGGTAAGTTTAGGGTTTGGAAATTCTTTTCATTCAACTTAAGAAACCCAAATAAGGCATGCCTATATATAGGCTTAACATAAAGTCTTGGCTAAGTACAGCCCAAATAAAATAAAACACTCCTAATTAAAAATAAAAGCATGATAAAAGAAAAGCTCTCAAAATAAAAGATGATAAATTATTTTGTTGTCTTGCACCGCGGGCGGAGATTGTAGAGTTGTTCCTTACGATCACCGTGGCGACGCAAATCCTTTGTTGGAGACGAGGGGGAATCTTCCGTTAGCGTGCCGTTATTAATAAGGTGGGGGCTGTCGTCTCAATCAATCCTCCCTGCTTGAAAGGACTCATCACCGATGAGTGATCTTGAAGATACCGGCGAAGAAGACCTTCATCCAATAGAGCAACCTCCGCTTCCGGGAGCCAAGAGTCATCAGAAGCGGGGCGATCACGCCAACGAATCAAGTAGCGGCACACATCGCCATCAGCAGAGGGGAACACGTCATCCTAGAGAATCCTGTCCGGCAAAAAATCTGTCCTAGCAAACCTAGGAAAAGCATTAGGCAGCAAAGGAGGAAAATCTGAGTCATCAACATCAAGCATACCTCCGTTGGAGACCGGAGGAGAGAGTGTTCCATAACCCCCCTCAAACCCATACCCAAGAGAATTTGAAGTGGAATTAAACGGACAAGAAGATAATTCAAGTGGCGGAGCAATATATGGCGTTAAATCCGAAACATTAAACCCAGGGGAAATACCCCAGTCAGGTGGTAATTCCAATAGAAAAGCATTATCTCCAAGTTTCTTTACAAGCCGAAAAGGTCCCGCTCGCCGATCCGCTAACTTTTTTAAGGTGCCCGTAGGAAACCGTTCAGGAATGAGACGCACCATGACCAAATCGCCAACCTTCAAGGGGGACACTCTTTTATGTGCGTTGGCATTAGCTTGATAAGAAGCATATTTTGTGTTAAGTGTCTCATTAATGTGCTTATGCAGATCATGAATGTGAGAGGCAAAGTCCTGTGCAAATTGACGACAGACCCGTGGACCTATTTTTTGAATTATTATAGGCTAACTGTGCACTGGTGCTTTATAACCGTGCACGATCTCATTTGGAGACAGACCCGTGGACCAATTTTTTGAATTATTATAGGCTAATTGTGCATGAGGGAGGATAAGGTCCCATGTACCCATGTGGTCTCCCACCAGGCATCGGAGCAAACTACCTAAACTTCTATTTACCACTTCTGTTTGCCCATCCGTTTGCGGATGGTAAGCCGAAGAGAAGAGAAGTTTGGTGCCCATCATCCTCCACAGGGTCTTCCAAAAGTAGCTAGTAAACTTCACATCCCTATCGGTCACTATGGAATTTGGGACGCCTCGATGGCCGACTACTTCTTTGAAATACAATTGAGCAGCATGTGATGCATCAATAGTTTTATTGCACGCGATAAAATATGCCATTTTGGAAAAACGATCTACAACAACTAAGATAGAGTCGTGATGCCTAAATGTGGTAGGGAGGCCGAGAATGAAGTCCATGCTAACATCTTCCCAAGGGATAGAGGGGATCGGAAGAGGGGTGTAAAGCCCCGCATTTGTCTTATTCCCCTTAGCCAATTGGCACGCTCGACAGCTTCCTACTATTTTGTTAACCATGGCCTTGAGGCCGGGCCAATAGAACTTGTCTTCCACTAATGTGATCGTCTTATCACGGCCAAAATTCCCTCCCAACCCTCCGCCATGCAGTTCCCACACTATGAAGTGTCTTAGGGAGGACCGAGGGATGCATAGTTTAGAGTGATAAAAGAGATAGCTGTCACGGATATAAAAAGACATAATAGTGGTAGGCGAGTCGTCCTGAGTGGTGAAGTAGATATCCTTAAAGTCAGGACAGTGGACGTACTCGTCCTTAATCCTATCAAAGCCAATCACCATAACCTCTAGTGTGGAAAGTAGCAACGAAACACAGCTAAGGGCATCGGCTACGCGGTTGAGAGTTCCCTTAAGGTGCTTAATAATGAAGGTATACACTTGAAGGTAGGAGACCCACTTTGCGTGCCTAGGACTAACCTTAGTTTGTTAGTTGATAAACCGTAGTGCTTCATGATCGGATAAAATGACAAACTCCTTAGGGAGGAGGTAATGCCGCCAATGTTGGAGACATCTAATGACAGCGTAAAATTCACGATCGTAGTTGGAATAATTTAATTTTGCACCCGATAGTTTCTCACTAAAATATCCCACAGGATGGCCCTCTTGACTCAACACCCCACCAATTCCTACACCAAAAGCGTCACAAGACAACTCGAAGACTTTGGAAAAATCCGGGAGTCGCAAAAGGGTGCTTCCGTCATGCGCGCCTTAATCAATTGGAACGCTTTAGCGGCCGAGTTCGTCCATAAAAATTCACCTTTTTTCATACACTCGGTAACGGGAGCCATAATGCTACTAAAGTCCTTAATGAAGTGCCTATAGAATGTGGCGAGCCCATGGAAGCTCCGAACATCCCGAATGTGTAACACCCCAAAAATCTCAAAATGTGTTTGCAAACAGTTTTGGGTTGGATGCTGTTAGACACGGCCTGGGACACAGGCGTGTCCCAGGGCGTGTCGGGGGTACACGGCCTGGGACACGGGCGTGTCCCAGGGCGTGTTCAGGTTAGTCGACGATTGATAGTCGACGATCATCGAGCCTGGGACACGGCCTCCGACACGGGCGTGTCCCAGGGCGTGTCACTCATTTAAATTTGAAAATGGCCTGTTTGAGTCAGAGAAGTACACGGCCTTGAACACGGCAGTGAACACGGCATGGAACACGGCCGTGTTGGGTTTGACACGGGCGTGTACCTACCCGTGTACTGGTTTTGGAGATCGGTGAGTACCGTGTAGCAGGGGACACGAGCGTGTCTCATCACTGACACCGGCGTGTCAGGTTCGACACGGGCGTGTAGATGCCCGTGTTCTCGAATATTTCAGTCGGTGCGTGTGCCGCGTGTGCCGCTTAAGGGTACACGGCCTGTGACACGGGCGTGTCACAGGCCGTGTCGGCCAAAAGAAAAAGGATTTTCAGGCAGATCTTGGCCCTTCATTTTCTTTAAATAAGATCCTATGGCTGGAGATCATTTCTGGTCTGATAAGGCCGGAAAAGGAGGAAGAAAAGCTCATTCTTCATTTCATCTTCTCTTTCTAAAATTTAAGAGAGAGGTGAGAGCAAGGAGGAAGAAGAGGAAGTGGAGTCCGGCTGCCGGTGGTGCTACGGTGGTCCAAATCGCGAGCCGAGTTCGGATTTGCGAAGGCAACGCTGCTGCGAAGGCTTTCATCCGTCTCAAATTTCTCTCCATGGCTCCGAAGCGAACTCCTAGGGTAACGATTTCCTGCTTGGACATGTGAAGTCCTTAATTCCTGCATTGCATAGGGAAAACCCTTCCCCGCGAGTGTGCGGTGGGTTGTGGCGTCCCTTGGGGTAGATATGTGAAGTCCCCCTTGTTAGAGTCCGGAATTGGAGTACGGATCTAGGCATGTTGTGTGAAGCCCATCTGGACATGGTATGGATTGGTGATGCTTGGTTGCATATCGGAGAAGACTCCGTGATTATTGCTTGTATGCATGATGGATAAAGTACTGGAGGAAGTCCAGGAAATGTTGAGAGTTGGACTCTCTTGTGGCCGTGAGTGCTACTTTGTGGAAGGTTGAGCCGTGAGGCTGCAACTAGGAAATGGTGGAACGGACAAGGTGAAACTGTACCCGCGTCAGTCCAGGCGTGAGTCTGACGATGTGAGCAATGGGAAAGGTGGATCTGTACCCGCGTTATGGTTGTCTAACCTTGGGTGCTTAAGGCCCTGTTAGGATCACATAGCGAGAGTCGACGGCCTGTGAGCCGATCAGACTAGAATGCTCATAATGCACCGTTATGTCTGGGACCTCAGAACGGTGTGAATATGCCCTGAGTGCACGGAGCGTCGGGCCGTCGTGCCGACGTTTGTGATATGTGACTGTGCGGTCGTGCACGTCTTGCTTGAATTGCTATATATCATGTTGGATGATTGCTATGCAGGGATGGAATTCCGCTGCCCCGTGCCAGGGGCAGGGTCGTTATAATTGGTCAGCTGAATGCTGACCGTTGCCCTGTTTTGCCACCGCTTGGTGGATTGGTTCTTACAGGTACTGGAGGTGCTGGCCCGAGCGGGACTTAGCGGGCTGAAGCCCAAAGCTGCATTGCTGCCCTCGAAGGCATTGTTTTGTTTCTTTTGTTCATGTGTGGCCGGCCTGCGTGCCGATGTCTGTAATCCACAATCTTGTTAAGAGAAATTGTTGTAAGGCCTTAAGGCCAGACTCTTTTGATGTATATATACATTTCTATGTTAGTGGACAATGTTCTTTATCTTGAGTTCAATAATTCAACCGTGAAGCTTCCGCTAGAATGCTCTGTATTAGGATGCGTGGTTATGATATTATTTCGTAGCGTCTTCGCCTGTTTGTGGAATATGGTGTGGGGCCCCGGCCGGACCCTCTATTATATTCTTCTTGATGGGTAGAGGTGTTACAATTTGGTATCAGCTTGTTGGTCGATCTCTTCCGAATTCGCGGACGAATTCTTTTGAGAGGTGGCGAGCACGTGTCAGTGCTGTCGTTATAACACTTAATTTGAACTCAAGATTCTCCACTTAGGAATGAAAATACACTTGTTTGTTGAACTTGTGTATTCTTTTTGTATTGTTGCCGGTTTTATTGGTCGTTAACCTGTGTATTTTACACATATAGGTGACCAGAAGTGTTGCGGGTCAATCCGAACCACAACGTTCTGTTGAGAGTGCGGCACCAGCCGAGGTGCCCACAACTCCTCCATCCGTTGAAACAGTCCGTCTCATCACGGAAACGGTGCTTGCGGTGATGAATGCTCAACAGGCGGGGCAGGCACGTCCTGCAGTGGTGCCAACGCAAGCTGGGGTACGGCAAGAACCGGTAGAAGCTGAAGTTGATCCGCGGGTAGCAGATCAACAATGGAAGCAATTCTTGAGCTTTAACCCTCCGCAGTTTCATGGGGCGGGTACACCGGCCCAAGCAGAGGATTGGCTTGCAAGAATCAAGAGGATTATGAGGGCTATCAGGGTTGAGGAGGAACAGAAAGTTATGTTAGCCACTTTCCTACTGGAAGGAGAGGCGCGATTGTGGTGGGATGAGATTGAAATGCATCACTTGGCTGGTAGGCAATTGACAGAGATTACAATGGACGAATTTTCTTGATTGTTCTTAGCACAACATCTGCCGGTGCAGCAAAGGATATCGATGGAAATGGAGTTTCAACGGTTAGCACAGGGAGATCGAAGTGTGGATGACTACCTGCATGAGTTCACCCGTTTGGGAAGATATGCGGGCACGATCTTCGCCGAAGAAGAGCGTAAGACTAGTCGGTTTTATGCGGGACTGCGAGATGAGCTGAGGTATTTGCTCTTGAGTTCTGTGAGTCAGGGATTCCAAGCCTTAGTCTGTACGGCTCGTTCTTTGGAGACGGACATGAAACGGGGGCAAGCAAAGGGAAACTTGGCGGTGGTGAAGCCAGAGTTTAAGCCGCCGCGTCCGGACAAGTTTGGCTACCGAAGGAGATGGAATAAGAAGTCTAAGTCTTCTGGACAAGCTCCTTCTGCGACTGTGACGGATACATCTGGGTATGGATCTCGTGCTTGTTATACGTGCGGGAAGGTTGGACACTTTGCACGTGAATGCCGATTTGGTCCTCCAAAGGGTGATAAGAAGACGGGAGCGTCTTATGCGGAGAAGGGGAAGACTGTGGTGGAGTCTTCTGCCTCGCACGCGCAGCCCAGGGTCTTCAACCTTGGACAACAGGAGGCCATTAAGCAGGCGGATGTCGTCACAGGTGCGCATAGGTTTTAATATTTTTACTCTTGGTGTGATGTGCTTGTTTAAATTGTAATGTTATAGGGTTTGTCCTTATACGAGAGTATCCGGCGCGAGCACTGTTCGACACAGGTGCTTCACATTCGTTTCTGTCTGAGGACTTTGTCTTTCGTGTCGGGGTGCCTATCCGGACCAAGACAGACAGTGTAAAGGTGTTGTAGCCTAACGGATGTTTGATGTGTGCGGATCGATCTTGCGATCTTGAGGTCAAGATAGGAAGTCGGGAGTTCAAGGTGGAAACACTAGTATTGCCGATCAAAGAGTTTGATATAATCTTTGGTATGGACTGGCTTTCAGAGCAGCGTGCCTGTATCGATTGCACTTCAAAAGAGGTCACACTTGGGCAAAATACCGAACAAGAGACCAAGTTTATTGGTATGCAAGGGATGAGTGGGATGTTGTTATCCGCTCTCCAAGTTGTTAAGGCAGTTCGGAAGGGTGCGGAGTTGTTCTTCACACTCATAGAGGCGGTGGCGCCGAAGGCCAGTGTGAGTGAAGTGCTGATTGTGTCGGAATATGCGGATGTGTTTCCAAAGGAACTTCCGGGGTTACCTCCCCAAAGGGAAATTGACTTCGCTATCGAACTGCTGCCGGGTGCAAAACCCGTGGCCCGTTCGCCGTATCGGGTGGCACCAAAAGAAATGGCCGAACTGAAAGTTCAGTTGCAAGAGTTGTTGGAGCAGGGATACATATGCCCAAGTATGTCACCTTGGAGCGCGCCTGTTCTTTTTGTGAAAAAGAAAGACGGTGGTTTGCGACTATGTATTGATTATCGCGAACTAAACAAGCTGATGGAGAAAAACAAGTATCCAATTCCTCGGATCGATGACTTGTTCGATCAGCTAGCAGGCTCAACCGTCTATTCGAAGTTGGATTTGAAGTCCGGGTATTACCAGTTGCGGATTAGGGAAGGTGACATTCCCAAGACAGCGTTTGGCACACGTTATGGTCATTATGAGTTCACAGTGATGCCGTTCGGCTTATGTAATGCGCCTTCGGTCTTCATGGATCTCATGCATCGGACGTTCCGCGAATACCTGGATCTGTTTGTGATTGTGTTTATTGATGATATCCTGGTATATTCACAATCGGAGGAAGATCATGCAAACCACTTGCGATTAGTATTGCATACCTTGCGAAGGAATAAGCTGTATGCCAAGTACTCTAAGTGTGAGTTCTGGCTCTCGTCGGTGGCTTTTCTAGGCCATGTGGTAAGTGGAGAGGGCATAGCGGTGGATCCGGCTAAGATAAGTGCCATTCGTGATTGGCCAGTGTTGTCTTCGGTGGCCGAAGTCAGGAGTTTCCTTGGACTGGCGGGCTACTATAGACGGTTCGTGGAGAACTTCTCCCGGATTGCTTTGCCTCTGACTACGTTGACGAGAAAGGATCAGAATTTCGTTTGGACGCCGGAGTGCGCACAAGCTTTTGAGGAGCTGAAAAGTCGTTTGACCACGGCGCCTGTTTTGACGTCGCCATGTGGTACAGATGGATTTGAAATATACAGTGATGCGTCAGGAAGCGGCCTAGGCTGCGTTCTCCTGCAGTTTGGCAAGGTGATCGCTTATGGCTCACGTCAATAGAAAGTGCATGAGCGTAATTACCCCGTCCATAATTTGGAGTTGGCGGCGGTGATCTTTTCGCTAAAGTTGTGGCGGCATTATCTATATGGCGTGAAAGTGGATATTTATACAGATCATAAAAGTTTAAAGTATCTGCTCGATCAAAAGGAGTTGAATATGCGACAAAGGAGGTGGATGGAATTCCTTGGGGATTATACCTTCGACATTCACTATGTTCCCGGAAAGGGAAATGTGGTCGCTGATGCCTTGAGTCGTCGGATTCCAGTACGGGCAAATTGGTTGCGGATACATGATGAGCGGTTAGTCCAGGAGTTGGAAGCTTTGGAGATATCTTGTGTAGAAAGAGATTTTTCGACTGAAGCATGCGTGAGCTGGTTGGAGGTTCAATATGACCTTGCTGACAAGGTTCGGCGGGCAACGGAGTTGGATGAAAGTCTCCAACGCTATGCAAAGGAGGGATCTGGTGATCAGTTCTCCTGGGATGATGGCTTATTACGAAAAGATGGCCGATTGTGCGTCCCTAGTGCGGGTAAATTGCGGGAAGAATTGTTATATGAAGCGCACTTTACAAAGTACTCAATTCACCCTGGGAGCACAAAAATGTACAAGGACATGAAGAAACTGTTCTGGTGGCCTGGTTTAAAGAAGGACATAGGCGCGTATGTGGCTAAATGTCGTACTTGTGCTTTGGTAAAGGCAGAATGTCAACGGCCGAGTGGTTTCCTGAAGTCGTTGCCGGTTCCGCAATGGAAGTTTGAGGATATTTCTATGGATTTCGTGCACGGATTGCCGAGATCTCAGCGAGGCCATGACTCAATCTGGGTGATTGTAGACCGGTTGACAAAGGTGGCTCACTTTATACCAAACAAGCGGGACGATTCAGTGGAAACGTTGGCAAAGCTCTATGTGGAACAGATTGTTCGATTGCACAGTGTTCCCCGGAGCATCGTAAGTGACCGAGATGGGCGCTTTACTTCAAAGGATTGGAGATTAGTTCATCAAATGTTGGGCACGAAGTTAGCATTCAGTACGGCCTTTCACCCGCAAACGGATGGCCAAACTGAACGAACCAACAGAACGATGGAGGATATGCTCCGTATGTGCGCCCTGGACTTCGGTAAGAAGTGGGAAGAGCATCTTGTTATGGTGGAATTTGCCTATAATAATAGCTATCAAGCGAGTATAGGAATGGCCCCATTTGAAGCGTTGTATGGTCATAAGTGTCGTACACCGCTAGCTTGGGCAGAAACTGGCGAGACCAAACTTTTAGGCAAAAAGGAGGTCGAGGATGCTACCTCAACAATACGCTCTATTCGAGAGAGGCTCCTAATAGCCCAAGATCGGCAGGCCAAGTATTACAATGCTAAGCACCGGAACGTGGAGTTCGCGGTGGGTGACTGGGTCTATCTAAAGATTAAGCCCTTCAAAGGGGTATCTCAGATTCGGCAGTTGAAAAAGCTAAGTCCGCGATACCTTGGTCCGTTTGAAGTGGTGGAGCGAGTTGGGGAAGCTGCCTATCGGTTAGCTCTTTCATCAGAATTGAGTGGATTGCATGATGTGTTTCACATCTCGGTGTTACGCAAAGCAGTCAAGGATCTAGCTCATATAGTTGGCAATGATCGAGTGCCGGTTGAGTATGGGCTAACGACAAAGGTGAAGCTTATACGGATCGAGGATCGAGCCGAGAAACAGTTGCGGAACAAGGTGATCGGGATGGTCAAAGTCCGGTGGGACAATTGTGGCCGAGAAGAGCTAACATGGGAGCGCGAGCAGACCATGCGAGCCGAGTTTCCCGAGTTATTTTCATAACTTGTTCGCTCGTTGTATATGTAATAGAAACATATAAATGTTTTGTTATTTTCTCCCTATTGTCTTCAAATTTCGGGACGAAATTTTATTAAGGGGGGGAGGATTGTAACACCCCAAAAATCTCAAAATGTGTTTGCAAATAGTTTTGGGTTGGAGGCTGTTAGACATGGCCTGGGACACGGGCGTGTCCCAGGGCGTGTCGGGGGTACACGGCCTGGGACACGGGCGTATCCCAGGGCGTGTTCAGGTTAGTCGACGATTGATAGTTGACGATCATCGAGCCTGGGACACGGCCTCCGACACGGGCGTGTCCCAGGGCGTGTCACTCATTTAAATTTGAAAATGGCCTGTTTGAGTCAGAGAAGTACACGGCCTTGAACACGGCAGTGAACACGGCATGGAACATGGCCGTGTTGGGTTTGACACGGGCGTGTACCTACCCGTGTACTGGTTTTGGAGATCGGTGAGTACCGTGTAGCAGGGGACACGGGCGTGTCTCATCACTAACACGGGCGTGTCAGGTTCGACACGGGCGTGTCGATGCCCGTGTTCTCGAATATTTCAGTCGGTGCGAGTGCCGCGTGTGCCGCTTAAGGGTACACGGCCTGTGACACGGGCGTGTCACAGGCCGTGTCGGCCAAAAGAAAAAGGATTTTCAGGCAGATCTTAGCCCTTCATTTTCTTTAAATAAGATCCTATGGCTGGAGATCATTTCTAGTCTGATAAGGCCGGAAAAGGAGGAAGAAAAGCTCATTCTTCATTTCATCTTCTCTATCTAAAATTTAAGAGAGAGGTGAGAGCAAGGAGGAAGAAGAGGAAGTTGAGTCCGGCTGCCGGTGGTGCTACGGTGGTCCAAATCGCGAGCCGAGTTCGGATTTGCGAAGGCAATGCTGCTGCGAAGGCTTTCATCCGTCTCAAATTTCTCTCCATGGCTCCGAAGCGAACTCCTAGGGTAACGATTTCCTGCTTGGACATGTGAAGTCCTTAATTCCTGCATTGCATAGGGAAAACCCTTCCCCGCGAGTGTGCGGTGGGTTGTGGCGTCCCTTGGGGTAGATATGTGAAGTCCCCCTGTTAGAGTCCGGAATTGGAGTACGGATCTAGGCATGTTGTGTGAAGCCCATCTGGACATAGTATGGATTGGTGATGCTTGGTTGCATATCGGAGAAGACTCCGTGATTATTGCTTGTATGCATGATGGATAAAGTACTGGAGGAAGTCCAGGAAATGTTGAGAGTTGGACTCTCTTGTGGCCGTGAGTGCTACTTTGTGGAAGGTTGAGCTGTGAGGCTGCAACTAGGAAATGGTGGAACGGGCAAGGTGAAACTGTACCCGCGTCAGTCCAGGCGTGAGTCTGACGATGTGAGCAACGGGAAAGGTGGATCTGTACCCGCGTTATGGTTGTCTAACCTTGGGTGCTTAAGGCCCTGTTAGGATCACATAGCGAGAGTCGACGGCCTGTGAGCCGATCAGACTAGAATGCTCATAATGCACCGTTATGTCTGGGACCTCTTAACGGTGTGAATGTGCCCTGAGTGCACGGAGCGTCGGGCCGTCGTGCCGACGTTTGTGATATGTGACTGTGCGGTCGTGCACGTCTTGCTTGAATTGCTATATATCATGTTGGATGATTGCTATGCAGGGATGGAATTCCGCTGCCCCGTGCCAGGGGCAGGGTCGTTATAATTGGTCAGCTGAATGCTGACCGTTGCCCTGTTTTGCCACCGCTTGGTGGATTGGTTCTTACAGGTACTGGAGGTGCTGGCCCGAGCGGGACTTAGCGGGCTGAAGCCCAAAGCTGCATTGCTGCCCTCGAAGGCATTGTTTTGTTTCTTTTGTTCATGTGTGGCCGGCCTGCGTGCCGATGTCTGTAATCCACACTCTTGTTAAGAGAAACTATTGTAAGGCCTTAAGGCCAGACTCTTTTGATGTATATATACATTCCTATGTTAGTGGACAATGTTCTTTATCTTGAGTTCAATAATTCAACCGTGAAGCTTCCGCTAGAATGCTCTGTATTAGGATGCGTGGTTATGATATTATTTCGTAGCGTCTTCGCCTGTTTGTGGAATATGGTGTGGGGCCCCGGCCGGACCCTCTATTATATTCTTCTTGACGGGTAGAGGTGTTACAGAATGTTGGCGGGCTCGGGCCAAGATCTAATAGCTTGAACCTTCTTGGGGTCTAAATGGATCCCCTTCGAGCTCACAATATAACCGAGGAACTCAACCGATGGCACATGGAAGGTACACTTCTTAATGTTCACGAACAATTTTTCCGCTCTTAGCGTGGTGAGGATGATTTTTAAATGTGATTCATGGTCGATCGTGGAGGTACTAAAAACTAAGATATCATCAAAGTAGACCACGATGAATTTTCCCATGTAGGGTTGGAAAACGTGGGTCATCATCCTCGAAAACGTGCTTGGTGCGTTGGAAAGCCCAAACGGCATGACCACCCACTCGTAAATCCCTTCCTTTGACTTAAAGGCAGTCTTCCATTCGTCGTCTTCCCTAATGCGGATTTGGTGGTAGCCGCTCCTAAGGTCCAGTTTTGAAAAAATTATGGCACCGGCTAGCATGTCCAATAGGTCGTCTAGGCGAGGAATGGGGAATCGGTACTTGATAGAGATTTTATTAATGGATCTACTGTCCACGCACATTCTCCAAGAGCCGTCCTTCTTGGGGGCAAGTAAGGAGGGTACGACACACGGGCTCATGCTGTGGCGGATAAAGCCTTTTTGCAATAAGTACGAGATCTGGGTTTGTAATTCCAAGTGGGCGGACAGGTTTAATCGTTAATGGGGGAGGTTGGGCAACGAGGAACCCGAGATAAAATCAATGGCATGCTGTATGTCCCGCATGGGGGGCAACTCAGATGGCAGCTCATACGGATACACATCCGAAAACTCTTCCAATAGAGTTTTCAATGCGGGCAGCAACTTCTCCCAAGTAGTCGTGTCATCCTTAATTTGAAGAAAAACTAGCGCTTATAGGATGCCATCCTTAAAGGTAGTCCTTTTAAATTCTTTTTTTCCGATTAGGCTCAACGTCTTCCTTTCGACCGGAATCACCGTATCCTTGGCGGGGGCCGAAGGATCTTTTGGCGTGGCAGGTTTAAAGTGGATGGTCCGACCGTCAAATTTAAACTCATACGTGTTAGCCCGACCAAAGTGAGTGACGTCGTGGTCGTACAGCCGTGGGTGACCCAGAAAAACGTGACAAGCGTCCATGGGAATGACGTCACACCAAATCGACTCGGAGTAAGTTTTGATGGCAAGGGGTACCAAGCATCTCTTTGACACCAGGAGGGTCGATTTGTTCACCCATACCACCTTATATAGGTGCGGGTGCGGCTCGGTTGATAGGGACATCCGCTTCACCGCGGCTTCCGATATGACGTTCATACAACTACCGCTATCGATAATTAACCGACACCACTTCTCACCACTCTTGAAGTTTAACGTGAAGATATTCGTCCTATTTCAATCATCTAGCGCTCGTGGGGTCGCCAAAATACACCTCATTACCATCACTTGGGAGTCATCGTCCAGATCACTAGGCACACCGTCCGACTCGCTATCTTCTCCCGCCTCGTAAGTAAGGTCGTCAGACCCACCCGTGGAATCTAATAGGGCTAAGGGATTGGGTTTAGTGGGTCAATCACTAGCATAGTGCCCCTGAATCTCGTAAGCATAACATGTGACGTTTGTCCGATTGATTCTACCTACTGGGACTCTCTCACCGGAGGGATTTTTATTATTCCTAGCCATCACCACTACGGAAGTTGAGTCGGGGGTCCGGTACTTTCCTTTATCCTTATAGGTGGAATCGGGAGGTGGTCCTAATATGGACTTGCCCTTTTGGAACGAGCGAGTCTTTCCCTTAAGCACATTGTGCTTTTCGATATCTAAGGCTGCATTAAATGTTATGTGTAGGTCGGTGTGATCGTATCATAGCATCTTTCCTTGGATGTCGGGGTTTAGTCCCTTACGAAACCGGGAAATGGTGACCTCGGGCATCTCCTTTACGTCACATCTAACCATCATGGCTTTTAACAGGCTCATGTACTCCGAAACCATTCTAGTCCCTTGCTTAAGGGTGGCCAAGTCATCGAACATTTGTGTTCGGTGGTATGCCGGGACGTACTGTTCGGTTAACCGGGCCTTCATGTGTTCCCAACTAATGGGCACCGCCCCGTTTTCGGCTCTAAAGCGCCGCTCTTCATTCAGCCAAAATATTTTGGCGCGCCCATACAACTTCATCCGTGCTACTCGCACTCTATCAGCGTCATTCAATCCATACCACTCGTAATAGCATTCGATCTCCATGACCCAATCTTGGAAGACATGGGGGTCTCCCAATCCATCATAGGATGGCGGCTTGACTCGGACAGCCCTAGTAAGATCGAACTCGTACGGTGCTCATGGAGCGTTCACATTTTGGGGGTTGGGATAAGGGTTGTGATTTCCTCCCGCTCGTTGGTAAGCGGGCTGATTAAGGGGTGCCCCATGAGGTAAACCAATGTCATGGAGCGCTTCCCTAATCGCCGTCATCTGCTCCGTGAAATCCTGACGGAGCGCTTTGATCTCCGTGAGATCCCGTGCATAATCCACCATATCAGAAGATGATGGGGGATACTCCGCTCTGAGCCTAGTGCGCATGCAAGAGAAGACACAGATTTAAGACAGAGTAACGCAAACGGAATTAATCCCGCTTAATGGTTGGAGAAAAATAATTTTTTTTTTATTTTATGACAGCAGATAGAAGGTAGTTTATAAAAATATTTTTTGCTGAATTTTTTTTGACAAAAATGAGCAATCTAAGCCGCTATTGGCAGAGCAAAATTTTTTTTTTTCTGATTTTTGAGCAAGCAAAAGTGCGGGGAGGGGGGTCAGTTAAGAAACTGACGTGAACCCCCCTCTGTTACCAATTTGATGTAGGCTTAGGGGCTGACTCACTAGAGATGACAGAATTTTAAGTTTTTAACTCTCTACGATCCGGATCCGGCACTCGCACACAACCACACCGCATATAAATACGCTGATTAATCTTGCTAAGCAAACGCACGGATAGCCAACCCGTAAGGGGATCAAATAGAGGCGATAAGCCAATATTCTCTCCGGCTAAATGGGCCAATGTTGGACCCGGCCGAGCGATGTTGTACCAAAAGCGATCCACCGGAAAACCACGATTCAAAAGTGGTGGATCTCTCCCAACAAAAATATGCGAGGTTCGCCAAACCTTGTTCGGAAAATAAATAACAAAGTAAACAAATGCGACCCAATCAGGATTAAACACCAAGACTATTCTATGCTTCAAAACCAACGCAAAAATCGTTCCAGCCACAGGAAAAATCAAGAGGGAATCATAGTAGGGTGGAGATGTTCGTTACCCCAGTCAGAATAGATGATTCCGACTATCTTCGTAGGAACACTTCTCCCCGGTTCCGCCGGAGTAAGCCTAATGGATGAAGATTTACTCGCCTTAGCCGCGTCACGCCGTAGTTCCATTTCCTCATAGAAGAGGAAGTCGCACTCGGCCTCACTCCTAGCCAAGGAGATGGCCGAACTTCTTCAAAGGGAGGCTCGGGTGCTGGTGTTAGGTGGTCGGCCGGACTTGGGGAATGAGGTGGCCGGGTTGGTGAAGGTTGAAAGCGGCGGCTAGAGGAGGGGAGGAGTGGTGGCCGAGAGGTGGAGGTAGGGAGAGGAGAAGGATGCGGCTTGGAGATGAAGAGAGTGGAGTTGAAGGGGTGGCCGAAATGGAGAGGTGGAGAGAGAGATTGTCGGCGGCTAAGTTAGGAAGAGAGAGAGCAAGAGAGGGGAGGTAAGTTTAGGGTTTGAAAATTCTTTTCATTCAAGTTAAGAAACCCAAATAAGGCATGCCTATATATAGGCTTAACATAATGTCTTGGCTAAGTGCAGCCCAAATAAAATAAAACACTCCTAATTAAAAATAAAAGCATGATAAAAGAAACGCTCTCAAAATAAAAGATGAAAAAATTATTTTGTTGTCTTGCGCCGCGGGTGGAGATTGTAGCACTGTTCCTTACGATCACCGTGGCGACGCAAATCCTTTGTTGGAGACGAGGGGGAATCTTCCATTAGCGTGCCGTTATCAATAAGGTGGGGGCTGTCGTCTCCATCAGAAACTATTACTATAAAAATATTCATAAGTTTAATGATTTAAGAGCTGCTTATATATATATAGGCCGTATCCCTCGGCTCAGTGGTTCATTAGTCCACTAGAAGGAAACATAATTTACACTGCGGAAAACACCTTGATTCAATTAGTTTAACATTCTACAAGAGTGCAAGCGTCCACGAAGGACATCCCATAGTATGCAATACTTTAGATTTAGTATAAGTAGGGAAATACCTTTTTACGCTAGTTGTAAAGTATTTCTTTTAAGTTAAATACATGAGGTGTATGATATGTTATTAGTAAGGTTTAATACTCAAATAACTAACATACGTCCAAGCATAAAACATTCCCCAGAGACAAGTAACTGCTCCCAATTGGATAACCAAACAACATAGAAAAGTATACAGTAGACTGAGAAAAACAACCACCGAAGGGCACCAACAAACTGACATGAACCACTCGGTGTACACAAAAGTCAGAGTCAACAAGCGACTACAATCTCACCTAAAGTGAGAGGATCACTCCTGCAAAACGGTCGACCGAAACGCAACTCCAAACTAGCTGCTCAGACGGCCGTAACCTGGACCTGAGGCATTCAAAGACAGAATTCCTCAGCACAAGAAAAACAATGCAAGTGGCAACAAGAGATAAAAGCTCAAAGTTAAATAAAAGATCTACAAACAGGGAGGAATCAATCCTCTGCAAGCAAACTGTCAAACTCTGCAACAGGTCTGTAATGAACAAGACTATAATAAGCAAAACATCAATAAGAGCTGAAGAAAATGCACCAAGTGCTACAGGGATACAGCCCGCTTCAGCTCAAACCAACTGGAGCAAAGAAAGAAAAGGCAAGCCAGCCAACATCCATAGTCAGGATAGGAGCAGTACTCCAAGAATCAAGATATGACAATCATTACACTTAGTGATCCTTGTCTCGAAGGAGTGGGTAACTTCAAAGGCATTAAATTGCTTGTAATGACCTGGCAATCTAAGAGGCACAGCGTCGCCTGGCCCACTAGGAACCCATGGAGGACCCACGGCGCTCCGGTGGTATAGCCGGAATCAACAAGACTTGCCGCGGAAACCAACACCCACTAAACACCTCACAAAGACCTCGGCATCACTGCATACTAGCAAGGCGATACAAACCGACTGTTCTATCCACATTAACTTCTTACAGCGTCTCCTGGACACACTTTCCAAGGATTGGGGTCACAACCGAAAACAGGCCCCCAAGGACCTCACTCAGCGAAAATGAGGGATGGCGGACAATTCCTTTGGAATTCGTCGAGTATCATCATTGATACTCGATGGATTCGTCGAGAATTATCGACGAAGCCGAAGGGAGTCCTCGAGTATTGCCGCGATAATCGACGATTTTCCCTAAATTCGTCGAGTATCGCGACAATACTCGACGATTTTGCCTGGGATTCTCGACGATTCGGCACGACGATTCTCGCCGAATATACCTTAGCGCTCGACGACTCTACCTTGTCATTCTCGCCGATTTTAACTAAGCGCCAACGTCTCTACTAGTGATTCTCGACGATCCTACTCGACGATTTTGGCTAGCGATTCTCGACGACTCCAACCCGATACTCGTCGACTCTTCCTGGTGATACTCGCCGATTCTACCTAGTCAATCTCGCCGATTTTACCTAGTCAATCTCGCCATTTTTTTTTACTTAATAAATCTTGGACAGCCAAACCACGGGTAACGAGGATACTCGACGGTTTCCTCTCGTTGTGCGGGAAAGATCGCATATTCGCCCTATAGCGTAAACCTACTCAAAATAAAGGAGAGAGAACAAAGATAAAGGGAAGAACCGGAGCAAGCAAAGGAATAAAATCCACTTGCCTAAAAACCCACGGAGACGACGCCGCCTGTCCCGGCCGCTTCCAGATCCGGTCACAAGGAGCACTGAGAAACTTTTCTTGAAACTTTTGGGGACGAAATCAAACCAAAACCCCTAACCCTAACCTTCAAAAGTCAAGGAAACAGACAAAGCTTACCTCTACCGAGAAGCTCTCGCCGAGAGCAGCCCAAAAATCCACTCGGATGGGGGAAACGAGCCCTCCTGCTCCGCACACCACCGACCTAAGCCACGCCGAGTCCGCCGATCTCAGGTTTCACGGAAACGAACTACCGTCAGGGAAGAAGACACAGCGGACCGGTCCGAACCCTATCTATCCTATTTATATTCTAATAAAACCTAATATATTATATAATATAAATATATATCATAACACACAATCTTAATACAACGCCCAACACAAACGAACTCGGAAACGCGCGAAAATCGCGCCGTAGCCAGAAACCAACATTACGAATGCAATGGCGAGGTCGAAATCCTAATCCGAAGGGCTGAACTCATGAGAACACCTACCAAATCCAAAACACAAGCGGCTCCGCCGAGTCACCAAACAGACCCGGCCTGCTAGGGAATCTCGCCAACAGGCTAAGATACAACCCTACGGAGAACCCGAAGAGCCAAAACATACTCGAACAACGGCACACGCCAGACACGTGATAAGGTAACGCTTCTAAGGATATCGGGAGAAAATCAGGGGCGTTACAGCCACACCCCCTAAAAGGAAGTTTCGTCTCGAAACTTAGATCACGAAGCGAAGAAGAAAGAAAAAAACAGAAGACAAAGCACAACAGCAGAAGTCTAAAACGAGAACACTAACCTTAGAAGACAAAGAGAACAACTGAGGATGCGACTTTCTCATTGCGGATTCCAACTCCCATGTCGTGATTCTAGCATCCTGGTTTTGCCAGAGAACTTTAACCATCGGAATCGTCTTTTTCCTTAGCACACGATCTTGCGTTTCTAGAATACGGATAGGTTCTTCGATATACGAGAGATTAGGCTGCAACTGGGGCACTGGGTCTAGAACATGACGATTACTACGAATACACTTCTGCAACTGGCTCACGTGAAAGACGTCGTGAACGCCAGGGAAAGAAGCAGGTAAATCCAGTTTATACGCAGAAATCCCGATGCACTCTAGAATCTGAAAATGTCTCACGTACCTGGGATCAAGCTTATGGTTCCTTCCAAACCTCTTAACACCTGGCATCGGAGAGACTTTCAGAAAAACCATATCCCCAACAGAAAATTCAAGATCAACTCTGCGCTGATTGTCATACTTCTCATACCTCTCCTGAGCCAACCTCAGCTTTTCTCGAATATGTGTCACTGAAACGCTCATATCTTCCAAAGCTTCTGGACCGAGCAAGGGTTTCTCACCAACTTCTGCCCAAAACAAAGGGGTTCAATAACGCCTACCATATAACGCTTCAAAGGGTGTCATCTGTAAGCTCTCCTGGTAGTTGTTATTATACGTGAATTCCATCAATCCGAGGCATTTATCCCATGCTCCACCATGGTCCAGAATATAACATCGAATATAACTCTCTCTGTCTGTCCATTCGTTTGAGGATGATAAGCAGTAGAATATCTAAGGTCTGTGCCTAGGGCTCCTGCAAGCTTTGCCAGAAACGAGACATAAATCGGGAGTCTCAGTCTGATACAATGCTTGTAGGTACACCATGCAGTCTGATAACTTCATCGAGATACAATTCAGCTATCTTTTCCATAGAATAGTCAATCTTAAAAGGCACAAAGTGGGCACACTTGGTTAACCTGTCCACGATGACCCACACTGCATCTTGACCTCGGGGAGATCTCGGTAAACCGGTTATGAAATCCATGGATAGACTCTCCCATTTCCAGCTTGGTATGTCCAAAGGTGTTAGCTTACCACCCGACCTCCTATGATCTGCTTTGACACGCTGGCAAGTATAACACTCAGATACAAACTTTGCAATGTCGTTCTTCATACCCGACCACCAAACAATCTGCTTTAAGTCTCTATACATTTTGGTGGAACCAGGGTGATAAGCAACACTGGAACCATGCGCTTCACTACATATTCTCGCTCGGATGTCCCCAACAGCAGGAATACAGTATCTTCCACGGTATCTAAGGGGACCCGAGTCATCAATGGAAAAGTCAGGTAACTCCCCTTTTTCAGTCCTACTGAGGAGGTGTTGCAAATCAGGATCTTCCTTCTGACGTAGCCTAGTGGGAGTAATCCACGAAGGATCTTCCACCTCTAAGCTACTCGATGAAGCACTGCTCCCTACCGTTATGTCCATGAGCAAAAATTCTTCGATGAGGGATTGCACCGAGATATTAAAGATATGCGCGGGCTTCCGGCTTAACGTGTCTGCTACCACATTAGCTTTACCGGGATGATAGAGGATATCTACTTTGTAGTCCGCGACATACTCCAACCACCTACGCTGGCGCAGATTCAACTCCTTCTGAGTGTATACATACTTCAAACTTTTATGATCTGAATAAACCTTGCACGACACTCCATACAGCAGATGTCTCCACAACTTTAGAGCATAAATGACAGCGACAAATTCCAGGTCGTGCGTAGGGTAATTCTTTTCATGCACTTTCAACTGTCTTGATCCATACGCAATCACCTTACCGTCCTGCATCAATATGCAACCGAGTCCAACTCGCAAGGCGTCTACAAACACAGCATACTCTACTCCCTGCACCGGCAATGCAAACACTAGAGCAGAACACAATCTTTTCTTGAGCTCCTGAAAAGCTTCTTCACAGGCCTCACTCTATACAAAGGTTGCGCTCTTTTGCGTAAGCCTGGTCAACAGCGCAGAGAGCACAGAGAATCCTTCCACAAATCATCTGTAGTAACCTGCCAATCCTAGAAAGCTCCTTATTTCCTTAGGCGATGAAGGTCTCCTCCAATCCAAGACTGCAGCTATTTTTGGATGATCAACTGAGATACCTTCCTTACTTACTATGTGTCCTAGGAATGACACCTGAGACAACCATAACTCACACTTGCTAGCTTCGCATACAGCTTGTTCTCCCGTAGAGTAGACAAGACTAAGCGCAAGTGCAAGGCGTGCTCATCTGCATTTCTGGAATACACCAAGACATCATCAATGAATACCACCACAAATTTATCCAGAAAATCCCTGAACACTCTGTTCATCATGTCCATAAAAGCTGACGGTGCGTTTGTTAATCCGAAAGACATTACACGAAATTCAAAGTGTCTATAGCGAGAACAAAAAGCAGTTCGCGGGATGTCCGACTCCCGGATTCTTAACTGATGGTAACCTGAATGGAGGTCAATCTTCGAAAATACAGAACTACCTCGCAACTGATCGAACAAGTCATCGATCCTGGGTAATGGGTATCTGTTTTTAACAGTCACTTTGTTTAGCTCACGGTAGTCGATGCATAGCCTCATCGTTCCATCCTTTTTCTTCACAAAGAGCACTGGCGCACCCCAGGGGGAAGAACTGGGTCTAATAAAGCCGCACTGCAACAATTAATCTAGCTGAGTGCGCAGCTCCTCTAACTCACGCGGCGCCATTCGGTATGGTGCCTTAGCAATAGGGCGAGTGCCCGGCTCCAGGTCTATAACAAATTCCACTTCTCTTTCAGGAGGAAGTCCGGGAAGGCTAACAGGAAAGACATACAGAAACTCACTTACCACAGAGACAGCCTCAACCAGAGGCTCAACCGAAGCAGCTTCCAAAGCAGAAACGGAAACAAGGAAAGAATCACAGCCAGACTCTAGAAGTTTGCGAGCACATACCGCAGAAATGATTGAAGATTCCTGACGCGGAGAACCAAACACACTCATGGGTTGTCCATTGCCACCTCTAAATTCCATGCGCTTGTGCTTACACTGAATGACAACATCATAGCTGGACAACCAGTCCATGCCTAAAATCACGTCAAAATCAGCCAAATCTAGCACCTTCAGATCCGCAAAGATTAGAGAACCACTTAGGAAGATGGGGCATTTCTGAATACCCTGACATGACCTCACCAGCTCTCCTGAAGGAAGCTTGACGCTTAGGGAGGCATCTAAAGAGTCGGGAGTTCAGCGGTGACGGTCTACAAAACTCCTTGCCACGAAGGAGTGAGTAGCGCTCGAATCAAACAAAACTCGCGCCCACTTACCGTTCACCTTAAAGTCACCTAAACAAATAGCGCGCCCAACTAAATTACGGAAAACTAAGAATCTACTAAGAGAGTTAACTACTAAACCAGAGACTAACCTGAGATCACTTGAGTCGAAGATTGGGCTTCCTCCTTGGTTAACACATTCAACTTTCCCTTTCCTTTGTCCACGTGAGGCACCGGCGGAGGTAGAGTTTGCAACGGAACTGCATTCAGTGCGGGCTGGCTCTGCGGACAATTAGCTCTCTTGTGCCCCTTCTGTCCGCAGAGGAAACAAACTCCAGCCTTATTGCGACAATGGGCCGCATCATGCCCGCTCCTCTGGCAATAAGAACAGACCTGACTCCCCTTTGGAGCATCCTGGATCGCGTGGACCTGAGACAACTTCTGCGCCTCCAGTCTCTTAAAGCACCTCTCGAAGGGGTGACCTGGCCTTCCACAGAAACTTCATGCTTCTTTCGAATCCTTCTTTGCCACAGGGCCAGATGTCTTAGTACTCCCCTCTTCATCGGATTTCCTCTTGTCATTCTTTGCATGCGTTCCCCTATTCTTTGCATTCTCAATCACCTCAACCTTCAAGGCATCTTCAACCGCTTCTGCAAAAGTCTCCGACTTGTACGCGCTAACCAACTGTTGAATGTCATATCTTAGACCACCTAGGAAACGTTTTACCCTGCCTTCTTCGGATGCTACTAATGTTGGGGCAAAACGACTGAGCTTGCTAAACTCCACTTCGTACTCACCCAGAGTAAGTTGTCTCTACTTCAAGTGCAAAAAGTTGTTCATCAGGCGGTCCCGCTCGACCGATGGCAAAAACTTCTTCAGTAGCATAGTCTTGAATGAGTCCCATGAACATCCATCAACAAGACTCTCCTTCTCTCTAATCCACCAAATCTTCGAAAGACCTTTAAGTTGATATGCCGCAAACATAACCTTCTGATTGGCGGAGATGCCAAAATAATGAAACATTTCCTCGATGACGATGATCCAATCATCTAATGCCATGAAGTCTGCTCTACCATCATATGAAGGAGGTCCTAGTCGCTGGAAGTGCGAAATAACATTCATCTCTGGCGGCAGCGTAGCTAGGGGAACTAGAGCAACAGGGGGAAAAGGGATAGCTTGGCCCTGGTCCACAATAATTTCCTGGGCTCTAGGCTGCTGCCCGGCGACCACAGCCAACAATGATTGTATCTGAGACTGCATATCCACCATCTGCCTTGTCAGGGCCTCATTACTTTGTCGCAACCCTTCAATCACAGCTTCATTCTGAGCACCAGAGGACTCCCCTTCTGACTGGGGGGTCGATCTCGTCGCGATGCGTCTTGGCGGCATTCTATAGAACAAACGGGCATCTAGTCAAAAAAATTTGCCTAAGGCATCGCAAACTGGGAGAAATTCCCCTTGAAACTATTCGGGCTAAAAAAACCTACCGACACCGGCAAAAGGCTTAACAAGGACGTAGCTCACAACACCGAAGCTAGAAAACTCGAATACTCAGATTCAGATTGGAATCAGAATGAACAACCGGCACTTACCATGCAACGGCCTGGCCCGTAAGCTCAGAGGCTGCCGCACCCGCTATGGGCTGCACAGCATGGCTGTAAACCAGCGCCGCTACAGGACAGTAGCCCGTTATACCCTCGATCAGAACTAGAGGAGGACAAACACTAACACTTGCTGTTACCTTGCTCTGGGAGATCATAGAATGATGTCATGCCTCTAACTTGTGCCTATGATATGAATGAATGCAGATCTTTAACTTGGCACGTGTGCTTATGCGATGACATGCTATGGATGTTGTGTTATGCATTCTAGGAAAAAGTCCTTAGTGCATGCTATGAACGGCGTACACATACAATGTTATGCATCCCATACTACATAATATTGTATGTAACGAAGTAAATTAAACGTGCTAATACGCATCCATGTGATGGTGGTTATGCATCCCATACTACATAACCGTCACATGTTGCCTCTTATGGTGGATTCATATACAAACACATATTATGCATCCCATACTACATAATATGCCTCGTATACTTCTTTTCATGCTATGAGTGTAGTGTCCATGCTTCCATCAAGATCTACAGATGACATATTGGTGTGTGTATGCAAAGGAATGCTACCTCCAGGGTTTTGCTCGGGGAAAGTTGTTCGACTGACCTGCCAAACCAACCGACCCTTTGCAAAACCTCCCTTTGATACCAACAGTCACAACCCGCATTTTCTCCAGCAGAGCAAGTATCAGAGTATGAGAAAACACTCGTCGTGATGCCACGTCAAGCAGGGGATAACTGCCGATGCTCAGGCGACGGAAACTATTACTATAAAAATATTCATAAGTTTAATGATTTAAGAGCTGCTTATATATATATAGGCCGTATCCCTCGGCTTAGTGGTCCATTAGTCCACTAGAAGGAAACATAATTTACGCTGCGGAAAACACCTTGATTCAATTAGTTTAACATTCTACATGAGTGCAAGCGTCCACGAAGGACATCCCATAGTATGCAAGACTCTAGATTTAGTATAAGTAAGGAAATACCTTTTTACGCTAGTTGTAAAGTATTTCTTTTAAGTTAAAGACATGAGGTGTATGACATTCTATTTATAAGGTTTAATACTCAAATAACTAACATGCATCCTAGCATAAAACATTCCCCAGAGACAAGTAACCGCTCCCAATTGGATAACCAAACAACATATAAGAGTATACAGTAGACTGAGAAAAACAACCACCGAAGGGCTCCAACAAATTGACACGAACCCCTCGGTGTACACAAAAGTCAGAGTCAACAAGCAACTACAATCTCACCTAAAGTGAGAGGATCACTCCTGCAAAACGGTCGATCGAAACGCAGCTCCAAACTAGCTACTCAGACGGCCGCAACCTGGACCTGAGGCATTCAAAGATAGAATACCTCAGCACAAGAAAAACAATGCAAGTGGCAACAAGAGATAAAAGCTCAAAGTTAAATAAAAGATCTACAAACAGGGAGGAATCAACCCTCTGCAAGCAAACTGTCAAACTCTGCAACAGGTCAGCAATGAACAAGACTATAATAAGCAAAACATCAATAAGAGCTGAAGAAAATGCACCAAGTGCTACTGGGATACAGCCCGCTTCGACTCAAACCTACTGGAGCAAAGCAAGAAAAGTCAAGCCAGCCAACATCCATAGTCAGGATAGGAACAGTACTCCAAGAATCAAGATATGACAATCATTACACTTAGTGATCCTTGTCTCGGAGGAGTGGGTAACTTCAAAGGCATTAAATTGCTTGTAACGACCTGGCAAGCTAAGTGGCACAGCGTCGCCCGGCCCACTAGGAACCCATGGAGGACCCACGGTGCTCCGGTGGTATAGCCGGAATAAACAAGACTTGCCGCGGAAACCAACACCCACTGAACACCTCACAAAGACCTCGGCATCACTACATGCTTGCAAGGCGATGCAAACCGACTGTTCCATCCACATTAACTTCTTACAGCGTCTCCTCGACACACTTTCCAAGGATTGGGGTCACAACCCAAAACAGGCCCCCAAGGACCTCACTCAGCGAAAATGAGGGATGGCGGACAATTCCTTCGGAATTCGTCGAGTATCACCATTGATACTCGACGGATTCGTCGAGAATTATCGATGAAGCCGAAGGGAGTCATCGAGTATTGTCGCGATACTCGACGATTTTCCCTAAATTCGTCGAGTATCGCGACAATACTCGACGATTTTGCCTGGGATTCTCGACGATTCGGCACGACGATTCTCGCCGAATATACCTTAGCGCTCGACGACTCTACCTTGTCATTCTCGCCGATTTTAACTTAGCGCTAACGTCTCTACTGGTGATTCTCGACGATCCTACTCGACGATTTTGGCTAGCGATTCTCGGCGACTCCAACCCGATACTCGTCGACTCTACCTAGTGATACTCGTCGATTCTACCTAGTCAATCTCGCCGATTTTACCAAGTCAATCTCGTCGATTTTTTTTTTACTTAGTAAATCTTGGACAGCCAAACCACGGGTAACGAGGATACTCGACGGTTTCCTCTCGTTGTGCGGGAAAGATTGCATATTCGCCCTATAGCGTAAACCTACTCAAAATAAATGAGAGAGAACAAAGATAAAGGGAAGAACCGGAGCAAGCAAGGGAAGAAAATCCACTTGCCTAAAAACCCACGGAGACGACGCCGCCTGTCCCGGCCGCTTCCAGATTTGGTCACAAGGAGCACCGAGCAACGTTTCCTGAAACTTTTTGGGACGAAATCAAACCATAACCCCTAACCCTAACCTTCAAAAGTCAAGGAAACGGACAAAGCTTACCTCTACCGAGAAGCTCTCGCTGAGAGCAGCCCAAAAATCCACTCGGATTGGGGAAACGAGCCCTCCTTCTCCGCACACTGCCGACCTAAGCCACGCCGAGTCCGCCGATCTGAGGTTTCGCAAAAACGAACTACCGTCGGGGAAGAAGACACAACGAACCGGTCCAAACCCTATCTATCATATTTATATTCTAATAAAACCTAATATATTATATAATATAAATATATATCATAACACACAATCTTAATACAATGCCCGACACAAACGAAATCGGAAACGCGCGAAACTCGCGCCGTAGCCAGAAACCAACGCTATCTACACAACAGCGAGGTCGAAATCCTAATACGATGGGCTGAACTCAGGAAAACACCTACCAAAGCCAAAACAACAGCGGCTCCGCCGAGTCACCAAACAGACCCGGCCTGCTAGCGAATCTCGCCAACAGGCTAAGATACAACCCTACGGAGAACTCGAAGAGCCAAAACATACTCAAACAACGGCACACGCAAGACACTTGCTAAGGTAACGCTTCTAAGGATATCGAGAGAAAATCAGGGGCGTTACAAGGAAGGACATCAAAAAAAGGTCATCCAGAGGCCATGTAAAGCCAAGGTATGATAAATCAAATAATAAAGAGATTATTTGTTATGGTTGCAGGAAATCTGGCCACATACTGCCTGGTTGTCTAGAAAGTCAAAACAAGGACAAGAAGGATAAGAAAGAAAAGAGAAAAGTTAATGACTCTAGAGGAAATCACTATGACAGATCCTCTTCCAGCAAGAACAAGCACACAAGGAATGGATTTATTGTTGAAACATGGAGTTAAACAGAAGAAGTATCTGATGCATCATCAAGTTCAAGTGATAATGAGGATGATGCAAAAGAAAAAGATTTATGCATGATGGCAATCAATGCATCTCAGAACAACACTGATTCAGAACATTAATCGGAATCTGAATCTGAACAAGAGCTAGAAGAAGACCAGGTAATTGATTCATTTGATTTTAATTATGAGGACTTCAAGTCTGAATTTAAATCACTGTGTTCAGATTCACTTAAGTCTGAGAAAGAAATTATCTCTCTCATAAATCAGTTATCTGAATACTGTACCTTAGGTCCAGATAACCTCAAACTCTCAGATTAGTTAGAATGTTGTAGGGAGTAGATAGCTTCACTGAAAAGTGAACTATCTGAGGCCAAGACGTTTGAAGAATCCCTCAATGGGAGAAGTATCAAACTGATGGACATCACAAGCACAGTGAACTCTAGACTCAATAGTAAACTGGGCTTGGGTGCTTCATCCAGCCAACCTGTCTTGCAAACAACTCCTATCAAGTTTATCTCAGATAAAGGAAAAGGAGTGGTGGAGGTAGCTAGGAAGAATTTTGATCTACCCAAAGAGAACAAAGTTCAACAGAAATCATCGAATGGAGCTCGACGATCTCCGAAAGGAGCTCAGCAATATCATGCGGAATTGTCGAACTCAGGTCGACGATCTCTAATCTCTGAACACAGGCAAGATGGATCGTTGAATGGAGCTCGACGATCTGACCCAAGATCGTCAAACTCAGGTCCACGATTGTCGAACGGAGATCAGAGATATGAACAGTTCTCAAGGGGTACATCAAAAATTAATTCTAGATATCCGACATCTCAAGGGTTAAACCCTTATACTGAATGGATAATTCCTCTTAGGAGATATCATCCTGAAGTTTATAAGAATCAACCTGGGATGTCTTATATTTCTGATTTCAAAGGTTATCAAGCTAGTCCCAAGGTAAACTGGGTCAAAAATAAATGAACTGTTATTTGTGCAGGTGAAGACCTATCCAACCATGGACCAACACTGGTATCTGGATAGTTGGTGCTCCAAGCACATGACTGGAAGCAAGGGTAACCTAGTATCCTTCAAGGCTAAGCATGGATCCAAAGTGATGTTTGGAGATTCAAACTATGGACAGATCAAAGGATATGGTGTAGTCAAAATTGGGTCAGTGACATTCAAAAAGGTAGCATATGTTGAAGGACTGAAGCACAACCTTATTAGTATCAGTCAGTTATGTGATGAAGGTTACAAAGTAACATTCAACAAATCTTCATGCTTCATTAAATCAGAAGACAACACAACTGTGTTGACAGGTAACAGAAGAGGTAACATCTATCTAGTAAATTTTCATTCAACCAAGGTAGATATCTGTTTATTTAATTCTCTTCGCAAACCAAATGAATTATGGCATAAGAGATTAGGATATGTTTACCTTATAACCATTGCAAGGCTATCCAAGGACAACCTTGTTAGAGGAATATATTCTGGCCCCTACAAGAAGGAACGACTCGGCAGGGCTTGTCAATTAGGCAAGCTAACTAAAAACAGCTTTAAGTCACTTAATAAGATATTCACCTTGGATTTTGTACTTGTTACATATGGATCTGTTTGGACCCATTACTGTACAAAGTCTAGGAGGGAAATTTTATACTTTAGTAGTTGTAGATGACTTCTCTAGATTCACATGGGTGTTCTTTCATAGGAAGAAGTCTGATAACTTCAAATTTTTGACAGAGTTTCTCAAATGTATACAGATTGAGTTCAATACTCACATATCCCTGATCAGAAGTGATCATGGGACAGAGTTTGATTCTCTTCTTATGCAAGAGTTCTGTCAAAAGGAAGGGATCAGGTACACTTTCTCAGCTCCTAGAACTCCTCAATAGAATGTGGTAACTGAAAGGAAGAATAGAACCCTTATTGAATCTACCACAACATTGTTGACAGATGCTCACCTTCATCTATACTTTTGGGCAGAGGCTGTGAACACTTCAAATTATGTTTTGAATAGAAGTTTGATACATAAGCTAAAGGGCTAGACTCCCTATGAATTACTCAAAGGGAAAAAACCTAAATTTTATTATCTTAGAATTTTTTGTTGTATTTGCTACATTCATAACAATGACAAGAAATACTTAGTAAAATTTGAAGCCAAAGCTGATGAAGGATTGTTTCTGGGATACTCCATGATCAGGAAGGCCTATAGGGTTTATAATAAATCATCTAATAAAGTTGAAGAAACAGTGCATGTCTTTTTTGATGAAACAAATATGTCTTACAAGGAGAAGAGCACTTCTACCATAGACCCTTTGTAGGTACATTCTCTATCAGAGAATTTGGACAGGCTTAATATCATTGAAATAGATACATCACCTTCATCCACTCAACAAGAAGCTGAAAGTACTGAAAATGAACATGATAGTCAGATTTTAGTAAGTCATGGTGACAATTTAAAAGAAGAGCCAGTTGTTGTTCCACAAGAGGAAACAACAACACAGGTTGGTGAACAATCAACACCCATTGTTTATTTAGTAACAACAAAAGATCATCCAATCTCTCAAGTGATTGGAGACATCTCAGCAGGTATGCAAACAAGAAATCAGATCAATCAACATCTGATGCACACTTGCTTTCTTTCTCAAATTGAGCCTCAATCCATACAAGATGCAGAACAAGATCCAAACTGGATCATTGCAATGCAACAGAAATTAAATCAATTTGAAAGAAACAAAGTTTGGGAGCTAGTGCTAAAGCCAAAAATCATCCCCTTGTTGGAACAAAATGGGTATTCAGAAACAAGTTAGATGATCAAGGAGTTATATTGAGAAACAAGGCAAGGCTGGTTGCTCAAGGATATTCTCAAGAAGAAGGCATAGACTATGACCAATCCTTTACACCAGTTGCAAGGTTAGAGGTCATAAGAATCTTCCTAGCATATGCATCTCACAAGAAGTTCAAAGTATATAAAATGGATGTCAAAAGTGCATTCCTCAATGGTGATATCAAGGAAGAAGTTTATGCAAAACAACCTCCATATTTTATCTCTCTAACTCACCCTGATTTTGTTTATAAATTGCATAAACCATTATATGTTCTCAAACAAGCTCCTAGAGCATGGTATGAGACCCTAGCTTGCTTTCTCTTGGAAAATGATTTTAAAAGCGGTAGAGTAGACCAAACTCTTTTTATTAGAACTCATAAGTCCAATATCCTACTAGTACAAATCTATGTAGATGATATTATTTTTGGTTCTACTGATTAAAATTTGTGCAAAAGGTTTTCCAACCTAATGCATTCAAAGTTTGAAATGAGTAGCATGGGTGAGCTATCCTTCATTCTAGGATTGCAAGTAAAACAACATGTTGATGGCATCTTTATTTCTCAAACCAAGTGTGCAAAAGAATTTGTTAAGAAATTTGGTATGTCTGATGCATCCTCTATGAAAACACCTATGCCTACTAATGTTGTATTAGATGCTGATGAACATGGGAAACCAGTTGATCAGACCACATATAGAGCAATGATTGGCTCTTTTTTGTATCTTATAGCTAGTAGAGCTGATATAATGTTTTCTACATGCATATATGCTAGATTCCAAGTCAGTCCTAGAGAGTCACACCTCACATTAGTTAAGAGGATTCTTAGGTATGTGAAAAGTTTTCCAAATCTAGGTATCTTGTATCCAGCTGATTCGGGATTTGATTTAATTGGATTTTAAGATGCTGATTATGCTGGATGTAGAGTAGACAAGAAAAGCACCAGTGGAACTTGTCAATTTCTTGGTGACAGACTTGTCTCTTGGTTTTACAAGAAACAAACATCTGTGTCCACATCAACGGCTGAAGATGTTTATATGGCAGCAGGTAGTTGTTGCTCACAGATATTGTGGATTCAAAATCAGCTCCTGGACTATGGCTACCACTAAGAGAAGTCCAAAATATTTTGTAATAATACTAGTGCTATTTCCATAGCTCAAAATCCAGTCCTCCATAGTAGGACCAAACTCATAGAGATTAGGCATCACTTCTTCAGGGATAATGTAGAGAAAAGTAAAATTGAACTAGAATACATACCAACATATTTACAAAGGGGTGATATTTTCACCAAACCCTTGGATGAAAAGAAACACACTTTCTTCCTTAATCAGTTAGGAATGTTAGATTGAGGCAGTCATAATTAAGTTCCAAGATCTTAAAAACCTAAAATTTGACAAAGACTAGGTTAAAAATTTTGAGTTTCCTAGTGTCTGTAGGTTTTCTCTGAACTCTGAACTGCGCTCGACATTTTTCATGAAGATCATCGAACGGAGCTCGGCATTTCCAGATAGTGCTAGACTTTCCTTCTCGGTCAGCGATCTCAAATATCGTCGAACGAAGATCGACGATGTTGAGACCCTTCAGTTTCCCCTAGATCCATAGATTATAGAACTGAGTTCAATGATCTTTCCTTTTCTGCGTCGAACCCTAATATAAAATCATATTTCAGGCGTCGTTCTCATTTGCGCTTTCATACTTTCTGCAAGAATTTTCTTTCCCTCCAAACTCTTCAACACTTAATCTTTTTTGTTTTTGGAGGAAATATATCGGTCTCAGTCGTCGTTCTAGCCACAATGAAGTTCTACACCCGCTTTGATATTGACATGGAATCTTTCAAGGTGACTGATCAGATGTTTAAAGACATTCTTGAACTCTTCAAGGAACAACATCTTGTAAATATTATGTCTACCAGAATCAAGTTAGCAGCAGATGAGATAAAAGAATGGGTCTATACTTCCCATAATCTGTATCAAAATACAGTTGTGTGAACCATCTCAGGGACATAGGTATCCCTAACCCCAGGTATTCTTATAGAGGTTTTTGGATTAAGTACTTGTAATGATAGCATAAAACTATCATGAGTAGAATTTTCTGCAATGTTAGATAGAATGGGTCATAATTCTGAGAACCCTAATAAGCTGCTGAAGAAGAATCTATCTATGGAATATAGATTTCTAGCAGATGTTGTAGGAAAGGTCATTTTGGCCAAGCATTCAGCCCATAATACAATTTCCAGGTATAAATTTTGCTTAATGGCTGCAATAGTGGATAACAAGCACCTGGATTGGGGAGCAATTTTCTTTGATTTGGTTAAGAAAAAGATTAATAAGAATTTTGTAAACCTTGGAAGGATTTTGGGCCTATTCCTGCAGAATAGGGGCCCACAGTTGTTGGTCTCCAATGGGATGCATATCAATGCATCAAAGAGGCTTTCTTCTGCCCTATTTGGCAAGTGGGAGAGACATATTATCAAACCTAGTCGGGCTCCTACAGCTAAAGCTTCTTCAGGAACAAGGACTGAAATAGTCACTCCTCCTCAGTCAACAACCCCAGTAAAAGTTTTGCCATCCCCTTCCATATCATCTCCTCCTTCTCCACATCTAGTTACATCATCCATACCTTAACCTCCAATTGCCTCTCAACCTCCTCCAGCTACTCATCAAGAATATTTCCATCCACTACATTACTTCCCATCCATAGATTTAGAATCATCCCCCCATCTTCAATCATTCAACCTTCTACATGATTCCTTCATGGATGCTTCTCCATCTTCACCTCAAGCCATTCCATCAATCTCAACATCCTTACAACAAATCCTACATAGTATCATATCTCAACCATCCATACCACTTTAATCTACATCAACTCCATCTCTCTCTGCAGCTACTTTCTCTACCTCTACTCAAGTTAATCTTGAGAAAGTAGATCTTATTCCCCTAGCAGACAAGCTATATGAGTTATTGGCCCCAAGGCTAACTCTTCTATTGGATTCCACCTTGGCTCCTTTAGTTTAGACTTTACATGAGTTATCTGCTATGATCTCTTCCTCCTTCATTCTTCAGGCCATCCCTTCTTCTGGGAGCCTAGATTCAGGTCTCACTTAATCTAGGCAGGGGGAGATGCCATATGAAGAAGTGTTGCCCTCAGAGATTTCAGAAATGCAAGTATCAGAAGTTCCAGCTTCAGGGAAAGTTCCAGTTCTAGCTCTAGTTCCAGCTCAAACCATCAGTCCTACAGTAGACCTCCAATCATTATTGTCATTATTTGATTCATTTTATACAAGTTATCTTCCAGCACCTCTCCCTGGTGAAGATTTAACCAAGGCTATAGTTCCCTTATCCTGTTGTGATCCCAATCTGCTACAGATGTATATCAATTCTTTTAAGACTATGGAAAGTGTGTTCCTTTGGTTCTTGCTGCTGCTGCTGCTGCGGTTGTTTTCTCAAGGGCAGTGATAGAGCCAGTTTATTTAGTTTCTGAGCCTACTGCTTCAGTGGATGCTCCTGATGTTTCAGCTGCTGCTCCTGTTATTTCTACTACTGTACCTCCTGCTTCAGCTTCTATTCCTATCTCCATTTCTAAAGAAGTGTTAAGGCAAATAGATGCTTTATATGATGAGCCTCAGAGCTCTGATGATAAAGAATTCAGAACAGACTCTGATGACTCTTCTGCAACTATTACAAATAAGAGGAAAGCTAGAAGTAAAGCTATGAAAAGAGTCCCAATTGAAAAGACTACTTCTGATCATGATATTCCATATTATATTCTGCACTACTTCCCTATAACTGAGAACTGGATGCAATATTCTAAAAATCAGTTAAAGGCCATGAGGAAGAAAAGGAAATGTAGTAAAAGAACCTCTCACTATGATCCTCCTCCTCCTCCTCCTTCTCCAGGTGCAGGATCCAATGGAGACTTAGCTCCTCAATCCTCCAATATCTCTTATCAAAGATCCTCTTAATCCCAGTTTCAAGGATGATCTCAATTTAGAGGATATCAGAAAAGAGGTAATCAGTCAAAAGGCAGTAAGTATATAGGCACTCAAAGAGGTTATCAAGTTGATTCTAGAGGATAGTCAAGGCATCAACCTTATCAAAGGAAAGGACAAAGCCCAAGTGATACCACTTCTCGTCCTTTTCCTTATAAGCTCAAAGAAGGTTTTCATCAAAAAGCTCCTCCCACTAACACCATCAATAAGTATGAGCCATCAGTTCCATTTGAAGATCAAGAGAATAACCCAGTCTCCTGGACAACAAGAATAAAAAAGATGGCTGCATTAGATCAAATCAAGAAAGCCACGGAAAAAGGCCAAGATACCTCCAACATTTCTACTCTGTCAGATCAAAGAAGATAAGAACTTGAAAGGTACAGCTCCAACAAATTTTTCAATACTGAGAAGTATATGCAGCTACATCCTGAAGTTATAGTCCCTAGAGGTAGAAGCCAGAAGTCTTTTTGTGCTACTGATGATATGAGATCAAAGAAAGACTCTGAAAATCCTAACAGGGAAATTCTTTTTTAGAAAGGTATTGATAAGGAAAGTTAATGTAAGCTGAACAATCTCATCTCTGCTGAACTATATGTTGTGATATATTTATATATCTATGGTCCTTCAATGTTTTATGTATTTCTATTTTTGTTGAATTTTTTTCATATAATTCATGTAAATAGTAATCCTAACCTAAATAGGGGGAGATTATTGGAACACCCTATTACTAATTTGGGTCAGGATCACTATGTCTATAGTATTATTGCATTGACCTTGTTGTATAGAGTAAAGGTCAACTAGTTAAGCTCTAAGGCTTAGGACTTAGGTTTGAAGCATTCCCCAAGACCTCCTAGTTTAGATTAGAAGCCCAGATGAAGAGTTCAACTTATCATCGAGCTCAGATTGACGAAGCATCGAACCCAGTTCGACTATCTCTGAACTCAGGTCGACGAAGCGTCGAACTCAGTTCGATGATAATTGAGCTCAAATCGATGATTATCTTTTGAGATCGACGATTTCTGGAATTCTATCAGTTTGTTAAGGATTTCAAATGTTTTCAAGTCATAGCATTTATTGAAGAAGATTTTTAGCCGTTATATTTAATCTGGAGAAAGTTTCAAGGAAACAAAGAAGAAATTTTGTTTAGGTTTTTCCTCCAGAGACAGTTGATATTTAAGGAAAAGCATTTATGATTTTGCTAATGGCTATCTAGAAGATTTGAAGACTGGATTTCATATTATGATTCAGAGAAGAAGAATTATAAAAGAAAAATAAAAAGAAGATCAATAACACAGAGAGGAGAACAAGCTTCTATTCTTTTTGATTCCTTCTGATTCAAAGTTTCTCAAGTCTTCATCATTCATACTCCTGACAACACACATTTCAGTTCTTGCTGAAATCATCTTTTGCTGGAGCAATCTTTTCATTGAAGACCTATCACCCTTGCAAAGCTTCTATTCCTAAACTCTTATTAATCTCAGGGGGAGCTTTAACATCATCAACATCCACTTGTGCTTCTCTCTGATTTTTGATAGAGAAGAAAACCTAACCTTTTTCTTTTTCTTTCCTGTAAAAGGGTTCTTTAAACTCCCTTCAAAAGTTTTGTTTTTGTTTCTGAGACCTGATCAAAACATAGTGGTGGCAAGCCACCTGATCAAAAAAGTTGGTTTGGTTTTTGAGCACCTGATCAAAAGCTCATTGGTGCCCAGGAAACCTGATTAACTCATCCTGCAGTTGATTCCTACCAAGGGTGGTAAAAGAGTACATGTACCTAGGTTTTGGGGAACCACTATAGTTCCTTTTTTCTTCTGGTTGCTTGTTATTTTGTTTGCTGTGTGCTGTGGATTTGCTTCTTGTATTTGTTTTATTCTGATTACTGTTAAGCACTATACTCTAAGTAAATAAAGTCTTCCACTGCTAAAGTAATTTTTTAGAATTATTTTAAAACATTATATTCACCCCCACTAGAGTGAAGGGTTGATCTTACACTCACTTTCACCAAGTATTGTCGAGACCTAGTATTATTACTAAGGAGCGTCTTTTGAACTCCCATACACCTAGACTATAAATAGGTGAAGCCAAAATCTTGTCGACTACGCTTTCAAATTTCTCGACCCTAGCCCTTGTGTCGGCTTCGATATTCTCTTCTCTTCTCTCTCTCTCTCCCTTCCATCAATGGTTCCCATCAAGGAAGACAAAGTGAACGAATGGTATGAGCTGGTTCGTGGTTGTTTCACAACAACATCTTCAGACACTCAGGGTGTAATTACCCTAATTTCAGAAAATGGGTTGAAATTATTGGTTTCAGAACCAACGAAGATTTGGATGAAGGAGGTCATGAAATTTTATTCTTCTGCAACTGTGGACACAGAAGGGAAGAAGATCAAAGCAACTGTATAGGATTCCAGAGTGAAACTTACACTGAAGTCGATTAGGAAATCACTCCAACTTCCTAAGGTCAAGGATGAAGATGACATCATTCCCTCGATGACAAAAGATGCCTTAAGCTTGTGCGGGTTTAACCATAATTCCAAGGTTGGATCATCCATCACCAGGAAAGGGATGAATTCTCAAGGGAAATTCTTGTTAGAGATAGTTGGCAAGGTAATCCTGTGCAAAACAGGTGGACATGACAAAATCTTAGCTTCCATGTTCAATCTAATGACAAGAATAATTTTCATGCTAAAGAAAGATTGGGCATCCATAGTATTTGACAAGATACAAGAAGGAATCAAGAAACCAAATTCTGGGAAGAATTATGAGTCTTTGTTTATCTTCAGTAATACCTTATATTATAAACTAACTTCCAGGATCAAAAATCAACCATATGAGAAGAATGGACACAAGAATCCTGTCTAGGTGGGATAGAGTATTAACCAAGGAGGTTACTACTCCTCAGAAATACACCAAGAAAGAAAAGAAGAAGAAGAAAGTTGTTCAGCAAGTAGAATCTTTTAGTGATTCTGAAGAAGAAGTGGTCTTCAGTTCATATGAAGACATGCCCCAAACAGATGTTCAAGATCAAGTAGAGAGCAGTGTGCTCCCAGAGCAACAGGTAGTCACTACTCCAGGGGGAGAAAATCCTGAATCAGCAGTAGAAGATACAATACTTCCTGAGCTACCTGCTCAAGGGGAAGGAATTGATGTTGCTACTCTAGAGAGTGAGTATAAAGCAGATACAGTAATAGATATTGTCTCAGATATAAATAAAGAAGCACTTGACATTGCTGAGAAGGAGGAACATGATGTGCAGAATGAGCAAATTAAACAAGAGGTAACAATGGAAGATCTATTTCCTGATTTACCTACTGCAATGACTGAGGGGGAGCAATCCCAGGTAGAAAAGGACCTGCCAAGAACTGAGGGGGAGGAGCTGTTAAATGCCCCATCTAATAAGGAAACTGTTGATATAGAAAGCTCCTCACAACCCTCTGATGATGAGGAAGGCACTATGGCTAAGAAAAGGAAGATAGTTGAAATAAAGAAAAGGAGCTCAGGCTATAAGAAAGCCTTGTACACAGTCATACAACCACTAGCTCCAAACATGGTCTTCGGTTCATTACTGGTCCAAATGCAAGTAAAATTGGATGAACAAAGGAAATCTCTAGAGAAGTATGTGGATTAGTCAAATAAGGATCTGTAGTTTCAGCTGGCTTAGGACATAAAGTCAATTAGATTTGAAGTCAATCTTTACAAGAAAGAAATGACAGATTGCTTCCATAAGGGAGGCAATGCTGTGATATATTTGGCTTAGCAACAACAACTGCAGACTCTGAGGTAGAGGACATTACCACAAAGCAAGGGTATGTTTTGGAAAATCAATTAAGGTCCAATGAAAACCTCAAAGACCCCCATGCAGAAATCATCCAGAAACTGGGAAGTATTTCACAAGATTTGAAAACTAAAATATCAAAGCAGATATAAGTAGATTTAGCTGCTATTGAAATAGCTATTGAAGCCTCACAAAAGACAATTTTTTGATACCTTACGTAAGTTCAAAGACTATTACAAAGAAGGTACAGATTATCTGGCTGATCAGATAAGGTTTCAGAAGACTGATGTGAGCGATCGTATTACTAGAGAAGTTATAAAGGGGGAGAGACTGATAGTCAAAGCTAGCTCTGACCATGATAATTGGGTCTCTAATTCTATCAGAGCTACACATGGCTTTCCTCCTTTATGTGATGATGACAATGTTGCTGAATCTGGAGTACAACCTGCTAATATTGAAGGAGATCAGCCTGAAGTTGCACAGGTTACTTACCCTCCTACTGATTTTGACATGGTTCAACAAGAAGTACATACAATGTACAGTACTTCACAGGAGGCATCAAAGTTCATCATTGAAAAAGTAGAAATGTCAAGGGCTGCTAAGCAAGCTCAAAATGAGGCACAATAATCCAAGAAAAGGTTCAGGAAAAAGGCTGAGTTGAAGCCAGATTTTGAGCAATGGAGCCCTACTTCAAGGAATATAATTTTGACTGCCTGGAAGGCTGTAAAAGATAAGACCCATGACAGGGGTAAGTGGTATTCTTGAGTAGGAATGGAACCAATTTCAAGCTAGGAAGGAAGCCATTCTTAAGCATAGAAGGAGTGCAAAAGCTGGGAAGTTATCTGCTAATGCTCTGGAGTTTAGCAGGTACTTCCCCAAGCCCTCTCAATATTTTGAAAGGTAAAGAATAAATGCAGAAGAACAAAAGAAGAGGGATCTCAAAGGGAAGAAACCTGCTAATGATACAGATCTACTGTGTAGGAAAAGTTTCAATCAGGAAAAGGCATAGTGATTAAGGAGACTAGCCAATCATAGGATAGATAAGCTATTGTATAGAATAATGTAACTTTTTGTTTTTTGTTCTAAGGAAAACATGTAAACCAAGAATTTTATGATTAATTAATAAAATCAGCTTCTCTATTAATCTTAGTTGTATACATTGTTTATATGTTATCCTGCACTGAAATGAATGTACATCTTTTTTATGAGTTTTATTATGAGAGATATATATCTTTGACTAAGGGTTATGAATTCTCCAAATATGGGGAGATTCTTGGGTACACTGAAAAATATGTACCAGATTTGGAGAATCCTCATCTTATTCAATGATATAAATCAATTTGTATTTGATGGATGTTTGAGTTTCATTGTGCAGGTTTAAGGATTGCAAAAAATTTTCTAAGTACAAGTGTCGACACTTGTGAAGAATTGTGTAGATACCCAAAAGTTGTGTCGATACTAGAAGCAAGGCCTGTGTCGACACCCAGGAATTGTGTTGACACAAGAAGAAGAAGAAGCCGCGTGAACACCCAGAATTGTGTCAACACCAAAGGCAGGAATTGTGTCGACACCTAAAGCAGAAGTTGTGTCGACACCCAGGAGTTATGTCGACACACGCTCAATGTCGTCTCGACACACACTGAATGTCGTTTGTCTGCAGCTAAGTCAAGACCAGAAACAGTTGTGTCGACACAGAAGACTTGTGTCGACACACACTCAACGAGATCTGGATGACACTCAATGCCATATAACAGCAACAACCATACTGAGTCAGATGACTTGTGTCGACAAACAGGACTTGTGTCGACACACACTCAACGTCGTCTCGACACACACTCAACGATAGCTAGATATACACTCAATGCCATCTGCCAGCATCAGTTATGTCAAGACTAGGAGAAGTTGTGCTGACACACAGGACTTGTGTCGATACATACAAACATAAGCTATGTCGAGTAACTGAAGAATGATTATGTCAACACATGGAGTGTTATGTCTACATCATAAAGACTTGTGTAGAAACTATGTCTATTTGTGTCTACAAATATGAAGCAGTCTGCTGAGTGGATCATGCTGAGTTGTAAAGTGTTTAAGGAATCAGCTGTCATGACTAGTGACTCGATAACTATCATTACCAACAGGTTTGACACCTTTGTCACAACTTTCAGAAGGTTGTTATAAACCGGATCAGCTGGTAATCAGGAGAAATCTTTATATAAAGGACTGATCCATGACAACTTATAACAACAGATACAAAGATAAAAAGGTGGATCATCTAAGGAAAGTTTTCAACAAGTAAAGGGTGACCCTTAAGAAGACAGATTCTGAATAGTCTGCAGAGAAGATTCAGATCTTATTCTGAATTCAAGAAAGGAGCTGACAGGAGATCAACTTCTACATAAAGATGAGTTCAACCTTAATTTGTTCTATCAAGAAGCTTTGAAACAACTAAGTCGGGTTGGATCTAGAGATTCAGTTCTTTCAAGAACTGATCAAGAAGCTCTCACCTATAGAGTGATCTATCTGGTGATATTTCTGTATTTCTCAAATACTCAAATTCTTGTAGGATCTATTGTTAGATCTGAGTGGTAGGCCTATAATTATAAAGGCTTAGGTAGGCTAAGTGCCTGAGGGTAGGACTATTGATAGTCTGAGTTGTAAGCCTAGTTATAAAGGCTGAGGTAGGGATGTGGCCAGAGGTAGGATTCTTGGGGAGAATCTTAGGTAAGACTTGTATAAGTCTGAGCTGTAGGAACACATCTGGTTCTTAGTTGTAAGATCTTTGGATCTGAGTTAGTTGAAGGAAGTTGATCTGAATCTAGTTCTCTATGGATAGACGAAGGGGGAATGTGGATGTACCCATACTTGGGGAACCACTATAAAACTGGTGTATGCTGTGCTGTGTTTTCTGTGCTGTGATTTGCAATTTATGTGCTAAGTAAGAACTAGTTATATTGCCTAAAATTCTTAAAGATAATTAGAACCTATTCACCCCCCCCTCTAGGTGTTTAGGCTCTTCAAATAAGCCTTTAAGAAATTTTAGATCATTTGGACAAGGGATGAAGTGAGTGCACTCATTTTAGTCTCTATCTAACCCTATATATAGACCCCACCATAATGAAAGCCTTGGTCAAACCAGACATTCAAATTGATTCAAAGTAATTTTAAATTAAAGTAACACCCTAGGGTACAACTGTGATATTTACAATTTCTTCACTAGAGGTCTCTAGGTATTTTTTTAATAAATAAAAACATTAAATACATATCCTCTGATAGAAATGAAATGAATTGAATATTTATCTTATATTTTATATATAAATCAGCACGAATCTTGGCGCATGATGGATGGTATCTGGTCATCGTCTCCAGCGCACCAACAGCCAGGATTTCATTTTCTTAAGCCATCTTCAAGCTGCTATCGCCGGCCACCCAGCCACCTCCGTAGCCAGCCACCGCCACCACGACCTTCGTCGAGGTGGTGGCTATCGCCAGGCGGCGGCAGAGCCTCCAGAGGGGCAGATTCCCGAGATCCCGATAGGTCGATTTTCATGGAAAAATGGGAAATCCTCCTTCCCGATCAGGCTAAATTGAGCCCGATTTTCACCCCTAATTAGCCCTACGATCTACCCACAGAGAGAGGAGGAGGGGTGGACCTTATTGGTGGTATGGAGATTAGCCAATCTCCGGGTTACCATGGTGGTGGTGCCGCCGACCGGGTTTCTGCAACTACATGGTGGAACGCCTTGTCTTCATCAGGTAATGTGTGTAAATGACTCCCCTAAGTCTAGTGAAGCTTTTAAAACCACCAGATGAGGTAGAGGAAGGGTGTGGGCTGAATGGCCATTTATGGTCATTAAAGGCCATTCTTGGCCATGGTGGTGGGGTGGTCAATCTGTCTTGGGGTGGCCATGAAATGGCTGGAAACTTCTCCTCTTCCGCAGAGGAGTTGAATCCAGCCACCAAAGGTGGCCCTTGGCCCTCCTATGCATGAATGGCCTTCTCCCTTCTCTTTTCTCTCTCCTCCATTAAAGAGTGAGGTGGAGATCTCTCTCTCCTAGTCATCAAGGATGACTTGGTCTTCCCTTTAGCCTATTTGTAGCCCAATATATCATATTATCACATAATTGGAGGTGGTTAGCCCAAAAGGAAAAGGCTTGAGCTTGGGTTAGCCCATTTGGGCTAAGTTGATCTAAACTAGACTTGTGTTGACCTTGGTCATTTTGACATTTTTGGTTGACCCAAATGGATCCTTGGTGACCCATTGGCATCCCCTATGGTCTAGGTAGGGCTGGGTAGGGTTATTTTGGCACTTGGGGGTCACTTGACCCTTAGGAAGGGCACTTTGACCAAGTTAGGGCTATAGTTGACTAGGTCAACAAGACCATTTGGGTTGACCCCAAGGGGTCCTTGGTGACCCCTTGGTTTCCCCTAAGGTCTAGGAAGGGTTGTGTAGGGTTAACTTTGCACTCTAAGGGTCAGTTGCCCCTTAGTTAGGGCAATTTGACCACTTTAGGGCTAGGGTTGACTTGGGACAACTCGGGCTCTAGGGTTGACCCCAATGGATCATTGGTGACCCATTGACCCCACTTTAGGTCTAGGAAGACAATTGTAGGGTTGGTTGGGCTCATTAGGGCACATTGCCCTTAGTTAGGGCACCTTGCCCAATTTAGGATGAGGATGATCTTAGGTCAACTTGGCCACCAAGAGTGACTCTAATGGACCCTTAGGGCTTTAATGGACCTTCCCATGGGTTGGTGAGGTTTTGGTGAGGTCTTGGAGACATGGTGAAGACCCTTGATCATCCCAACCTAGTATTTAGAAATTTACTATTTGTAGACCATAGTGACCCCACCTACATTCCTAAGTTCACATGGTCTTCTTGGGCTTCCTAGGGTTTTGTCATGACCTCGTCAAGACAAAACCACTCCTAGGTGGTCTAGTTGTCTGAGGGATGTTACATATAAGCACCTCATAGATTCTTTCAAACTGATGGAGACGACAACCCTCAACATGTAGAAGACGGTGACGGTGTGCTTATGGAAGAACTTTCTCCCCCTCTAAATAAAGACTTGCGGCGTCGTGATGACCATGTGGAGCATCTCCATAATATCCGCCCTCGTCGCAAAACCAATTTATTAATAATTATTAATAATTATTATATCATTTTTTTGTTTTATTTGCAATGTTTATTTAATTTTCATGTAATGCTTAAAAGCATGGTTATGTTTTATTTTTTTCTATTTGGGCTACATGTAGCAAACTATCATGATGTAAGCCTATATATAGGCATGTATTGTTTCATAATGAAGCAGAGAATGAAAAGAAATTAAAACCCTAAATCTTTAGAAGAATTTTTCGTCTTCCCCTCCTCTTTGGCCGCCCCCTCTCTTCTCCCTCCTTGGCATATTTGGGCCACCACTCTCCTCTCCCCTCTTTGGCCATCGTCCACCTTTCCCTCCTCTCCCTCCTCTCCATATTCGGCTCCTCTCTTCTCATCTTTCCTCTTCTATTATCCCTAAGGAAAACACTTCTACCCTAGTTGCCACAATCTTTTATTTTTCCTTGCTACAATCGGCCACCTCCTCCCTCTCCACCATCATAGCTGACCACCTCCAAAAAAAATGACCACTATCATTCCTTCAACACCCGACCACGCCATACATTTGAAGAAATTCGACCAAGCACCAATGATCCCTCTTTGTGTATTTTTCTAAATCGGCAACGAAGGCGAATAAGTTACTCTCCATCCGGCATGACTCCGGCGGAGCCGTTGAAGAACGATCCAAGTAGAGAAATCAGAATCATCCATTCCGATTGGGTAACGAAATATTTCTACTCTACGTGTGTTTCCCTCTAGTTTAATTCTTGTGGTGGAATTTTTGTCGTTAAGTTTTGATAACAATGAATTTTCATGGATTTCTTTCGATTGACTTTTTTGGTTCATCTAATTTTCATGTAAGTTCGAGAGGGTTTTGGCGAGCCCCGTTATTATTTTGTTTGGAGAGATCTACCATTACCGATTTGTTATTTTTTGTAGATCTCTTTTGGTACAACTTTCGCTCGATAGGACCGGGTTGTTCCTTTTAGTTGGAAAGAATATTATCCTATCGACTCTATTCAATCCTAATCAGTTTGGCTACTCGTACACTTGCATAAAATTGATAGAATTAATTAACGTGTGTGCTGCATTGAACTATTGTGCGAGTGTAGAATTGGATCATTGAGAGGCATACGTGTTCTTTCGTAGATATAGTCGGTGTCAACGTGTGAGCCTGTATCAATTTTGTATCAGAGGGAGGTTCAAGTCAATTTCCTAATTGGCCCCCTCCCCCTTTTGCTTTGATCACCGACACGCATTTGCACATTTCATTACACAATATATAAATCAATGTTTTAAAATTTTTTGTGTGCAAATAGCGGCAGAAAATTTTCAGATTTTTCAAAATAAAAACAAAAATAAAATTCTTTTAATTCTAAACAAATATTTTAAGTTAAACAAATTAAATAAAAACAACTCAGCAAATTTTAACACATTATAAAACAATAAATAAATAATCCCTATATTTTTACAAAAACAACAAAAAACAATAATCATCATATTATTCCAGCAAGAATATAAAATTATATCACAACCATTACAATTACAACAATTACAACCAAAAATTTGGCCAACATTAAATCCCCCAACCCTTTCCTG